>VBSM01000361.1:24054309-24110874 GCA_008086735.1 Cheirogaleus medius
GGAGATACCTTAAAGCAATACAAGTGGATCTGCCATTTGATCCAGCAATCCCATAATATGTGTTTAATGACAAAGACAGGTTAGAATAATGTGTACTATAATTATTTTAAATCATTATAAAATGCATCATACTTTTTAATTTAAAAGTTAAAGAATATTTTTCATAAATAAATTGTTTCAGCTATTTTGATGTACCTGAAATATGTTTAGGGTCTGAAGCAGGTTAGGTTAAATTTGAATATTTAGGGAAGCTGGGGGTAAAATGCCTTATCTGTCAATTTGAACTATGCTCATTATTTTTTTAAACAGCAAGTGAATATGTCTAGAAAATCAAGGCAAAATGATTGGAAAATCTAAGCCATAAAAGGATTCTTACTTGTTTATCTTTAAATATTATATATAAGACCGGAAGCCATCTAAGCTGTCTCAATTTTGGTAATGGACAAACTTTATAGGGACCTCTTAAGTGTATTTTCATAGATAAACCTGAGAAAACTGTGTCATTAATAAATATGATTTTTTTCAAGATTTAAAAACATATTAAATTTTCACCAGAGGGAGTGAGACTGTAATGATGAAAAATAGGTGAAAGTATATATAGCTGGAGTCAGAAAGCAAATTTATGTACTATAACTCTTGTTTTTATATTTCAAATCATTATTTCAATTTCCTCCTTAAATTAGGGTTAACTACTATTGATGAATAACTGAAATTATCATTCATAGTTATAATAAGATACCAAAATTGCATTTTATGATTAATACGAAATATTTTAAAGCCATCAATTAGGTAATTAGGTCACTTATAAGTATTTTTAACCAAACAAGGAATTTATCAATTTATAGAATTATGCATTAGCTGTAATAGTTGCTGTTTGCAGTCGCATGCATATTATATTAGGGAGAAAGGTTAATCCTGTAAACAAATAAGTATTCAACCTCAAATTTCACCTCTCTCAACTTAAATTTATGTTTTCAGTCTTCTAGCAAATTTATTTTTGATAATGACTTTCCAGTTATTTGTTGTTATGATTTTGCTTTGTAAGCCGTGGAAAATTATGTCTATAGAGAAATACTAACATGACTGTCTTTCTTCCAGAGGAAACATAACACTTAAATAGAAAGGTTACAACTGTGAAGCAATATCTACCACAATCATAAAGGCAGATGGTTTACCTTCCTATAATCTTCAATTATCTCTTAGCTACCTATGTTCTAAGTATATAATGGTGAAATGTTGAGAGCCTTATATTTATTCCATACAAGCTTAACAGTGTTTTAATTGCTTCACCATTTTAAATTCATATCATTTGAGTTTTGATGATGTTAGTGTTCTACTGAATAAAAAAGTTTGTTCATACAACAGGTTCTTCAGAAAGAATGAACAGTTGATGCAGGCTGCTGGCTCTCTTTGCTTTCTTGGGGCTTTCTGTGTGGACTCATATGTATCTACCTATCTAAACCAAATTAAACTCTAATTCCCAACAAATCTTAGAAATTCCTTGTAGCAAGAGAGATGGAGAGGGTCAAAGGCTTTCTACAATGTTAACTAAAAGAAACACCTAACTTATGCTCAATTCTAATCTTTCTCTGACCCTATTTATCTTAGTTTGAAATTAATTTATTTTTGTCATTATTTGATAAATATCTGTCTTCCCTAACCATACTTTAAGCACTATCAGAGCAAAGATCACATCTCTTTTGTTCAACACTGTACCCTGAGCACTTAGGGCAGGGTTTTCGGCTGAAGAAAATTCCTAGAACAGAGAGCTGCAAAGGGAATGTGGGCTGCAGAATTAATGGGCTAACTCTTCAGGGTCCTGTCAGTGGGCAAATTAGCTCTTACTCATCTGTGTTTTTATGCCCTCAACTCAACTTAAAATGTCCAGAAATAGACTCAAATTGTTCTGGCCTGGGTCCTTCCCCTGCTTATTGGCAAAAAGAACACAAGGCACATGGATTGATAGACGCCGAAGCTGTGTACGATGGAAGAACAGCAATTCCCCACAGAAAAACCAGGTGCTGTTAGCAGACCATGGTGGGGAAGGATACCAGGAAATCAAAACTGAGAAATGCTTAATACAGAGAACAAACAAATGGCTCTGTACTTTCGATAAATTTCTTCACAATAGAAACACCAGAAGATACGTAAAAAACATTATGAATTCCCTTTAATGCCAGTCTCCCCATAGAATAACCTAAAGCAAATTAATTCATCTTCTACGTAAATTTATTATGCCAGTAGATATTTTAGAAGGATTATCATGGTCCCTAAACCAAGATAAAACATATCTGTAAAGTATTTTAAAAATAATAATTGAGAAGTTTTTTTTCCCTTATATTGCTACTCCATGAAGACAAGGAGCACGTCTGCTCTGTGCAATTCTATATTCCTAGCACTTGCTCAGAGCGTGGCACAAAATATTATTGAATGAATAAATCAGGGAAGGATTACAGAGGATTTCTAACAATATATAGTCCTTTCTAATCTTCCTTTATGAGAATGAAAAAGAAGATTAAAATTATTTTAAGAAGTATGCACATATTAATAAAAATATGGAATCTAAGAAAGCCAATCCTAGAGTTTAAAAAATATATATCTTTGTCAGTTTTGGATTAGGTTCAACCTAAGAGTCTCACAAAATATTTTAAGAGCATAGAAAATGATGTAAGGTGATCTTGTGCTAGTTTATCTCTGCTCTATGGCAGAAAAAGAGACCTCACAGACAGGTTTGAGGTCTTGAATTCCTACGAAATAATTGTAAAAATATGAGGGCTAAATCTTGACACTAATTCATCCAGTGTAGTATTATTTTCCTGAAATAATCCTCCCTGGCAACTTGTCATGAAAATCTATCAGATGGACACATTTCTTCATCTACAGAATCCTTCTCGTTGACATCTCCATTAAGTGTTATTATTCATTCTGTTCCAAGGTGTAATTCCATCTCAGTTGTCCTATCGACTGAGGACTGAGATGTTCAAACTGACTCTTGCTCAATTTTATTCTTTCCTAACTACAGAATATGGTTTTCTTGAAAGCAAATAAGCTTCCTTGCTCCAATTCCTGGTTGCACTAGTTTACTACTTTATGGATACTTCTTCAGCAAGGAATTGTTTGACTCTGCTGCATTTTTGGTCGTATGATGGCCCATTCATCCTTAGAGCTGGTTGATCATATAGCAAGTGGGTAATAGGAAGAGTACTATGCTGAATTAAAATTCTAGCTCTGATAATTATTGGTTGTGTGCCCTTTGGAGTGCCCCTTCCTGATTATTTGAATCATTGTCCATAAAATGAGCGTAAGAATATAAATAGCAAGTCTGTCATATCAAATGGAATAGCATATAAGAATGGCTAGCACACTTACTCATGAGAAATATTTGAGAACGGTTATTCTTTTTCTTAATTTCCAAACAGAAAATGATTATACTTTTTCTGACACCATGGATTACTAATAGCTGAAAACTTTCCTTCTGCTATAAGGTGGATATATAATGCCTCATAAATAATCTGCTAACTATCCATATGGAGAGCGAATGGAATCCTATGAAGAAATCTAATGGAAATTTTACTTCTAGTATCATTCAAAGGTGTACATAAGTTAGTTTGTCTTTGTCTATTATATACCTGAAAATGGTTACATTAGATCAAAAATGTTTACTTTCTGCTCAGCTGGTATATGACATTGTTGTCAGGTTGTATTTGAAACTAAAATGGCAAAATTAAAGACTATTAGTGTCAAACAG
The DNA here is from genome assembly GCA_008086735.1 of Cheirogaleus medius. Lineage (NCBI taxonomy): Eukaryota > Metazoa > Chordata > Mammalia > Primates > Cheirogaleidae > Cheirogaleus > Cheirogaleus medius. Next base: position 24,058,058 of record VBSM01000361.1, read on the forward strand.
ATAGACATAACTATTTTATTTAACCAGAATATAATCATGAACTAACACAGTATCTAGCACCTATTGGATGCTCAATAAATATATACTGAAGGAATGAAAATGATGAATGAATAAATTAAAGAATAAGATGATGAGGATTTTCTGTGTTTACAATCAAATATCTAAGCATATTTTACAAACTATCCTTTAGAAAGGCTTTCACTGACATGTATGCACCAAAAAAATCATAGACCCTTCAATCCAGTCCTTGATGCCAAGAATCGAATTGATAGTACTAGGTACTTTGTTCAATAATGCCTACTGCTTAATGAAATATACCAATTGTGCAAAGTAAATGTGACATTGTAACATGTGCTATATAAATGGTGCTGTTCATTTTTCCCAGTGTGTTAAAGACAGTATGATAATTTTAGCATTTTTATATGAGATTGTAAAACAAAACCAGAAGAAAATGAATGGGATCATTTCATGGTTTTCAATGAGCTAATTTTGGGACTAAATCTTTTTTATCTAAATTTAATGTGATCTTGGGTAAATGGAGTTATCTATACCTTTACTGTATAGATAAATGCAAACGGCAAAATGCAAGCACAATGCCACAAAGCACAAAGAGGGTTATGAGACTCAAACCAGTGGACAGGAGCATTGGAAGAGAAATTATCTGGGTAAATATGATAGAACAGGCAAACTTTGAATTACATATAGGAATTTTCACAGGAGAGATTGGGAGAAGGCATTCCAGGCAGAGGAAGCAACATGCACTAAGGCAAAAAATAGGAGACAATGTGAGGCATATAAGAAATGCAAGATGTGTGGCTGGAGGGCAGCTGAATAATGAGCTAGACTCATGATACACCTGATGAGTAATGCTAAGACATTCAGATTGTAAGCAAAGTTAAAGAGAAAACATTGAAAATGTTGAGCAAAGAATGACCTGTTGGATCTATATATAGTCATCCTTTGATATTTGTGAGGGATTAGTCCCAGGACCCCTGTGGACACCAATATCCAAGATGCTCAAGTTCCTTATATAAAATGGCAAAATATTTGCCTTCTCCCTGTACTTTAAATAATCCCTAGGTTACTTATAATACCTAATACAATGTAAATGCTATGTAAAGAGTTGTTATACTATATTTTTATTTGTATTTTTCCTTGTATTGTTATTTTTAAATATTTTTCAGCCATGGTTGTTTGAATTGAACCCACAAATAAAGAGGGCATATTGTATTATGAATATAACTGTGGCAGCAGTGTGGAGAATGAATTTGTTGGTGGGAGGATAGAGGATTGGTAAGAGTTTAGGTACAAGGAAAACATTGAGAAAGTTAAAAATGATAAACTAAAGTAGTGGCAGAGAAGATTGGGCAGATGAGAAGGATTACAGCGATTTTAAGGAGCTATTATATGGAGATGAATTGGTTGAATTGAATAGGAAAATAAATGTTTTTTTCTCATAGACTAAAAAAATGAAAGAATACCATAGAAAACATGTTAACTTTGTTATTAGTATCTTGAACTTAAAGGAGTTCATAAAATGAATTTAATTTAACCCATTCATTTATATCCAGAGAATAAAAGGCAGAAAATATATTCAAAGTGAATGTGGTGGGTATTGTGAAAGACACTTATGAAAAGGGAAAAATTTGGAGAGATTGCTGAAGATAGAAAATTATATAGTTATCTGGGTAAGACACAAAAGGATTTTTAGTGAAAACTAAGGATTTGGATGAGGTTGAAGCCTGGATTTGCAATGGCAGTGATTTACATGGTTATATAATTTTCCCCCAAGCAGGTACACAATATTTCAGGTATTATATATATAAAAGGCAGATTATAGGGTTAATCAAGGGAATATTTTTCAGGTGAGTGCAGCAAGGTACTTGTGTCAGGTAGGGAAAAGCTGAGGCATGAAATGTATTATGAAAGTGATCTAGTCAATCAAGGTAAAAAATGAGGAAGGTAAATAAACTATAGAAAAATGAATAGACTCTGGAAGTCTAGATGATGTCATAGATGAAAGAAAGGATTAGTGATAATGTAGGAAAGCTAAAATATGGGGAACAGTGTGCAGAGTACAAAATATTAGAGTGTGAAATATTTGAGTGTACTCTTTCAGACATGGAGAAATATAAATCCATCAGAAAAACTTTATTTGGACAGTGTCTAATTTCTTTTTCTGTTGCTTATAGCAAAATACCTGAAACTGGATAATTTCTAAAGAAAAAGAATTTATTTCTTACAGTTATGAAGATGAGACTGAGAAGTTCAAGGTTGAGGGGCCATATCTGTTGAGGGCCTTCTTGCTGGTGGGGACTCTCTGCAGAGTGTCCTTAGGAAGCACAGGATATCATCACATCATGAGGGTGCTGAGCCTGTTAGCTCTGGTCTTTCTTTCTCTTCTTATAAAGCCACTTGTCCCCCTTCCAAAATAACTCATTAATTCATTGACTCATTAATGCGCTAACCCATTAGTGAATTAGTACATTCATGAGGACTCTCATGACCCAGGCACCTCTTAAAGGCCCTACTTCTTAATACTGTCACATTGGAGATTAAGTTTCAACATGAGTTTCAAGGGGAGAAACATTCAAAACATAACAGGCAGAAGAAAAAAAAGAAGAAGAAGAAGAGGATATCTCCTCCTTTCCCACTTTCCCATGGAATTGCAAGAAAGAGTGGGGACATGGTGCATTTGCATGACAACAAGAAGTTTTTGTTAAAGCGAAGAAATTCTTGAAAGGAAAATAGAAGAAAATGAAATGGGAAGCACTGTTAAAGACAGAATGCAAGAATTTGATTGCCAAGACAAGAGGTTTGGACTTTGCTGAGTAGGCAATGATAACTGTTTAGTTACAGACATTTAAATTGATTAATAAAATGCTTAACAAAAGCTGTTCAATTTTCTTTCTGCCCTTTACTCAATTCCAAATAATTTCTAAAAATACACAAAATTATCAATTCAATGTGTCATCTGAGTCATTGTTAATTGAATTCTTTTGTGCTATTTATAACAGATTCACCCTCAGTGTGACTTACGGGCCAATTGATTGTGTATTAATATATATAGCACAAATTTGTTTGTTATAACATTTCAATTGGAAAATTTTCTTAAAAACACATCAGTATCATCTATTTAATTCTTTGACAAAATGTGCAACTGGAGTGGTGATATGCTATAGAAATATCACATTGTAATTTTAGTATCTATTATAACTTCATTAGCAGTTTTAAAGTTAAATAGTTTTGATTTTCTTATGATATATTATACTGCTATTTTGCAATATCTTATCAAGACTACATCTAATTAAATTTGTTTATAAAATAATATTTTAATATATCTTGTAAATTATATTTTATAAAGTTAAATATTTCAAATAGTTCATTTCTCTTGGTAAAAATTGTGACAAAAAGATATTGGGTTATATTTATTATCATATTCTCTATTTTATTTTTTTAAAAGATCCTCATATATTTTACATAATGTTTAAATTATCAGATAAATAAAAAATAAAAATTGCCAAATCCTTAAAACTAAAAGACAGGTTCTAAACTAGAATATTCAAGTGATAAAAATGTAATTCTATAAAACAAGTCAATATTTTCTAAAATAAAATGTAAATATGTATTCAACACTGAGTAACCAAAGATTAATCATTATTATATTACCTGGGATCTGACCACGCAAAAAAATGGGAGCAATCAAATTATGCTTGTATGTTTATAAATATTTCTTAGCTCTTATTATTTGCAAAGAATTTAGATGTCTTCTCAGTCCTCAGTGTTAGTTTACATACTAATTAGAGAATTTAGTCAATTTGATTTATAACTAAAATGCAGGATAGAAAGCCATACATATGAGAAGCACAAGTAATTTCTAGGAGCAACGAATTTATTACTGTTTTTGGAAAGAATTAAGCTACACAACAAAAAAGGGGAAAGTAAATTTTCCCAAGAAGGACTTGAAAATGTGCCTTTAATTTTTTCTCTCTCTCTTTTTTTTTAAATTTAATATTAAAGAAATACAAGTTTATAGTCCTGAGACTCAAGCTTGAGACTCAAATCTCAAGTTTATAGTGCTTGAGAAGAGAAACATCAATAATATCCTGTCAGATGACTTCTAAATTAGCTAAGGTAATTAGGAATAGTTTAAGAGGTAAATTAAAAAAAAACCTCTCTAACATATATAAATAATTTAAGTTAAATTCCAGACATAATTAATGGAAATAATGGAAATCCAATAGTATTTTGGATGGGGTAAGGTTTAATAGTGAACGCCATTAGTCCACCCTAGTTAATCATACATCCCTGGACCCAAAGAAAACAACCCATAATCTGAACATTCTTCCTTTAGGGATTGCTGCAGAGTTAATGGATTCTTTAGATCTGAGATTATCTTTATCCTAATTCCACGGCTTCTGTTTGGGAATGTTGGCAATAGGTTGGGGGTAGTTGGTCGCAGAATGGCCAGAGCAAAAGATGTCGTGGAAGATGGTCAGGATCTAGGTTTGTGAAGCATGAAGCTCAATTTCCAATACCTTATTTAAGCAAAAGAACACAAGATTAGGCACAAAACTGAATATTTATTTAGAATGACAAAATATTGCACAAAATCTTTAATTCAAAATTTTAAAAAGCTGAAAAATACCAAAGTCATCACAGAATAGGGAAAACCAGCACAATGTTTTTATTATTTAACTGCCTCATCCATCTTCATAATAATACATTAATTTTTCTACATTTTGTGCCTACAGAATCTGATAGCTTATTTATAACAGTAAGTTGAGAGAATTAAAAATATTTTTTCTTTAGCATAATCGATCAAAAATTATCCTTATTGATAGTTGAGATAGCTCATTTTTGTTAATATCAGGTAAATATTTAGAATTGTTTTAAATTTACTTTCACAAATGAGCTGTAATATTTGGAAGACCTTCTGCAGATGACCTTGGAGTTCCAGGCACTTCAATCCTATTTCTACTTCACTATCTACTTGTACTTGGCCCCATATGGTGTGTTCATATTATTTTCTCTGGCTCTGCAGGAGTCCCTGTGTCAGGACATTGAGGTTAGGGAACACTGTAACCATTCTTACACTAAGAGAGCCAGTAACAATTTAATTAAATATAGAAGTGATCACGAATTGCAAAATTGTACCTGTTAAACTGTAACTGAATGTATCAGAACTCAACTTCTCTAGTGTTGGATTCCAAAATTACCTGCAGCTGAGCCAACACCACCTAAGAAGAGTGTAAGACAATTATTTTAACCAATGACTTACTTTTACAATTTTACAAAAACACATAATTATTTGAACACATTAATAGGATATTTACCAGGAAGAAATCCTTGTAAACGAGGAACTATAAAGCATGAGCTTTATCAGCCTTATGGTCAATATATTTCTAAATAGTGGCTCCAATCTGTGGTTCATTTTCTGTGACCAGGGTTTTCTAGGGTTCCTTGTGCCCTCATTCCCCTACTTCTTTCCATCAGATGATGACCGACATCTTTAATTCTTATATATCATTCAGAACAGCTCTTATCTCTCTCTTTCCCCAGCAAGGATGTCGATTCAAAAATTGGGGCTTAGTTTGACCATTTGTTGTCAAGACTTGCTCAGAGAATGGAAATTTGCTTCTTATTGGATAAACTGTGTTATCACAGATACATAAGAAAAATTGTCCTAACATGAAGCATCAAAATAGTCTTATGGCTAGGTCTCATTGGTTAGATGAAGTTACATCTCATTTTCATTGTGTGTATCAAATAAAATCATATTTAAAGTCATATTTATTACTTATTTTTTCAAGACATTTTTTAGAAATTTTTTTCTACATAGCAAAGAATGTTCTTTTTTAACCTTCTGTCTTGGATACATATATTTGCTAGGATACAAAAATAAAGAAGCTAAATTAACCAGTTAAAATTAGTTAAAGAATCTGTCTTAAAAAAATCCCATCACATTCTCAAGAAGTAGCATTTTTCTTAAATCCCAAAACTAGACTATAATGCCAATGAGAAGGTACAACCCCCTTGAAAAATCAGTCATAAGTATACATTTGGGTTCTGGTTGCTTATAGACATAGGCTTTATATTATAATAACAATTGTAGAATCACAAACCTATGAAAGTTACACTGTAATTTGTAATATTTCACTGACCTTCCCAGATATTTTCCAATTACACACTGTCTAACATATTTGATCAATTTTTAGAAATACTTCAAAAAGCCCCAAATAGGTGATATTTTGCAATCAGAATTGTTTAAGGCATCCCCTGTTATTCTGAGGGATGGTTTTCATTCCTTATAAATACATTAGAAGTACTTTTCTTGTAAGGAGCACGGATCATAATCAATTAGGAAAACAGAATTATCAACTGTATAGTAATAGTAAGATATTAAATTGAATGTATTTTTTCAAAATAATATCAATTTTTAAATGAATATTAGTAAGACTGAGATTTCCAACTAACATTTTGCATGAAGAAAAAATAGATTCTAAGTAATTTTTTTATACTTGTTTTTCATGGGAGAATAATTGAGAAAACTGAAGGCACTATATGCTAATCTTTGATTTAATTGAGAAAAAACATCTGTGATCCAAACTATCTATTCTTGATATATATCAGAGGCTTCAGAGTATAATACACTGCTACTGCTAAAATGGAGTGAGTGTAATTTCATGTCATATACCCACCCAGTATTAAAGTATATTTATTAATATTTTAAGCCATATTCCTTTAAATTGTATTCAACGTTTTTTAGGTAACCAACAAACTAGATGGATTTTATCCTTCTACAGCAAACAAAAAAGTTAAATGTTCTTCTCCATGTTTATACGTATACACACACACACATATGCACATATGATGTTGCTATATCAGATAAAAAATGGTTTAAAACATTTAGCTCTCTTTGATTATTATGTTCAAAAAGAAAAGCTTTTCTTCAACTTTACCAAAATTAAATTTTTGCCTGATTAGGCTTTCTCATGTGAATAAACTCAAGGTGCACTTCAATTCATTGCACATTTTAAGCTAGTTTATCTTTAGATATTATAATTAAAATAGATACTTTATAAGGCACAGGCCAATGCAGAGGAAGTCATTAGGGACTCTTTAGAAGGCTGCTGGGGATGAGGAGGGCCAGACGTTAAGACTGGGAGAATAAGTCCTAATGAGTACAAATGGTAAAAAGTTTAAATAATAGTATGTAAAACTAATTGGCAGTCTCAATCTGGACGCATAGTTGCAAAAACATCTAAAAGAATCAGGTGTGGAGGTAGATACAGCTACAAGCTATGTATAACCTTTAATATCAAGTGGATTTTAGAGTAATTGGGTCTGTAGTTGCACTGGTTGGTCTCTATTTGCCCTTACAAATCCATATTCTCCCCTTCCTTATGTTGCTCTCTATAAGAGGTGACTTCTAAACTGCAAAACCCAGGCTTCTTTTCCTTCTGTCTTCTCATGTAGATTTCTCAACAGAAAGCACCAATAGGAGATGGAAATATGGAAGGAAAGATAGTTTGGAGTTTCTTTGCTATAATCTACTCCTTCTCTGCATATGAATTGTTTTGGCTGAATAAGGAAGAAACTAGTAGAGGCTGAGTGGTTAAAGACTCATGATAAAGCAAAGAAGTAATTAATAGAGTAGAATGTAGACATACAGCCCATTGGGTAGCCCCATATCCAAGGCTCTTAACTCCCTATAGCCTCCAGTAAAACAATTTCTTCTTTTGCCTCTTCAGATCTCATATAGTAATGGCTTTACCATCTATTACCTGCCAGAACTCTGATTGGGATTTGGCAATCTACCTGGTTTGAAGAAGAGCTTAGATGCATTCAAGAGTTATTGAGCAGGGACTGACTTGAGTGGAGTGGGGAGTGCAACAGACTTGCTTCCTGACAAAACAATCATTAAACTGGAGGAAATTATCAAATAAAAAACAACCATTGAAGTTTTTGCAAATTGTTCTAAAGGCATGCAGCATATTGCAAATCATTCATTCAAGAAAATCATTAAATCTTCATAGGAACTGAAAGAGTCTATGGTATTTGAGCCACAATCCACTCCATCATTAGTGTAGCAAGTCAAGAATACTGTTTCTGATCACCCCTGCCTCAGATTGTTTGTAGGGAAAAAGTTTCCAATCAGGAGGGGCAAATAAGAAGAATAAGGGCTGCTACCTTATCCAGCACCCACCTGTAAAGCAGGAGTGTCACTGTTGGAAAAATGGGCCACTATCCCTGCTCCCAGGTCCTGTATAGTGATGCAGAAGTTGGGTCATAAGGATGAAGAGCTTTGCAGCATAATAGAAGGGACGAATTTTATTTAGACCAGAGGAGAAGGATTCCACACCTATGAACACTGTCAAAAACAATGGAGATTTTGGTGAAAAGCAATCAAGAGGGCACTTATAGCTCCATGATATTTATAGAAATAAGAAAAATGTTAGAACATAAAAAATCTGGCAGAGAAAACCAGAGAAACAGCCACAAAGAGCTGTCCTTAAATCATAAGCAATCCTTGGGATTGGAAAATCTGTGCACAAGCACTAACTTTCACCTAATATGGAACATTCAGAACAGGCACAATGACATTTGCCAAGCCACACGTAGATGTATCAAAAAAGGGTACAAGCCTACTTGACACAAGGGTTTGATCAAAACCCCTGACCAAACACTGGCTGAAAAAGAAGCTACTCTGAACCAAAGGCAACTACCAGGAAACAAGTCTTAAAAGCAAAATTACACTCATCCCTGGCAGTCTGGAAGACCATATGGGTGCCCAAGACTGTGGCTTTTCAGGAGAGATTAGAGGGAAAATATAGCTACTGGTACTTGGCAAATTGTAGGGCAAAAACTTTAAATCCACCAAACTGTGATAGCAGCTTCCATGACACACATACATCCAAAGGTAAAATATAAACATCTCATTGGCTAAGACAGCTAAAGCACAACTTTTAACCAATAAGTAACTCATGCTGATACAAAGGAGAATCCCAGGTAGTCAGACTAAAAGTTATGAACAAAAAAAATTTTGAGCAGGAATATCAGAGGCTGTACACTACAAAGGAGATGAACTTAACAAAGTTAGTTTATTCAAATCACTGATAAAATGAAAACATAACCAAAGAAACAACAGCATTACCTCAGAGGCTTGGGGGAATAAATATCTAGAGTGGCTATAATAGTGTTGCTGTATTTTCAATAATGAGAATTATAAAGAAACAAGAAAGTATAATCCATACACAGGGAAAGAAGCAGGTAAAAAAATTTTCTTTTGATGGGACCCAGATGTCAGATATAGTAGATAAAGACTTCTAAGTAATAATTGTAAATATTTTCAAGGCACTAACAGCAACATTGTCCAAATAGTTAAGATGATATATGATGATAATGTCTCATCAAAGAGGACATATTAATAAAGAAAAGAAAGTATAAAAAAGAATCAAATGGAAATTATGAAATTGAAAAATATAAAAAATAAAATAAAAAATATACTAGTATGACTTAACAGGAGAATTGAGCTGGCAGAAGAAAGAATTAGTGAAGTGGAAGATAGATCAATAGAGATTATGCAATCTACAGAACAGAGAAAAAGGGAATGAAATAAAATAGACAGAGAATAAGATATATGTGGAACACAATTAAGTGCGCCAACATACATACAATGGAATTACCAGAAAAAAAAGAAGAAAAGGACCAAAAATATTCAAAGAATTAACTGCTAAAACTTGAGTTCAGTTTTGTATAATATATCCTTGTAATGAAAACATTTGCACCCTCTTAATATTTTGAAATAAAAAAATCCCCAAATTCGATAAAAATCATTAATCTATACATATAAGAAGCCAAACAAACTCCAAGTAGGATAAACATAGAAGACCCACACACAGACACATCAGAACAAAAATACTGAAAGTCAAAAACAAGGACAATTTTTGAAAGCAACAGGAGAAAATGTTTCATCATAAACAAGGAAACCTCAATAAGATTAACAACTGATGTGATATTAGAACAATGGAGACTAGAATGCAGTGAGCTGACTTATCCAAAGCACAAGAAGTTTAAAAAAAAATAAAAGTCAATCACAAATTTTATATCCAGCAAAACTATTTCTCAGTAATGCAGGGAAAATAAAGAAGTTACCAGATAAGTAAAAGATGAGAGAATTTGTTGATACCAAAATCAGATAAAGACATCACAGAAAATAAAAGCTACAAATGAATGTCTCTTGGAAATTTAGATGCAAACATTTTCACAAAATATTAGCTTGCTAAATTGAGGAACATATAAAAAAGGATTAAACACCATGACCAAGTGGAATTTGTCCCAGGAATGCAAGGTTGCCTTAACATCTGAAAAAAAAGATCTATGTAATATATCCTGTTAAAGAATAAAAGAAAAAAATCCACACACTCTTCTCAACTGTGGAGGGGAAGGAAACTTCTCCTTTCCCCCAAAAGTTCACTGAAAGATCAACTCACAATTACCTAGAATAATAAGAGGAAGAGGTTTATTTACCATGCACAAAGGGACAATCACAGAATGATTACCCAATATCCCAATGGGGTCCAGAAATTCATATACCCTCCTTTGAGAGGGGAGGGGGAGATGAGGAATGTAGGTAACTCTGTTTAGGGACAACACATGGTTGCTAGGGAGGATGAATAGATACTTGGGAGAATGAATGGATGGGGGAAATAGATTAACTTGTACATTAACCTAAGAGACCGGTATTACATTTAAAATGATTTTGGCTAGATTTGGGTGCATTGTCAATCTTTTTACCTGCAATATACTGAGATAACAGGAAGGGGAAGGGAAATCAATTGTTCTTTTTGATGGTTTATGCAGGTCCATCTGGTTTATGCAGATAGAGGGAAACCCCTTCAGGGCCTGTTGATCTCTAAGGGCCTTTAATTCAAAATATTCTTTATACTAAGGAGGCACATTTTGGGGTAAAATTTCCTGATTTCCTTCACAATAGATACAGAAAGATGACTTGAGAAAATCCTTTATGCCTTTCTTGATAAAAAGACAACAAACAGAGAATATAGGAAACTTCCTCAATCTGACAAAGGGCATCTATGAAAAAATTATAGTTATCATCATTCTTAATGGCAAAGGTTTGAATGCTTTTACTCTAAGATCAGTAACAAGACAAAGTTGACTGCTCTTACCATTCTATTCAATATTTTACTGAAGATTGTAGCCAGGATGATTTGTCCAAAAAAAAGAAAATCAGATTTTAAAGGAAGAAGTAAAACATTTCCATATGCACATGGCATGATCTTATATATAAAAAATTCTAAAGTATCCATCAAAAAACTATTGTTCTAATAAATGAGTACAGCAAGTTGGCATGATAAAAGATCAATATCTAAAAGTAGATTATATTTGTATACACTAGAAATTAACATTATAAAGATAAAATTTTAAACATTAATTTAACACTATTATAAAATAATAAAATAACTTTTAATAAATTTAATAAAAGAAATGTAAAATTTGTATACTGAAAATTATATTATTGAAATACATTAAAGAAGATTTAAAAAATATGGAAAGACATTGCAACCTCATGGATCAAAAAACATTGTGAAGATGGTAATATTCCCCAAATTAATTTATAAATTTAGTACAATCATTATGAAAATTAATCCTCCTTTTTTTCTTCAAAAATTAATAAACTGTTTCTAAAATTTATGTGAAAATTCAAAGGATCTAGAATAGGAAAACAACTTTGATTAAAAAAACCAAAGTTGGAGTACTAACATACCTTTTGATTTTAAAACTTACTGCAAAGCTACAGTGATCAATATAATGTGAGACTGGCATAAGAATAGACTTATATAGATCAATAGAATTTGAGAGTCCAGAAATAACTCAGTTATTTATGGTCAGTTGATTTTTGAAAAGGGTGTCAAGACCATCCAATTGGGGTTATAATAATCTTTTCAACCAATGGTACTTTGAAACTAGATATCCATCAACAAAGGAAGTAGAATCCCTACCTCACACTATACACAAATTAACTCAAAATGGATCATAGACCCAAATATAATTGCTAGAATTTTAAAACCTAGGGGTCCATCTTGGTGATTATGAGTAAAAGGAATGGTTTCTTAAACATGACATCAAAGCACAACCGACAAATGAGGAAATAGTTTTATTGGACTTCATCAAAATTAAAATCTTTTGTGTTAAAAATACATCAAGAAAATGAAAACATAATCCACAGAATGAGAGAAAAGAGTTGTAACTCATATATCTAATAATGGATTGTATCCAGAATACATCAAAATACACATATCTCAGTAATAACAATACAAATAATTCCATTAAAATAGACAAAGAATTTGAATAGATATTTCTCCAAAGAATATATACAAATGCCCACATGAAAAGATGCTCAACATCTGTAGTCCTTAGGGTAATACAAATCAAAACTATGATGAAAGAGCACTTCATGCACACCCAGATAACTAAAATTAGAAGACAAACAATAACATATCTTGGTGAGGATGAGGAGGATCTGGAAACCTCATTCACTGCTAGTGGTAACGTAAAATGGTGCAGCTATTTTGGACAACAGTTTATGAGTTCCTCAAAGTTTTAAAAATAACCTTATCATTTCACCCAGTAATTCCACTCCTAGGTATTTACCAAGGAGAAATAAAAACATATGTCCACACAAAAATGTGCACATAAATGTTTATAGCATCATTACTCATAACCCAAATGTATAACCCAAATGCCCATCGACTCATGAGTGGATGAACAATACTATACTAAAGAATATTATTGTTCAAGAAAAAGGAATAGTCCTAATACATGCCCTACAAGATGAATTACTCTTGAAAACACTATTTTAAGTGAATCAAATCAGTTGAAAAAGACCATATATTTATGATTCCACTTATGAAATGTATTGTATTGAATGTACAGTATTGAACTACTTATACTTCAAATATATTGAAATCTACAGAGATAGAATATAGATTAGTGGTTGCCTAGGACTGGGATGGGAAAGAATGGAGAGTGACTATTAATTTGTACATGGTTTACTTTTGGTATGAAGAAAAAGTTCTAAATTTAGATTATGCTGATGATTGCACAACTCTGTGAATATACAAAAAATCCTATTGAATTGCACACTTAAGTTTTGTGATATGTGAATTATAGCTCAATAAAAATGTTAAAAAATAGTAATAGAGTAGATTCTTGCCCCTGAGGAAAAAAAAACCTGGTAAGGTTTCTTTCAGTATCGCAGTCATGTGACTAGCATCTTCTATAATAAATTATAGTGTTAAATAGAATCAAAGGCATAAAATCAATTTTATATTGTGGCCAAGTGTGGAAATATATGAGGAAGTTGTGAGTTCTTGGCCCTTCATAAGCACAGGACTTACTCCAAGTAAAACCAATTGTACTAGACTGCTACTTTGGTCCCATCCAATAAACTAAGCCTCCTAGTATACACACCATCATGTAGTTCCATTCACTTGAATCTATGCTGGTCATGTGACCTGCTTTAATCAATTCAGTGTGAGGGGTAAGTAATGTGCTGCCAGTTCTGAGCCTAAGGCTTACTAAGGCCTGGAAATTTTTGCTTTGGGGGTTCTACCCTTGGAACCCAGCTGTGATAATGTGAGGTGGGAGTAGAACCAGGCAACCCCGCAACCCCGCTGAGCTCCCAAACAATAGCCAAGGTCAAATGTCAGCTTTGTGAGTGAGCCACCCTGGACATCTTGGCCCAGTGGAGCTTCCAGGTGACTATAACCCTAGGTGATATCTTGTGGAGTTGAAATGCCTAACTGATCCCAGTCAATTTATAGAATTGTGAAAGATAATAGAAAAGGTGGTTGCTTTCATTTACTAAGTTTTAGGGGTGTGTGTCATATAGATAATTGAAACATGGATCATAGTGTATTTCAGATCTACTTGCTAGTAGAAGTGAGAAGGCTCCTAACTTATTCCCTATTCTAGTTCTCTGGTCAAATGCAATACAACAAAGTGTGCAATTGATATAATAGTTAGTTACTATTAGTACTTAACTGTTTAATAACATATGGTGTGTCATATTGGATTCTAAATAAAGTATTTATGTAATATTTAAAAGATTCAAAATCCATATTTTCTTTGATAAAAACAAAAAAAATACATTTACCTTCACTTCTTTCTTCACTTAGTTAATAAACATTTATTTAAATTTTTATTGTAACATTCTTATTTCATGCTGGGCAATGTGGTAAGAACAGAATACAACCTTGAATAAAAGGATAATTGTATTAACCACACAGAGATATTAGTTTGGGAGGTTATGATAATTCATGTGAGATATGTGATGGCTTGAATTTGGAAGAAAATAGCATGTGAGATGGATAGAAGTATATAGTTTCAAGAGATAAATACTTTGAAGTTGATATAAAAGTTTCCAGTTAACTATTAATAATTATATGTGGCATGAGAGATAGAAGGAGAAAAATTAGTTCTTGGATTTCTATCTTGGGAAAATAGTAGAATTGAAAGTAAGATGATTTGTTCTGTTTAATTTACTTTAAAATTTCCTTGAGATGCTAAGGGAGATGTTTATAATGTAATTGGAAGTATGAACCCAAGGCTTATTAAAAAGACAAGAGATGGAATTATAATTTGGATTCATTATAATATTTATGTACATAAATCTAAGGGAAAGGCTAAGATTGCCCAGAGAGTATTTCAAGTGAAAAGAGAAAAGGATTTGCGAGAGGAATACGGGGATTGAAAGATCTGGTGCAGGAAGAAGAGATCACCAAAAAGGGTAAGGAGCAGACAGAAGTAGTGTTACAGCCTTTCCAGGTTCATTGTCCACCACTCAAGAGGAAGCCAGTACACTAAGACAGCATGGTTACAGCAGAGGGAGAGTTTAATATTGCAGGCACCAGGTAAGGAGATGGGAGAAAGTTCTCAAATTCGCCTCCCTGAGAATTTGGGAGAAAGGGATTTAGAGACAGTTTGGTGGGCAAAGGGCTAGGCAATTGGGTCTGCTAATCAGCTGGGTTTGGGGTGGAACCATAGGGGTGTAGAAATTGTCTTCTTTGCTCATTCAGTTCTTGGCTGTGGGTCGCAAAACCAGTTGAGTCAGTTCCTTGGTATGGGCCACTGATCTGGGTGGGTCAGCCAGTCCACTGGAATGCAGGGCCTGGAAGATATCTGAAAAACTAGCCTTAGGATTCACAAGGGTGATGTTATCTATGGAGCAATGAAGAAAGCTAAGAGCCTTTATGACCATCAGGTATATGACTCCTGTGTAATAAACAATTATAGGAAAGCAAGCTAGGGAACAATGGCTGGAGATATATATATATATATATATATATATATATATATATATAATTTCCCCTACCACAGTTCCCACCTCATGTCCCTTTCTTAATTTTATAAAGGGTGGTTTCAGTAGCAGAAGAGCCTGAGTCATAGGACATCACAGACTCTGTCAAATGCTTTTGGGAGAGTATACAAGATAAGGATATGAAATACCAATTGAATTTACAAATAGCCAATTATTGGTGATTGAAAAATAAAAATTCAGTGGGATAGTATAATTTCAATGATTTGAGGAAGTGAATGGATGATGAGAAATGTATTGAGCATAGAAAATACTTTTAAGAAGTTTGGTTGGGAAGGAAAAGCAAGACATTGGGGAGAGTAGAGTCAGTGGTATAAAAGGGTAGTGGGTGGAAGGGAGTCTTTTCTGCCCAATATGGAGGCAATAAGATTGCATTATCTATGGAGATTTTAAAACAATAATAAAATTGACTAAAATCTGCCTGTTTTTATTATCACTTTCATAGGAAATTCGAAGATAAAATAGTTCTCTCTATCAGAGCAGAAAACTCATCTCCACCATTTCCTCCCAGCGCCACTCAGTGAGAAAACAAGGGGAAGGAGTCAAAGAAGGATTTGTGATTTGTTTTACTTGTTCGCCACTATAAGAAGGGGAACACTTGCACATGTTCAGATACTGATGTGACTGAGACAGCCATAACATTTCCCTCAGCTTGGCTAAACTTGAGACAGATTTCTTCTTGCTTCTAGGCCCCTGACCTCCCTCTCACCCTGGCCCTTACAAAGTCCAAATATTGTATCCACAGAGGTCTCTGCCCTCCCTTTTCTTAAAGCATTTACTTTAGAAAACTTGTATTTACAAATTCTTTCTCTGCCACTTTGAGATGTAAATTTTTATTGTTTTATTTTATTTTATTTTTCAACCCCTTGGTTAATTTGTAAAGATGTAAATTTTTAAAAAATCCTCTTGCTAGTTTATGACCCAACACTATCATTCTCAAGGACATGACAACAATTCCTTTGAAATGTGATCATCAAGAAAGATGGGGCCTCTATCTCCCAGTCTTTTGGGAAGGGTAAGAACCTAACTGGTGGGCCTTGTTTCAGGTTGTAGAACTACCTCCTGTTTGAAGACATAAAAAAGTTTATTTTCCTTTGAAAGCCAATTAGCAAACACAGATGGCCTGTGATCCCCCTCAACCCAAACTCCTAGAAACTCTCATGTTTTAGTGGAGTTAACACTGTGTCCTGGTCTCTCTTCTCTGTTGTTATAGCCTCCAATAAAGTTTTTTTTTTCCACTATTTAACTTTGTTGGTACAATTTTTGCTTTGATAGGAAGGAATGAGTAGAGATTGCAGATTCAGGAGAGTGAAGACATAATCAGTAGAATAGAGCCTCTGAAAAAAGAGAGAATAAAAGATATGTAGAGAGATTTACTTTAGCCCAGGGAACAGCCATCCCATGGTTTGTAATCTGAATATTCTTACAAATGACACCAGACTGAACAGTTCCAGTTTTCTGTTTTGAAGTAGGTAATGATCCTCTTATTCTTTTTCAAGAAAGTGACTATTTTGATATCTTTATGTTAGATATCTAAACTTAACCAACAGCACATTTGTTAAATTTTCAGTCCCAATTTTTACTGTTATCCTATATCTCTTTAAAGGTTAGTTTAGACAATATCAAGGGAAACAATAATTGATTGTTTCTGTTCTTACCATCTACTCTTAGCTCAATTATTTTTGCATATTTCATAGCACTTTTTAAGTAGGCATAGTGTTTATTTAATTGAATAGAATCCCTACTTTTATTTATTTATTTATTTTAATTTTTTATTTTTTTTTGAGACAGAGTCTCACTCTGTTGCCCGGGCTAGAGTGCCGTGGCATCAGCCTACCTCACAGCAACCTCAAACTCCTGGGCTAAAGTGATCCTCTTTCCTCAGCCTACCGAGTAGCTGGGACCACAGGCATGTGCCACGATGCCCAGCTAATTTTTCTATTTTTAGCAGAGATGGAGTCTCACTCTCACAGAGGCTGGTCTCAAACTCCTGAACTCAAGCAATCCTCCCACCTTGGCCTCCCAGAGTGCTAGGATTATAGGCCTGAGCGACTGCGCTTTGCCTGAATCCCTATTTTTAGTTGAAACATCATAAACTTAAGTACCAACACCATTATAACTCAGACCAGCAAAGAAAATCATTAATTGAATTTAGTGTTAGGTTCTTTATTCTTTAATTATAAAAGACTTACTCATTTAGACAACATTTCCACTCAATAAAAGGAGGAATTTTCTAATAATTAGACTTTCCTGAAATGGAATCATTTGTTTTTCAATAGAATAAAATCTCTGTCTCTGGAAGTTTTTATGCATCTGGGGAAAGATCAAGACACACAGTAAGTCCTCACTTATCATACAAGGGTTCTTGGGAACTTGGGAACTTGAAGTGAAATGATATACAGCAGGTGCTCATATAACTTTGATTCATTCAACATGGTTTTGTTATAACATTGATGAGAAAATAAAACAGTTTTGTTATATGATATGTTGCTTAAAGCCACAGTTTCCAAGAACCTATGGATGATAAGTGAGGACTTACTGTAATAAAGAGATCCTTACATTAGTTCTGGTTCTGGTACTTTCTAAGTATGTGGATTGAACATATTACCTAATTTTTCTGGGCTTCAGTTTGTTCATAATTAATTTGCTGGAATGTTGTAAAGTTCAAATAAGCTAACATATAACTTGTTTTAAATATTATAAATGAATATGTAATATGAGCAGCCAGTGTTTTCCAATAGTTATCATTATAAGTTTATTTGCAAATAGACAATTTTATGTGACAATGTTAAGCAATACCCCAACCATGATATCTAGCTTTCAAAAGCTGCATCATGCTTATTTTTAACCGTAGTTGATGCCAGATACTAAGTATGGAAAGGTGCTATCAAGCACTTATCTGCAACTTCTTTTTCTAGTGTTTTCTGCAAATTGGGTCCTCAGAGTTGCTGGGGTCTGTTGTTAATTGATATTTCTACAGTTCTACATGTTCACTTTAGAATTGAGTAGAAGTAAAAGTGGTCATGTTTCTTTCAGGAGCAAATTTCACAATGCTGTTGGTGAAAGTGCTCCCAGAAGGCAATAAGAGTTTATAAAAACAATAATGGTTTCGTGTGCTCCAATAATTATACTCGGTTTTTACTTTGAAAACACACCACAATATCTATCATAATTAATTGAGTTTCCCTGCTGTGCCTTTGAATTAGAATATGCAATTCTGGCAGGAGAACATGAGTGATGATTTACCTTCTATTAGTGGTAAAAACATCTCATTTTTAAATTATCTCTACTGCAACTGTATACCCTTTCCACAAAACATGCTAGAACATTCAATTAAAACTAGGAATCGAGAGACTGTTGCTTCATGAAAAGCCAGGTGTTTGGTTTTAGACAAAAAATAGTGTTGAAAGAGATATCATTGTACAGTAAAGGATGAGGAAAATAACTTGCTGAAGGTCAGTGTCCAAGGGGCCATTTTGTCCTTCACGAGGAAGGTAACCATAAAAATTAATTGTGCTTTGGATATCCAAGTGTATTAGGTAACATATTTTAAAGTTGGAGCTTGCAATTATATTTAACATCTCCAAGTGAGGACAAATTCTCTCACCCTTTCCCATTCTCTTATTCGCTTTAGATTTTGTCTAGAATTTGTGTGCTTGGATGGTTTGGCTATTAAAACCATTCAAACTCAAAAGTGAAGTTTCACAAAATAACTGCATCAAGGTAAATTCAGCTACATATCTCTAATGTCACCATTTATAGGTTATATATGACTATGAGCTTTTACAGACACCATATCTTTCTTGCAAATGAGCCACCAGGTTCACAAGGTGAACCTATTTCAATGGTATTGCCCTCAAATTTCCCACATAAATTTCAGTGATGTTTGTAGGAGGTGTGTAATGTCACATGGTAAAGGCTAATGTTAGCTTTGTAAGATTAAAAATTGAGGTAGTTTTCCAAGTTTTTAAAAGAAAGAAATAAGAACCTTAATATTGATTAATTTTATGAAGAAAAGTTAAATAAATATTATAGAAGATTAGATTTGGGTTATCAGATCTTGCATTTGACCTCAGTTATCCACATGTTTTCCATTCTGTGTAGATAGTATATACATCTAAATATGCTTTAATTTTGGTGGGTGATATATAATTGTATATCCAGCTAGTATCATTTCATAATTTGTAATAAACTATTCATTCTTTCAGCATTATCAATTCTTATTTCTCATTTATTTGAAAAGCCAAGTAACCTCAAAATCAGAGACTCTTCAAGTTAAGGAAAATTAATATTGATACTAAGTAAAGAATTTTTTATTCCAATGATATAACTATTTTAATCCTATTTCTGCTGTGTTATGAATCTATCTATTCTGGGAGATATTTTATGTCCTATTTTCAAAAATATATTCTAAGACTACTTTCTGCTATATTTAAATGCATGACTGAATCATTTTATGAGTATACAAGCACTTTAAAACTTCTTATTATGCTAATTTAAGACATTACTTTTTATTTAAGTTGTATAATTTGATACCAAACAGTCCTTATCTTCTGTTTATTAGGGAGGGAAACTAGTAAGGGACATAGGAGAGAATTCAAACTAGAATATGGTATTCAACAAAAATGTTAAACATTTTTAAATGAAGGCACAAATTTCAATCCAGTTCACTAAATGGTCTCATGAGTGTTGGAAGAGTCATCTCATATTAGTTAAGAGAGAGGAGTACTATGGGAAGATTCTTGAATATGCAAATTAAACAGTATTAATTAGCTCCAGCAGCCATATATTTTAAGTTTAAGTGTTAGAACTTAGCTAAAGCAATAAGACCAAATCAGGTCTCAGTAATTTACATTTTTATAGTTCTTCCTAAAGCAATCTAGAATTGACTGTTATTGCCAAGAGAGGGCATCAGTACGGAAAAGGCATTGCACTCTAGGCTGTGTGTGTGTTTAAGTATGATCCCTTGTCGATTCTCAAGATTTCAGCTCAAACTGATATTTTTTTATTTTAATATTTTAATAAAGCGTAGTTGTTTCCATGTTGTTAAACCATGGTTAAATACGATCTCTGAAATCATGCGATATTTAAGAGATGACAACAGTATTTCATTTTCTTTTGAATCTGTTCATTCTCTCAGGCCGTTTTCATTTTCATCCTTGCTATCTCCTTAAGGCACAAACCAAAGTCTCCATTACAATCATTTGACTCAGCCCCAACATTAAAGCAAACAAAGATCCAGGAATGAAACAGGATTAAATGTGTCGTTATATTTGTTGTTTTTTAGGCACGTTGCTCAAAAGTTCACACTCAGTCATCTCTGATGCAATATTATCCTATACATAGTTTGACATCACTGAAAACAGTATTTCATTCTTCCCTTGGGATATCTCAAGGATTTAGAGAGAACTTACTTGAAGAAATTTATTTCAGGTAGGTAAGAAATTATGCCATTTCAGTCCTGCTGCATGATTGTGGAACACTCATTTTCTCCTAGAAAATCTTGCTGATTATACAGAGCTAATTACCAGCAATTACCTATCTCAAAGGAATAGCAGTGTTAAGAAGCTGCATTGCTCTGTTCCAGAGCAGTGACTTCCAGGAAAGTAAGTCCCTGGTGGAAATTTCAAAGAATAATATTTCATAAACTGTATGTTGAAAAGGCTTATTTCATCTCACATATTTTCACCGCACTTTATAAAACAGACATCTTACTTCAAAGGCCCCTAAAGCGTAGCATCATTTCCTACACATTCAGTCCAATTTACTTCTGATGGGATAAGGTTAAGCCAACCAGATTTTGTAGCAATAAACTGCATAGGATAAATATGGATCATCAAAAAGGTAAAGGGGTCACCAGAACCACAATTTAAAAGTGATATGGAAGAAGAATTAGCAATAAGCCATGAATTCAATGCATTGCACTATGCAGATTGTGGATTATTCTATTTCAGGTAATTTCTTTTCAGTCAGTAAATTTGAAGCCATAAGACAGAGACCTTTGCTACTGTTCATGATACATCAGAGTTTTCAACATTGTAACATTCTTATTTCCCAAGAAGGGATTTTTTTTAGTGATCCAGATTACCACTTCATCTGGTTCTGTGCTAATGAGTACTGCTATTCTTCAGTTTACAAAGGTAGGCCAGACTGTTGGAAACCTCCTAAGTGGCATCACAAAATTGACCGAGCGCAGAGAGAATATGAACTGGGGGAGGTCCATTAGGATGGTGAACTGCAGAGAATGGAAGCTTTGCCAGTGATGTCCGCTTTGATAATGGGAGTAGAAGGTATCAATATCTTTATTCAATCATATTTAAATTAGTCATTTATTGGCTACTCTAAAGCAAACTGCAGTAATCTATTGCAAATTATTAACTTTAAAATTAGCTAAGGGTTTTTGCCTAATCATAAAGAAAACTCTTATTTCCCCATGACAGAATTAATAATCCAATCATTTCTCTTAAGAATTATTTTAGTGCAAATATCATATCTGAATGTCAGCAAATTCTTGAATTAAAAGAAACACTGACCAGTGTATACTTACATAATGGGTGTGACGTGCACCAACAGGGGGTTAGACACGCTTGAAGCTCTAGCACAGTGGGGTTGGGGGAAGGTTGGCAGGGGCAATGTATGTAATGCTAACAATATCTGTACCCCCATAATATAATGAAATAAAAGAAAAAAAAAGATGAGGACAATAAAAAAAAAAGAAACACTGACCATAATTTAGGAGAAGTAACTCTGAGTACCAGTCTCAAAATTCAGTAATAGCATTTTGGAGCAAACATTTACATATCGTTCTCCAAACAGCAGAGGTTTTTTGGATAGGAGTAATCAGTTTTCCCATAAGCTAAGAAAGCCTTAAGAATTTAAATTATTAAACTACTTTTAAAATAGTTTGCCTGTAAATAGGATAGCATTGTTTATAAAGCAGGTGAAAGTTTTCTAAAATAATTAAAATAAGGAGGAAGCTAATTTAACTGTGAGAATCTAGTTAGTTTATTCACTTGAGAGAACTATGAGCCAATTCCTAAATATTTATCCTTTGGTAGACTAAAAGTCTAAGACATAGGTATTTTTTAATAAAGTTTTTTTAATTTTGAGTAACAAATATTACTGCCATTAGTGTACTGATTATGTCAAAAGGTGACCTGCTTCTCTACAAATTTTCCATTGCTTCTCTTTCAGTCAGTTTGGAGTGTGATTTAACTGCATCATCCTTAGCTTAGAAGATAATTTCTGTTATAAAATTCTCTGTTAACATAAAACTTTAAAATTGACCCACCTTCTAACACCAACCTTCTAATTAGAGGTTTTGAGAATGATTTCACATATTGTCCCAGCCCATCCTACCCACAGTCTCTATTCCTACCCACCTCATTTCCCTGGCTTGCATAATAAGTATCTGAATACAAGTCACCAACTATAAATTCAGCTGAAGGCTTGATTCATTTTCTTATTTACATACATACATACAATACAAAGGAAGGTTCCATGGTCCAATTTGTGGAGGTCAACAAGCACTGTGACTTTCAACACAGAGTCTTGACTGGCAAGGAAGGGCTCTTAATATTTTCCCTCTTTTCATGTATAGACTTTTCCAAAAAGTCCCTTATTGTTTCCATCACTTCCTCCTCATTTATTCATTTAACTACTTTACAGTTCAACACTAGAATTAATATTTGACATCTGAAAGCTCTTTTCCGGAGGTAATGACTTGCAAATTGTCAACTTTCACTCCTTTCCTAAGTAAGTCCTTCCTGTTTATTCGCAAACTCTGCTGTTTTGGTTTGGGTGCCCCCAGAGTCAGATCCTGAGATGAGGATTCCAGTGTGAATGACTTAGATGGTAAGTGAAGGAAAACATGGGTAAGAAAATGGAGAACTGAGATAGGGAAGAAAAGGCAACCAACGAAGTGTACATTATTTTTTAAAAATTTATTTATTTAGTGTTTGAGACAGCATCTGGCTCTGTTGCCCAGGCTGGAGTGCTCGATCATAGCTCACTGCAGCCTGAAACTCCTGGGCTCAAGCGATCCTCCAGCCTCCTGAAGTGCTGGGATTATAGGCCTGAGCCACTGCACCCAACTTCATTTTTTTTTAACTTGATCCATTGTAAGTGCACACAGTTATGGGGTACAATTTGGCATTTCCATACACATATATGTAGTGCTGTAGGTACCCAGTTAACCGGTAGGTCTGGTTTCAAGGTGGTGCCCTACAGTAGCAGCTTGGGTTGTGGGAGTGGGGAGTGCAAACGGAGCTTCTACTTTAAAGCAGTGCAGCTGCATGAACTCCTGGCAACTCTTCAAACTGGACTGGGGCCCTCTTCTGTAGAAAGACGCTGTGAATGTGGCCCAATTACAGGACGGGGGATGAACACAGAACATAAAGAACAACACAGACACACATAAAGACTTCACATGACTTGAGTGCCCAATGCACCGGCTGCTTTATTTTTATACTCCCCAAATCCAGGGTTAGTTCCTTGTACGTGAGCATCTTAGCATAGCAGCGATAACCGTCAGCCTTGGAATTGTATCACAAGGGAACAATTTCCCATGATCTCAGACCTCCAAACGGTTACTTGAGGTGCCAGCACCAGACATAACTCAAAAATCAAGGCCGAAATAAGCAACATTAAACAATGCAGCCATCAGAAGAACTTCTTGTGCTCTCTCCCAGTCAGCAGCAGGCCCCCACGGTTGTGCCTGTCTTAGGTCGTCCCCCCTGTGAGGGATCTTACCCGTCTTTGACTATCAACCATCTTACGGGGCCAGACCTTTTTCTTATCTTTATGGCCTCCAGACTCCCATCATTGGGGCCCACCATGTGGGAGCTGGGCAACATTTGCTAATGTGCAGAAACTCAGGCCTCTTGTTATGCCCCAAGGCAATAACCGAGTCTGAAGAAAATACTGGTTACCACTGCGTCATGCAGCACACATACATTACAGGCTATAGTGAATGATTAGTATGAGGCATAATCATCAGAATCAGCCCAAAACACCCTGTAACTTTTGTGGCAGCCATGGGGACCTCTGTGGAAGAAGCCCCTTTGCTATGAGTTGATCCTGGCATGGAAGACAGTGTGGCAGAGGGAGGGTACCTTGCTTGCCTCTCTGTGGTGCTATGCTGGGCTTCTGGACTCCACAGGGATTTTGCTGCTACCCTGGTGCTCTCCAGCTTACTTCCTTAATCACTCCAGTTGAAATAGAATTGTTTATTCCTCGTTTGATCCCTTTTGTGGGGATCGGGGGTTGCTGAGTACAAAGCAACTCTAGTCCACTATCTTGCTGACATCACCTGCCCTAGAAGCATGCATTATTAAAACAGGTAGCACTATGGTAACAAGCACTAAATTCCATGGGGAAAACTCTCAGAAGTAGTATAAAATACATATCTTGGAATTATTTACCCAAGAAATGAGGGAGTTGGGGTATAAATAACAATTATTGGTTGTGGGATAATTGGGGAACTAGGAGAGGTTCTTCAAGCTGTCATGAGCACATGTAGAAAGTGGCTTGGGCTATGGCACCAGAAGTTCACGACTAGGCACTGAAGTGGGTGTGCCCAAGGATGTGGGCAGGGCCCCACAAAGTCCGTGAGATCTGAAACTGACACTACTCCCTGTGAAGTGACATAATTTCCTTCCATATAAGAGCATTTTACACATTTTTAATATATAACTTCTTTGCGCCTTCTTAATGTAAATATTACCTAGGTTTACATGCTTGGCTATGTTCTTTCTGTACTTTTCTTTGGCAGGATCCTAAAGCATCAATTATCTATTCACCACAGATGACTTCCCAAATTATATCAATGTCTCAGCCTAAATGCCACTTCCTGAATGACAATTTCTTCTAATATCACTCTTCCCTTATCAATAGACTCATATTTTTCAACTTACAAAGAACTTTGCTATATTTCTTCCATATAGGCAGTTCTCTACAGTGATTTCTGACACAGAACAATTTTAAAGATGAATAGTATGAGCTCATTTTCTTGTACACAAATCTATTTTTAGAAATAACATAAAGTACTTGCAGTGCTTCTCATAAACAAACATTTAAGCACATTAATTGTTTTAATTAAAAAAAGTCTCTGTAGTATATTTTCATAGTATCTTTCAGGTTTGAGTTTTGCTTTTTACCAGTGATATTATACCTATCTTCTAGTTTTTAATTGTATAAATGATAAAAGTATAATAATTTGTTGAAAAAATTGAATGCATAATAATGTGAGAAAGAAAGGAAAATAATCTGAAATCTTAGTAAATAGATATAACTGCCATTAATGTGTTGGCTTGCCACAATGTTATGTAGCTATCCATGTGAACAATCACGTAGCTTTAAATAATTGACATCCATGGTCTAAGATCACATATGCTTTTTTTGATGACATATTTTAAATAGTCTGTTTTCTCACTCTCAAAATATTAGAAGAATGCATATACAGAATCTAGACTTATTTCCAAATACTCTATTATAAATGGTCTCCTATTACAATTATATTTTCTGTTTAATTCTGATAAGTAAAAACACCACTGCCTGCATATACAGTTATGCTTTGTTTAATGATGGAGAAATGCATTCTGAGAAGTGCATCATTAGCCAATTTCATTATTATGTGAAAATGCACAGTGTACTTACACAAACCTAGATGGTGTAGCCTACTGCACATCTAGGCTATATGGTACAGCCTATTGCTCGTAGGCTACAAACCTGCACTGCACATTACTGTACAATACTGTAGATGGTTGTAATATAGTGGTAAGTATTTGTGTACCTAAACATAGAAGAGGTACAGTAAAAATGCATTATAAAAGATAAAAACAATATACCTCTATAGGGAACCTACCATGAATGGAGCTTGCAGGACTAGAAGTTGCTCTGGGTGAGTGAGTGAGAAGTGAGTGAATGTGAAGGCCTAGGATATTACTGTACACTACTACAGACTTTATAAACACTGTACACTCAAGCCACACTAAATTTATAAAAAAAATTTTTTCTTTCTTCAATAACAAATTGATCCTAGTTTACTGTAACTTTTTCACTTTATAAACTTCTTAATTTTTTAAACCTTTTGACTCTCGTAACAGCATTTAGTTTGAAACACAAACACCTTGTACAGCTGTACAAAAATATTTTCTTTCTTTATATCCTTACTCTATAAGATTTTTTCTATTTTTAAAATTTTCAACTTTTTAAAAAAAATTTTTGTTAAAAACTAAGACACAAACAGGCACGTTAGCCTAGGCCTACACAGGGTCAGGATTATCAATAGCACTGTCTTCTATCTCTACATCTTGTCTCTCTGGAAGGTCTTCAGGGGCAATAACATGAATGGAGCTGTCTTCTCCTATGAGAAAAAATGCCTTCCTTTTGGAATACCTTCTGAAGGACATGCCTCAGGCTGTTTTATATTTAACTTTACATTTTTTATATAAGTAGAAGGAATAAATTCTAAAATAAAGATAAAAAAACAGAATATAGTGAATGCATAAACCTATTGACAACGAAGTAGGTTTGTTTACACCAGCATCTCCACAAACACGTGAGTAACACCTTGCACTTTGATGTTAGGAGGACTACTATGTCACTAGGATACAGGAATTTTTCAGCTCCATTATAACCTTATGGGACCACTCTCATATATGCTCACTGATGGAAAAATTATTATGCAACGTGTACCTGTACTTGCATTTTTTTCTCCCCAAACACTTGCTCAACAATTGATTGTTCAAGTATTTCCTATAATTTATTTATATTTATTTGGATTTTTAAGGTAAATAACTAGACAAATGCAAAATAAGGTAATCTTGTGTTCCTTCCTTCAATTCTTTTTTTTCCTTTTGTGTTACTACACTGGCTAGGACTCCCAGGTTGAGTAAAAGTGGTGACAGTAGACTTTTGCTATTTTATCGATAAATATTTCCAAAGGTTTTTGGCATATTCAGTTTATATTTAGTCTAATTTATTAATGTGGAGATTGTTTCCTAACATCCTATTATTTGCTGAATTCCTGAATTAAATTGAATTTTGTCATATTATAATATCTATCTTAGACATGAGTGGGTTCTGTATACTAATATTTTGTTTAAAATTGTGTATTTATGCTCATGAGTCATATTTTTCTGTAAATTTTCCTTCTTGTACTGTTTTGTCTGGTTTGGATTCAAGCTTAGATGAATCATAGACAATGAATTAAGAGAGTATTTGCATGTTTAGTTCTAAGAAGTCGTAAGCTTCTGTGGTTTGAGAGTGTAATGAAATTTACCTATGTCTTCCCAGTGAAAAAATGATCATATGAGAAAACACAAACGTTTTCTGAAATATTCAGAAAGTTTATTGCCTTGATAGAGATGGTCCATTGGCCCCTATGGGTGCCTATCATATTTCTAGAGAAGTGGCTAGGTTCAGGATGTAGAAGTAAACCCTGGGTCTAAATTTTCCAGAGCTCACCATTATTATTAATGTCTGGAAACAAGAAAATACTAATTTTTTATTTTTTAATCCATCATTAATATTGCATATTATGAGCTCTACCAATGATTTAGAAAAATAACCTAACTAAAGACTAAACTAAAACTAAAGACAATTCTTGATAATCAGTATAAACAAAGTTAACAGCATGGTAGAAAATGGTCTAAAAATAAAAACAAAAAATTTAGGAGAGAAAAATATGGCTAATAAAATATTCAATCACAGGAAAATACAAGTTAATACAACATAATATTATTGTTTTGAACTTTTGGGATAGTGAACACTTCTATAACATTCAATGTTTTAAAGGATATGGCAAATGATACCACATATGCCATGAATTATGAATCAGTTATCTTTCTGAAGTCAATTTTCAATATCCATCAAAGCCTTTGACTACATAATTCACCTGTACCCAAAGATACATGAAGAAACAGATTCATTGCATCTAAGTTTGTACTAGTAAAGATGGTATATATAATAACTCAAATTTCCCTTAGTAGGAAAGGATAACACAAATATTGTATATATACAATGGGATACTGAGCAACAATTTTAAAGGCAGTCATATAGATAAAGAACTATAGATATTATGATATTTATTACATTAATATATTATTAAGAAAAAAGACAAATTTTATAATATTTAATAATTTTCCATTAAGGGGAAATATGTGAATATATAACAATATGAAAGTATATATATATACACACACACATTAATAAAAGTTTATAATACTTTAGGATGTCTGAAAAGATAAAAGCAAACTTGTTAATAATGTGTATATCTGGAGAAGAAAACGAAGTAGATGCAGGGATACAGGGAAGGCAGACTTTATTCTGTATTTTTTGTACAATTTGACATTATTAACACATATGTACTTAACTATAATTTGTGTAATTCAAAACACATTAAAAGTGGAAAAATAAACACAACTTTTTTAGATTGTAAATTATTTTTTGCATTGTTAACATATACTCATGTTTGGACTGTTAATTGACTTATATATAATCATACATACAAATAAATTTAAGCTAACAAATCTATTGACATCAATGCTGTATAATACTACTACTATAATTTTCATGCCATTATCTTAAATTTACAAGTTACTCATAATTTTAAGCATACTTTATATGTTGATAGGAAAATATCTTCTTTAAAACCTCACTACCTAAATTGGAGGAAAGTATTATTTTTAATACTTTAAAGGTCTTCATTTTCTTTAATATACAGGTAATTAAATATGAAATGTCCAATTTCAAATCAAAAGTTTAATTTATTATATCTCAAACAAGAAGCAGTACAATTAATCAAAGTATGTGCCTAAACTTGACACAGTTTTGCCATCTTAATAGCAACTTGCTTATGCCAGTAGCGAAGAAGCCTGGAGAGCAAGTGGCAGTGAAATCACAAAAGGCATTTTCCACAGCTTGTTGAGAATTTAATATTTTTCCTTGCAAGAAGTGGTCCAAAGAATGGATGAAGTGGTAGTCAACTGGTGCAAGATCTGGTGAATACAGTGGATGACAGAGAGTTTCCAAGTCCAGCTTCTGTAGTTTGAGCAGCCTTGTTCCTGCAACATGTGGTCGAGTGTTGTCTTGCAAGAGGATTGGCCTGTCTCTATTGACCAATCTCGGCTGCTTAATCACAAGCACCCTCATCATTTCATCCAACTGATTGGAGTAGACATCCACTGTCATCAACTGACCAAGTTTCATGAAGCTGTAGTGGATGATACCAGCACTGGACCACCAAACACCATTAGCTTTTTTTGATGAATATTCAGTTTTGGACTGTGTTTTGGCACTTCATTTTTATCCAAGCATTCTGCTGAAAGAGTGCAATTGTCAAAAATAATCCATTTTCATCACACGTAACATATGGTGTAGAAATTATTTGCCTTTATGTCATGACAGCAAAGAAAAGCAAGCTTTGAGACAATTTCTCTTCTGATGCTCATTTAATTCATGCAGAACCCATCTATCCAGCTTCTTTACCTCACCCATTTGTTTCAAATGGTCCAATATTGTTGGAATGGTAACGTCAAACCTTGCTGCTAATTTACACATAGGTTGAGATGGATTTGCTCCCACTAAGCTTTCAGATCATCATTATCCACCTGGTCTCAGGTCACCCACGTGGCTCGTTTTCAAGGTTAAAATAACCAGAACAGAACTTTTCAAACTATCTATGTATGTACTGTGTGTTCATTAGCCATGTCATTCTCAAACACTTCATTGATATTTCAAACTGTCTGCACTGCATTGATTCCATGATGGAACTCATATTAAAAAATAACATGAATTTTTGACTTATCCATGGTTTCACAAAAATTGCTCTAAAAAAGTTTGAAAGATAATCACAAGCCAAAATGTGCATTTGAAAGAATAAGGATGTACCTTCACAATAATAATAATAGTAATAAAAACCCAAGATGTGTCGAAGTGAAATATCAACTGTCAAACTTAGTGCTTAAGGAAATCAGTCATTCCATACTTAATAACCTAATATTTTCTTCAAGGAAATAATTTTGCTGTATCAGATCAACTTAACTTTTCTATTCAATTGCTCTGCAGTTGTACTTTTATGTGTATGTGTGAGAGGGCATGACTCTGTGTGTGCATAAAGTATAAAAATAAAAAAAAAATTAAAGGACCCCACTTTGCAATAGCCTTGAGTAATATGACCCAAATGCAGACTCTTAACTCTCTTTAAATCAGCTAGACTCTCAGAAGCAGGTTGTCTAAATCTGGAAAAATAAAGGCTTTAGGCCATTGACATACCAAAAGTGTATTTATTTAATATGGCTCAATAGAACAGTTTTCTGCATTCCAAATTAATTGGCAAATGCAGTTAATTTTTCAGAACCTATTTTTAAAATTTAATTAAGTCTTTGTCTTTGTTTTCAATATTACTCTGACTTTGGAAATAAAATTATGGAAAGATTAGTCTCTCTCTGAGATTATTATGAATGTGAATAATTAACTCTGCCATCATGCATTATATACATGTTAAACTTTTCCTTAATTGAATTTTTAACTATTACTGTAAATAAATTAATTTCATTTGCTATAGAATATCTTATTAAATGGTCCAAACGTGTGATTTTTATAGAGGCAAATCAAATGGTTAAACTATGTTATAGTTTAAAAGAAGAAATAAAAATACTCGCCATCATATTGGTATTAACTGACTTAACTGACCAACACTTAAGTGCACATATAGTGGTAACATTCACTGGGTGTTGGGCAGGTGGGAGGGGAGAGAAGAGGTTGAGTGTATTCACACCTAATGGGAGTGGTACACACCATCTGGAGATGGACAGGCTTGAAGCTCTGACTTGGGTGGGGCAAAGGTAATGTAGGTAACCTAAACATTTGTACCCCCATAAAATGCTGAAAATAAATAAATAAATACTAAAAAAAATTAAAAATAAAAAAGCAATATAATTTTTTTGCTTGCTGATGCTTTTTATTTCTATATAAGTTCAAACTTATAGAAAAATTGTAAGAATAGAATATGAAAATTCTAAATAATCTACTCTCTGTCTTTCACTCTCGTCTTTTGAAACTATATTGCACATAGTTATGATTGCTTAATGTTGCCTCACAGATCACTGAGACTCCATTCACTTTTTTTGAAAGATCTTTTTATTCTATTTTTCAAGTAGGATAATTTCTAGTGCTCTATCTTCAAGCTCACTTGTCATTTTTTTGTTGTTATCACCAATCTGCTGTTAAGGCCATGGAGTGAGCTCTTCATTTCACATAATTTACTCTTTAGTTTTAGAATTTCCATTAATTTTTTAATGGTTTACATTTCTCTGCTGAGATAGCTCAACTGTTCACTCTTTATGAAAATATTTACCTTCAAATCAAAACATTTTTATAAAATCTGCTTTAAAGTTCTTGAGTCCTAATTTCAATGTTTGGGTAACTGCTGTTGATCACTTAGGTGTTGAATACTTTGCCCAAGGTCACAAATTTGCTAGACCCTACCCAAAAATTATTAATTCAGAAATCCAGAGTAAACTAACCATGCTAAATCTTCTATTAAGAAACAAAAACAAAACATATATATCTTTTAGTAATATAGCTCTATTCACTTTAATGGAACTCTATCTCAAAATTGAAATCTGATGGAAATTCTAGCAAAAAAGTTATTATTGGTTAATGAAGAAGCAATGTAATTTGTTTAAATTAGAATACTGTGGAAATCATATGACATATCCTTTGGCATTAAAATGAATGATCAAAAATAAGTTATCTCACTGGGTAAAGCTTTTATTCTTCTAAATTTAGTGTAAAGCAGCTTCAATTTAAGCCATCTCTTTTAATGCTTATAATATTGGTATCAAGTGAAGAAATTAATGGAATCATTATTAACCAATTATTAGGCCAATTCTTATCAAAATTTTCAGAATTAATTGTGACTTATTTGAAAAAAAGTTTTGTTAGACTTTTTAATTAAATTCCTCTATATCAGCAAATGTGAGGTCTGGTTAAAAACAATCTCTAGATTTCCACACTTGCTTATGATAGGAAAAAAATAAAGTTTTAATCTCGTAATGATGATAGTCACAAACTCAATGATAAGCTATGAGAAGGTCAGAGTACCACCTATCTCATATAAACTATCTGAGCAAACAAAATTCTTCATAAATTGGGAAAGTTTAAATTTGAGTATGTCCATCCTCCATCTCCTATTATATTAGAGACACGAAGGAATGATCATTATTAGTTTTATCATCTCTTTCTGTGTTGCATTCTCTCTCTCTTTCTCTCTCTCTCTTTTTTCTACACATACAGATCACAGTATCATACAAGATTTATGTATTTAATTCTAGTATGATAAAGGAAATCAGAAGGGTGAGAGTGATTTTTACCAGCAAATACAAGGAAACATTTAAATGAATTTTTTAAAGGAGGGGGTTTTATAGTAAAGGAAAGGATATTTATTCTAGCAGAAGAAACAACATGAAAAAACGACAAGTTATCAATGAACTATGAAAATTTAGAGCCGTGTATCTTTGCCTAAATACAGAGTATATGATGCTGATAAGGCAGAAACTAATGCTGGGAATATAGCTTGGGATGGCAATGTAAAGGTCCTTGAATGCTACATTAAAGTGGTTAGAAATTTTTCCAGAGCCAATAGGAAACCAACTCAGTATCATCTTACTATTTTTTTCCAAAGTGGAAAAAAGGCTTATAGTTGGCTTTCCCATTGCAAAGATGATATTTATTTTTTATTAACGAGGAAAATAATTCCATAAAATATAAACGAGAAATAAATGTTTTATTTATCCTCTCCCTAGACAGATACCAACAACCAACACTTTGATGTGTGCTTTCTATGTATGTTTGCACTTACAGAGAGTGTCTATATAACATAAAACAGTTTTACAAACCCTTTTAGAACTTGTTTATATGTAATAGATTTACAGGCACATGTAAAAAATTCAAGAAAAAAATAAGTCTCAAGCTATTATTTTACCATTTTTCCAAGTTCACTGTCCAAAAATAACAAATGTGATACATAATTTCAGAAATAGCCATGCATATACAAGGAGATATATATATATATATATATACAATTATGCTCTCCCTTTAAAACATATTGTAGCACATGATAAACATTGCAACACAAACACTACACTACACCTTGCTTTTTCGTTTAACAATTTATCCTGAAAAGCATTGCATATTAAAACATATATTCTGAAATAAAGGGAAAGAGAAGGCAAGAAATAATATAAGCATATAAATTATTCATTTTTTGCTTGTCTTACTAATTTTCTGACTAATTTGTTGCTTTATCACATTATAAACAAAGCATAATGTTTCTACTATTCTGAAAGTTTTGAATATACCGAGCATTTTTTGTCAAATACTGTGAGTGTTTTATGGGTACTTGGAAAGTATAAATTTTGTGCTCAATTGAACTATATCAATTAGATCAATAAAAGCAATAGGGTTATTTATGTCTTATTTTATTTTCCAATTCTATGTTTAGAGCAGATCACATTGATGAATTTTTCTGTATGATGTTAATATAATTTTTTGAGTATAAATCATGACTTTGAAATTTTCAATGTGAACAAAATCTTTATTTTATAAAGACCTTTTCTAAAATTTAGCGTTTAATCAGAATTATGTATTATTTGCTATTAATAACTGACCCTTGAAAATGTTTAGTCTTCAGTTTCCTTCTATGTTTTGCCCTTTTTCTTTCAACCTTTCTGAGTTATTTCATTTTTTATGTTTCCTGTACATAACATACAGTTGGATTTTGCTTGATTATACAATGTGAGCATCTTTTTCTATTCTTTTAATAGATGAGCAAATCTCATTTATATTTATAGAGATGAAATTAGTGATTGGTTTTAGTTTCACCATCTTAATTTATGTTATTTTTCTAGCATTCATGTTTTATTCATTTTCTTTCTCAATAAAGTCTGTGTTTCCTTTATTGTATAAGTTTCCTTCTGATAATTTTAAAAGTTTATAATCTTTTAAAGTTATCGTGGGAGTTTATAACTGTGATTTGTTTAGTGGAATGAATCTATTTCTCTACCATTGCCCATTGATTTTCCTCTGCAAGTGATACTGAAAGTATTATACATCTACTTTCTTCCACTTCTGTAATCTCCACTGCACCACTCTATGTTGCTGATTACATAATTCTTGTTTCTTTTACAGGTTACCTTCTTATCTTTAAACATACCTATACCACTTGTTTGCACTTCAAGATGTAAACAATACATCTTTTCCCCCTCACACTACACTTCCTTAGCTGAAAACTGTTTCCCACTCACAGTTGCAAAGATGGTGAATTTCCTTAGTCACTTCTGCTTCCTTTACAATGTTCTGAACAAAATAAATTTGAGGAAAATTTTGGCAGCATTTTTTTTTTTATCATTGAAACAAATCTTTTCCATGTAAGGGAGTATTGGCTTTGCCTGTCAGGATGGTCCTCTACCTTTGAGAAGCCAGTATCCCTATGTCTCTGCCTGAAATCTGCACCAGTAGGCATTGTTTTTAGGAAATCATTCTAATCCTTGCTTTATTTTTACTACAATGTTTTTACTACAATGGGAAATATGTTTGTATACCTATATCTATTTTTTTCTTGTAATCAAGATAGATTTCCATCTCTCTTTCTCATTCCTTTTGTCATTCATTAGAGACAGACAAAAAGGAGGAAAGAGTTGTCTTTATTCTATCCGAAAGCCAGAAATCTGGTTAAAGACTTAAGGTTGAAGGTTGTCATAATGATTGTATTTTAGTAGATAACCTCCAGGATATAAAGCCACTGCCACACATAGTGATTCAATTGTCATTTTTTAAAACATCTACAAATATTTCAGATATCACTGAGTTTATCTAAAGACTCTTCTCCCTAATGACTCACAATTCAATTTGTGTATTTTACATAAGAAGTGATTTAAGCAATCCAATGCATGACATAATAGTCTAAAAGCCCATGAAATACTGCCATTGTTGTTAATATCTGAACCCCTACTTTTAGAGCTTAACAGACTATGCTTATAATTTGGAATTTTTTACATTAAGCATATTTTTAAATTCACATTTTGTAATTGTGTATATTTAGGAAGCACAATTTGATATTTTGATATATGTATACATTGTATAACATTCAAATCATTGTAGTTAGCATATCCATTACTTCATGCATTTATCATTTCTTTGTGATGAGAACATTTAAAAACCTCTCCTCTACTAATTCTGTAATATATAATTCCTTACTGTTAACCGTAGTCACCCTATTGTGCAACAGAATAACCTCCCTCCTATCTAATCATGACTTTGATCAACCTTTTCCCATCCTCTCCTCCCCAATTAGATCATTTTAATCTAAAAAACACCATTCTTATTAATGACACTATAATTGGCAATCATCTCACACTGTACTATTTTTTAAATGGGTGAGAATTATTTTCAAGAGGAAATTGAGTAAAAGTGAGAACGATATGGCTTCTGGGGATTGGAGACATTAAGATGCAAAGTGAAATATACATTCAGCAAGTTCAAGTTTGAAGGAAATGGCCAGCTATGAGAACATGAAGAAGTTAGTCTGGAATTAGAGGAATACAAAAACTTCATTTAAGACATGCTATTTTGATATTAAAATTATACCTTAACATGTTTAAATATTTTAAAGCAAATAGAACATACTTAAAGAAAGTGAATTTCAAGTACAAGGAATGAGATGCTCTAACTCTCAGAGATGTTGGAAATACAAAGTGATTAATTTGAGTAGGCTTAAAAGCAATATAAAATGAGTGGAGAGAAAGACACATGTTTAGGTGGGTTTATATGTCAGAAATCTTGAATGCCAGTGATGAAATTCAATGTTAATGAAGTTAGTTTTAAAGAAGGCATCATCTCTTGGATATAATGCACGGGCAGATAAAAAAGCTGGCCTCAAAGTCAATGGGAAGACCCCTGAAAAAGCAGGACTTTTTCTTTTCTATCTTGCACTTCAAACTCTTCATATGATGAGAAAATGGTCCCCATCATCTTTGCATATTATGTTTTTTAAGGAAAACTGATCTTAATCTCTTATTCCTCCCAGCTTCCAACTTTTAGGCAACTATTCCAGCTTTGCCTGGATTACAACGCCAAGCATCTGAGAGTGTGAGGCAGTGTGATTGACAGAAGTTGGCTCAGAAAACTTCCCCTGAGGTCAGATTGGAGGGGTAAACTACCAAAAGAATATGGTAAGGGTATGCTGTAGATATAAACAATTGATGCCCACTACGTTTTACCCTAGGGTGAACGACACAGATATGCATACAGACACGTGTCTAATTTTTCAATATCAATTGCAAATATGATACTGATTAATATTTATCATGCATTGAAAGTAAGACGTACCCTTTTCCAAATGAAGGCCATGAAAAAATTGTGTCTATTTATAGATTCTGATCCAAGGGTTGTCCCTATCATGTTTATTCCTCTAGAGCAGATAAAGATGGAGTTCATCATAATTATTCAAATATGGCTTAAGGCATTTGATTAAGGGTGATTTAAAACACGGACTCAAATGAAATTAGGATTTTCTCCATCCCTCCTCTTTTTTCCTTTCTGCATTTCCATTCCATTCTCCAGCTTTAATTTCTCCATGAAGTAAGGATCATGGTCAGAGGCAACTATAATGACAAATAATTTTGCATCAACAGCAAAAATTAGAAATCTGTTTCATCAAATATGCTGTGGACATCCCTAGGATAGACTAACCTATTGACCAAACCCCAACCTCATATAATCACTATGCCTGGGGGTGGGCAGGTCTGAAGCCAATTGTGGTGGCCTGACCCTGTGTCCAGGGTGGGAGGGGTTAGTTGCCAGGGAGTGGGCAAAAAGAAGTATTGAATAGATGCTATTAACTGATGTGAATTACATTAGGTAATTGGAAAATTGAGGCAACTCATTCCTATCATGATTATCTTCTGAATTAGACAAAAAATTAATTTGTCCATTTGTATAAAGTGGGTGATGTTCAAGAAACTGGTAGAGTTGAGAAATATTTGCAGAAAGGAATGGGAGATATGATTCGTTGATAAGAGTTTCTCTTCTGCAAGTCTGAGATGCTGGGAATGATTCATACTTGTTGATTTTCTCTTACAAATTGTGTCTTGCAATACCTTGATCTTATTTTCAAAGTCAAACTTCTCTTCAAAGTTAAGTAAACATGTCAAATTCAATCTAACAAAGCAGTAAGGATTCAAGATAGTTCATTGGTTTTATCAGTTTATATCCTCACAATTTGGGCTCAGTGGCCACTCTCATTCCACCTACAAATTCTATCTCTGTTACAAACATTCCTAATAATCTAAAACCTCCCTTCAAAGCACATATTTAATATCACTTTGGTTTCACAATCTGTCATTTGAATTAGCTTCATAAAACTATCATAACAAAAGAAATCTTACTTTCTTCAGAGATATGAGTTGTAGTAATAGAAACAACTGGACAGTATCTAATGTTCCCATTTTCTTCAGTGAAATAAAGATTTTAAATCTTTTTTATGACTTAAAACATACTCAAACAAATTTTAGACTTTTAACAAAAATAAATGATAATAACAGAATAAAGAATGCCATCCTTTTTCATTTATTCATAAAAAGCAGAGATAAATCTATTAATAAATAACTAAAGTATCCTTCAGGGAAAAAATATTAAAAATGTTAATGTCATAAAACCATTCAAAAATTACATTATGACATACTGCACCCACAGAACTACAGAAAAATCACAGGATGGTCAAGGCTAAATACATTTGGATTTAAGACACTTCCATTTCTCTACTCTTGGCATGGCATACTTTTGCAGTTAAAATTTGGTCTTGACCATTTGGTCTTGAATTATGTGACATAAAGTTATAATTTCAGAGTAACTTATCACAGATTTTGAAAAACTCCTAAGACAACTATTAGAATTTATTATTGCAAAGATTGCAGACATGTACCCTTCTCCATTTTGTACTGAACTTAAATTCAATTAAAAAGCAAACAATTCTGAAAATTTCTGATAATGCTAATTTCCATTGTACTATTTCTCTTGAAAATAACAGCTAGTGCAAAGTATTCACATAAGTAATGAGCAAGATGTCAACCGAATTGTGTATAGCAGATCCAAGATTAGTGAAGCAAATTGTTTGAAATATATTTATTTTGAGGTGTTGTTAATACTTTTAAAAGAGAAATAACTTCAGAATCTGTAACTAGAGTGAAAAAGAATAACATTTCCTAAATACCTCTGTTTTATTGGATACCTAAGCACTCTGAGAAGTGGAAAGATGGCACAGGAAAATGGTGATGGAATGCTTATTGAGGAAAAGAAGTTATTTAAAAGTCTTTATGTTACTAGCATTATACAAGATAGTTTTATATATAATGTCATATTTTTACTCACTATTATTGCTTTTAATTTATCCTGAGTTTCATAGTGTTTGTTAAATGAACATCTAGACCCAATCAATTCCCATTCATGTGTTGTTTTCTAGATCCACCATAGCGATTCATTTTTATCACACAGACTTTCTATCCCTCGGTACACATTTTTTTTTTGCCTGAAATATTCTAATACAATAGAAAAAATTTTCACCTAATAGAATAGTTTCATATTGCTGCTGTAACAAATTACCACAAACTTGGTGGCATGAAACAACACAAATTTATTATTGAACAGGCATGGAAGAAGTCTGGAATGGGTTTTACTGAGAAAAAACTATGGTGTCAGCATGGTCCCACTCCCTCCCTCTGTAGGTTCTAGGGTAGAAAAGGTAGACTGCCTTTTCCTGTTTCTTGCATTTCTTTTTGACACAATTTCCTTTTATTCATGGTGCATTGCTGGTCTAAACTCCCCAGCCTCCCTTGCAGGAGAGGCTGCTGGTGTGGCTAAAGGAATGTGAAAGGAAGCAATTGCACCACCTCCAGGCTTGTCCAAGAAAGTCCTGCAGGATCCTCCCTGCTCTCTCCTGCTCCTTCCCTTGAGGTAGACTCTTCCGTAACCTGTTTTCCGAGTCAGCCGATTTCTTCTGAAGAACCATGACAGCTGGCGCATACTTCCGGTATAATCCATGCTCGCCCTGACACCCCACACGGAAGGGCTGCTGGCTCGCACCTTAGCCCTTAAACCACATTTCTTGTATTCTTTGGCCCATTCCCCCTTCCTTCATCTTCAGAGTCAACAGTATAGCGTCTTAAGTCTCTTTCTGCCTCTGTTTTCACATCACCTTCTGTCCCTTTGATCCCCTGCCTCCATCTTATAAGGATCCCTGCAATTACATCAGGTCCACCTGCATAGTCCAGGATAATCTCCTCATCTCAAGATCTTTATTGTAACCATATCTGCCAAGTCTATGTTGCCATAGAAGGTAACATTCGCAGTTCTGACAAATTAGGCCATGGGCATATTGGACCATTATTCAGTCTACTATAGCTAGTTTATGCTATTATGCCATGTATAATACTATAACAAAGTGCAAGTCATCTCACTTCAAAAACATATATATTTTTTAATGAGTAGGCATTGGTAACCTTAAGGCAGTTTTATAATCTCCAAATATATGACACATTAATTATTTGATTTCCTCAGAAACTAATTCCTCAGGTAACCAACATGATATAAATATCAATATATTAATTTTCTATTAATATTTTCAATTTTAAGGATTTTATTGACTGTCTTTGGAGTGGTCGACATTCCAGTTGCTATGGTCTGAATGTTTATGCCCGCCTAAAATTCATATGTTGACATCCTCACCCAAGGCAATGATATTAGGAGGTAAAGCCTTTGGGAGATGATAAGGTCATAAAAGTAGAGCCTTCATGAATATTAGTGCCTTTATAAAAGAGGTCTGAGAGACCCCTCACTCCTTCCACCATGCGAAGACACAGAGAGAAGGTGTTATTTATGAACTAGGAAACCAGCCCTCACCAGACATCAAATCTACTGGTACATTGATTTTGGTACCAAATCTACTGGTACCTTGATTTTGGACTTCCTAGCCTCCAGAACTGTGAGAAATAAACTTCTATTATTTATAAGCTACCCAGTCTCTGATATTTTATTTTAGCAGTTAAATAGACTAAGACACCAATATACTTTTAAGATAAATTTAAAATGTATCTTAAATACAGTATTTAAAACAAGTAAACATATTAGTACTTAGCTTTTTTTAAAGAAAATTTCTGGATTGGGTCAAAGTTAACTGGCTATACTTGGTTCATATTTTTCTACTCTTCTTCCCTTAAAACACAATATGATGCAAAACCTACAACAATGGAAAAATGTGCTAATTTCCAGAGGAGTTTCCTCGCACTAAAGCATGGATGCAGAATTTATCAGCAACCAAGTAATGGCTAATAAGACAACTGTATCAAGTTTTTCAAGAATAAAAATGTCGAGTTTTAAATAGCACTGTCTAGTAGCTCCTGAGACAGTCTATTGTGAATTCCCATGAAAATCATGAGATGACACTGAAAATGGTGAGTGATAAAAAGTCACAATACCAAAAACCATGACTGATGGCCTATTCCTAGAATCTAGTCAGAATTTTCATTGTTTATGAGACCAAAGGTATTGGATTGAGAAAATTATCAGAGACTACATATGCATTACCTTATGTCAAAAAACTATGCTTTCTGAATGAAGACTGGAGGATAAATAGCACTATAAATTCTCTATTCTCTGATTCCTGACTCAAGCCCAGGAAACACTGTACCCACTTCTCTGATATATATGATGATGCTTTTGAAGAACTTAAAGTATGTTAGTAACTCCATCAACTTTCTATATTTTGCACCATCCTGGAAAATAATTGGCAGGTAGGTGGGAAAGTAGTATAGTAAGAAAATCATTGCTTGCTGAGAATAAAGTCAGTGCTCAAACTGTAATTGCTGGAAAAAAGAAAGAATAAATGAATGAATGTACTTACTATTAGTATAAAGCACTTGGAACAGAAAAAGAAAGAAAAAGTCCCAAGCAGAATATAGCTATTAGGAGTGCATTCAGCTGAAAATACAAGAAAACCCAACTTTCAGTAGTTTAACCAAATAGAGTTATTTTCTTCTCTTCTCTTCTCTTCTCTTCTCTTCTCTTCTCTTCTCTTCTCTTCTCTTCTCTTCTCTTCTCTTCTCTTCTCTTCTCTTCTTTCAATGATGTCAGAGACCCAGCTTCTGGTAACTTTCCAATCTATCCTCTTTGTTTGTAACTTTCATCCTAATACTTCTGGTGGTAATACTCATCACAAGATGGTTGTTGAACCTTCATGCATTGCATTTGCATTCTATGGGAATGAGCAAATGGAAGGACTATTCCTTTCTGATCCTTTTCTTAGGAAAACAAAAACTTTTCCAGAAATCTTTGCAACAGACTCTCTACTAGATTTCATTGGCCAGAATTAGATCTAGGGTTGCATTGGATTTTGCAGATAAAAATATAAGGCACACAATTAAATTTGAATTTTAGATAAACTTAAATAATTTTTCCATGTGTATATCCAGTACAGAATTTGGGACATGAAAATTGTTCATTATTTATGTGAGATTCAAATTTAACTGGACAGCTATACTTCATCTGGCAATCTTGACAGGGTCACCCAGATGCCTTACTACCTGTAAGTCATGACTGTCTTAAAGAAATCATGATCCACCATTTAGGCCTGAACACACTGCCTGTCTGAAAAACAAAACAAACAACCAGGAATTTTTTGAAGGGAAAAAGCTGTGAGAAAGAGAAGGCAATTAACAGCCAGCGGCTGTCAGAGGCTGCTGGATTGTATTCCTTGTCAGTTCTAGGAATTGAAATGGCATGAAGTGTGAATTGTAGAGGACTAAGAATCAGCTACTTCAACCCACTGTCCAAATATGGATCTACAAGCACCCAAGTGGACAATGATTAAAATGAAGGGAAAGAAATACAATAACTTACCTTTTAGTCTCCTATTGAAAATATAGAATTTTTTTTCAAAAGAAAAATATAGATGAATATTTAACTGACCTTGAGGTAGGGGATATCTTTCTCAAAATGAGTAGAAGGAGTTACAAAGTGACAAGACAATGGCTTTAAGAAAAATGTCTGATGCTTCAAAAGATCAAAAAATAATGATCAAAAAAAAGAGAACTCGGAAACATTTTACAACAAATAAAACAAAGGGTTAATACTCTTATTTTTAAAGAATTTCTAAAAAATAATAACTAAAAATATCTCTAAGATCCTAAAAATACAAGCAAAAGATATAAATGAAGGATTTATAGAAAAAATGTTTATGACTAATAACATGTTTAGAAAAAATCCAACAAATTGGTAATGAAAAAAATCAAGCAAATGGAATTTCACTTTTACTTTTAATATTGTCACTCCATGATAACAAAGCATTTTCTTAGATGAATGGCTTTTTATACTAATGGTAGGGGCAAAGGTTGATGTAACATCTCTGGAAAGCAATTTGAAATATGTATGAAACCATTAAAGGGCATGCTTATTGAAGCAGTAATTTCGAATCAAGGAAACACTTCTTAGCAAATAATCATTTTGTTGACAAATAATTCTTCAGAAACCCAATTTCTTAATTTAAAACAATAATAAAACATTTAAGATAGGAATGAAACTGTGTTTCTGGAATACACATGGCATTCTGGAAAAGGCAACACTCTAGGGGTAGAGAAAATATTAGTAGCTATTAGGGATTAGAAGCAAGAAGTGGGTCTGACTACAAGGTGTTATAATGAGGGAATTTTGGGGAGTGTTGGAATTGTTCCTTATTCTTTTGATGATTATGGTTACTAGAAAATATGCATATGTTAAAACTCATAAAACAGTATACCAAAAGAAAGAGAAGAAAAGGAAAGAGGAAGAGGAGGAGGAGCAAATGGAAAGGAGAAGAGTAAAAAAGAATTATTTTTCTGTGGGTAAATTTA
The DNA here is from genome assembly GCA_008086735.1 of Cheirogaleus medius. Taxonomy (NCBI): domain Eukaryota; kingdom Metazoa; phylum Chordata; class Mammalia; order Primates; family Cheirogaleidae; genus Cheirogaleus; species Cheirogaleus medius. The sequence continues at coordinate 24,101,405 of VBSM01000361.1, forward strand.
AAAAATGTTATCAACATGCATAATATATGCATACTGGGAGAAAATTAGAAAGGAAAATCAAACAAAAAATTAAAAATCACTCACTTCTTAGTACTCTCTCCCTAAGACAGCACAATTAAGAGCTAGTAATAGCTAGATTAACTCTTTTATAGCCTTTACTCTATATATGTGTACCTATATCGGTAGATCAAATATATATTTGAATCAGATTGTATTTAGTACATATTGCTTTATCATGGATAAGCATGTTCTATATAACTACATATTTTATGTATACATTATATAATGATTGCATAGAGCTTATGAATTTATTAAAATCTAACCATTTTTATATAATAATGATCTCTCTATTGTATTCATATATGTAACTATTTTAATCAGAAAGAGAATATTTTCTAACCAAATGCATGACAATATTCTTGGAGGATAGTTGCTATGGTGATTTTGTGTTAGCTACAAACAATCTTAGGTACTTGTTACATTCCTTCTTCACACCTGTCAAGGTGCTTCCAGGACAGCCTGACTGGCATGATTCGCTGCCCTTTCTTTTCCTTTGCTGTGAACTACAAATTTAGTGATTGCAAAATGGTCACCTTGCTATACTTTTTTCACACTTGGTGAATTTATAAAAAAAAAATGAAAAATTTATTAAGGATAATTGTTAGTCTTTTAACTTTATCAGAATAAAGGATCTGAAAGCTCTAATATTTATATATATATGGTATACTTTTACATAATTTGAACTCTGTGGTATATTTGTAAATTTTCCATGCTGTAACAATTATAAAGATATATAAGAACTACTATGCTGTTTGAAGAGGCAGATCTTTGAAAATCATAGTGCATTTCATTATTATGCCAATGCAGGAGAAACTACATAATTAGTGATTTACATGTATACAAAACTTAATAGATGTCAAAGTTTGTTAAATTCAAGATGGTGCTCAGATTGGAAAAAAGAGATAATTTATCTCCTTGTATATATGCACAAGTATCCAAGGTAGTAACTCTGATGTCAAAGAATGATTAGTTTTCTACAGCACACTGTTCTACCTATCCTATGAGCTTTAGCACAAGGTCAGAGGGACATCTTGTAATGACCAGGTGGAAAAGGGCTGTATCAGAGGTAGGTATTGCATAGGAGCATCTAGTTTAATTTCCATGACATTCAAAAGTCTACATTTCAGAGCCTGATTACCAAGTCCAAGCAGGTAGAGGGGAAAGGGGCTTGAGACAAGGTGACTCTCTTGCTAAGTATAAAAAATAGGAAGTAATGAAACAGCCACTAGGCAGCATCGTGGTGGCTATGAAGGCCAAAAGGTCCACTACTGCAGCTGCAGATTATCTTCCCACACTTCCATAAATCCAGCCAGTAACGATAAAATGAGACCAAATGGATTCTGACAGTTTATTACTTACACAGATAGCAACAACAAGATCAGCATGGTGTCAACTCCTTGCATTCCGAGTCCCCCACGAAGATACCACATGAAGAGGCCACATGACAGGCAGCGTGGGTAATGGGTTGTTCTGACACTGAATAGTCATCTTTAACTTAGGTAATTTAACTTAGAAAATTTAAAGTAAGCCAAGTAGTTTAAAGCCTGCAATTGTACTCTAAGGGAGGATAAGGTAGAAAGTCTGTTGCTCAATCGAAACCAGGGAAATGGATAGAAATAGACTTACGGAGTTTCCCAAGATAGGAAGTAATAGAATGGTTTTGTGACAATCTGTTGCCAGGTTGCTTGTCTTTCCTTGCTCCAGAGAAGTCACAGGGCAATCTGCGAAGACTGGGTTACACTGTTGTCAGACTTTGCTCACATGGTCTATGTGCAAAGTTACCAAGACCCCAGGGTGGAGCTTTTGCCCTACATAGAATGACTCATGAGATGTTAAGCATTAAAACTACAACTGGCAAGAGGCTACTAGAACTTTGCCTATCATTTCTTAAACCAAAGACATGAGCATGTATTAAGTTAGTGAGTTTTTAGTCATAAACTAGTCTGCATATTAGTAAGTAATATATAAAGAGAATGAATTTGTGGAAAACAACATATGGTTTTTAATTAAATTAATTTATGCTCTGAGCATCTATATATTAACCAGAGCCTCTTGGCCCTAAGGCACAATTAATCTTCAAATAGATTAATAGACTAATCTGTTTTTTGTCACTTATCCCCTACCTGTGAACACACTATACCTCGGGTATAGCCAAGACTCTCAGACTGTAGAAAAGTCCCATCTATATACCAGATGTCTGCTCTCTCCTTGAATACTTATGAAACATGACTTCATAGAAGGCTTTCTTACATTGTTAGAAAATTCTAATGATCAGAAAAGTTTTGCCCTAAAGGTTAAGACTGATACTGCAACTTTCAACTTACCTCTAGTGATAAAGTTTATTATTTTTTTTGTTGTTGTTGTTGTTTGTTTTTTCCCTACTGTTAAACACTGGATTAACATGCTACCTCTTCTACATGGTTGATCTCAACAAACTAAGACCCATTTATCTTCACTTTCTGGTTATCAGTTCCCAGAAACTGTGGGTGCCAGAGAAAAGCATGTTCCAGGGTTGATAGCTTCCTCCAGCACAGGAATAAAATTCATTGCTCTAAATTTCAAGAGTTAAGTTGTGGGCAACATCAGAGAATCTAATAGGTAGCATAGGAATGTGCATCTTTTAAATCTTTTATGCTGTAGCTACAGGAGGCAGCCATCATTATAACGTTTTAATGATAAGAACTTGACAGAGGCCACGGCATCTTCCCCTCCTATGCTCAGTTCTGACCTTGCCTCTTTTCCCTTTTTAAAATTGCCCACTCAAATTTATATCATGGACCTCTAACTCTGTTTAGTCAACACATATTTATTGAGCAAGGCCGAACACTGTTGTAAACTTCTGCCTTCATTGAATGTGCATTACGTAGGAGACAATCAACAACTTAAGAGAACTGAAGTAGTCATAACCGTAATGAAGCAAATGAAATCAGTGACATGACAGAGAATGGGTGGAGAGTTTCTATAGGGGCTCTCTGGATCTGGAACATCAAGCTCTTCACCATCAGTTCCTACATCTCTTCTTGAGGAAAAGCAACCAAAATGAAGACACTTTTATAAAAACAGAATCTTATATGCTGTAATTTTCTATTTAGAGTTACTAATTCAATTTATCTAAGATTGCCTTTAGGAAACACTGTGATTATTGCATATAAGAAAACATACAGGGTAAACTAATTCTACCTATTGTATCAAAACATAAACTTATTTGAATTTGTATACCATTAAGCGTAATAACATCGCCTTCATTTTATAATATTACAAAGTAAAAATGACCTTGTTCCTTTCTTTAACCTAGCAAATTTTTACTAATTCTGTAAACTGCAATTCAAATCCCATCTAGCAAGAAAAACCTTTCATACTTTTCCAGTTCTGTTTGAGCTCCAAGCTTCCTGTATGTTTCTCTCTGACCTTCCTCATCTCCGGAGTCTCTGCCTCCCTGACTAGACCATGTGCTCTGCGAGGCATGGCAATGCCCAGCCCTCTGCACGGGATAAAAGAAAATATTAATAGGAATCAATTACTTGACTGGGTAATTTGGGAGATAAAATGCCATGTCCTTCTATAAATGGAAGAATAAACTTCTAAATGAATATTGGAGACAATGGCATGTGTGAACATGATTTTTCTTCCCAGTAACAAATTTAAGTTGCAAGTCAAAAATGACGTGTTCCTTACTTACATAGGAAATATATTTAAAAATGTAGTCTAGGAATAGCTTTTCTTCTCCTAAAGACCTGGTATATTTTTTCCTCATAGATAATGAGACTGTGTAACTAAAACCATTTCCCTTTTTGCTTTAATTTCTAGAGATATCAGACACAAATTTATGTCTCAACTACAACCACCACTTTGGACCTTATGTCTGCTTATCTGTGTTCTCTTTGCCACATGGTCTATTCCTCTTATTCTGATTTATATTTTTCCCGGTCCTGATATTTTATTTATGTTTTACTATTGTGTCGGTTATATTTTTTATAAGCCATTCTAAATTCTTTGTGGATTAACTCAGGATATAAATAAGCTACTGGCTTAAAACTGTTCTGAGTATAGCACCTCTAAGCCACATGAATTCTCAGAAAAAATTTTTGCTCCTCAGCTTTGGAAGTTGTAACTTTTTCTCATAAATGTATCTTCAAGAAGCAGATAGATTTTTTTTTTAAAAAAAAGAATAAACAATACTGTAGGAAATTTCATCTGAAATATGAACTTAAGTTTTAGATACCAGAAAATTTCATTCTGTTATTTCTAAACTCCTCTAAAAAAAACCCAGGGCTATTTTAAATATTAGCAAGCATAATTTTTCCAAAGGTTTACTACTCTAATTTTATTTTCCTTTTAATTTTCATCTTCACATTTGTGACATTTATTCCTGGGTATGATTATGGACTTGTTCATAATCTATTTGTATCATTCTTACCTGATAATTTCAAGATCTGGTTTGACTAATGAAATAATTTAGGGCAAAACACAGAAAATGTATAAAAACTTAGAAGATCTTGATAAAGTTACTTACATAAATTTTCATTATCTGTATGGAATTATAAAGAAATTTTCAAAAAATAATCAATTCATATAGTTAACTAGAGAGAATTTCTTTAATGCACAAATAGCTCTGACAAATTACTAAGAAAAAGACCAATAACTCAAAAGAGAACTAGTCAAAATGTATAAACATGTAGGTCACAGAACAGAAATAAAATGTGAAAATATGTGTCATTTTATCATAATAAATGCAATGGGAATATAAGGAAACCATAAGATATCATTTATTATTTATCAGATAGGCAAAGATTAAGTCATTTGATAACAATGAATTTTATCTAGGTTACCAAGAAATAACTCCTCTTACATGCTATTGATGAGAATATATATTTTCATGAATTCTGAAAGACAAAGCAATATTTATTAATATTTTCAAATCTACATATTCTTTAATCCAGCCATTTGACTCTTGGGGACTTTTTAAATATGTATTTAAATTATAGATATTTTAAAGGGATATTAATTCCATATTACTTATAATCCTCAGATAACTAGAAAATTTTTTACCAAAAGTGATTATTCAATTTGATTACTTACTTAATAAGTAGTTACTGTTCACTATATGCCAGGCTTAGTTTTAGACCTTGTAGTCCAAAGTGAACAAGATAAAAGTCCACATCCTAGTGGTGGGCAGTCATAGAGCTGAACTCTGAGGAGGTGACATTTGATATATGACTAGAGGGGCAAGGAACTAGCCATAGGAAGCTGGAGGAGTAGTATCATGGCACATTCATCAATAGCATTCAAAGTTGCTATTAAAAAAAAACAACTGAGGATAAAAATCTAACTGGAACTGTTATGGAATGTGTTCTATAATTTTCTCTTTTTAAGAAATTGTTTACTGTCTACAAATATTACATAACAGTATCTATTATATAATCTGTTTTGGTTAGATGAATTTGTACATGTATGTCTGTGTTTCTATGTGTGTGTGTGTGTGTGCTTGTGTGTACATGTGTGTATATACATAGAAAATTTCTAAAAGATGCAAAAGAAACTATCAACAGTGATTATCTCCAAGGAGTAGGACTTGAATATCAGGGGGATCTTAAATTTCATCTTATACCCCTATAATTCTTATACATTTCATCATAAGCATGTGCTATTTTTAAATACTAGTAACTTTCAGCATCAGTATATAAAATATGTATGTGAAATCAATAGTAGGACTAGGATGGAATAGTCTTTAAACAGCTTCTTCTGAATGCCATTCCAGGTTTTCAGGCCTATTTTAATCCTGATTTTATTACTTAATGCAATTACCATCAGCCTATTTCTTCTATCAGCTTACACTAGTATGAATGTATTTCTAAAATCAAATTGATATATGTCATCATTTAATTTGCTAAAGTAATATTATATTTTTTGTTCCAGATAGCATACTGTTATTGCCTGAGAATTCATTCTTGCATTTAAATATAATATTAATGTGGGTATGGTATATGGATTGTTTTAATGAACTATAGCACTAAACTTGAATAAGATTAATCATTTTAATTACCTATTAATTATTTTGTCTTGTTCTGAGGATGACCAGCAGAAAGAGTTTTCTTTAGAACTTAATATATTAAATACTCTGTTAGTGTAAATACATTACCTTTTGCAAAGCACTTCTACATTTATTTCAATTTCAATGTCACTTCCTGGCTGAGTTCCTTTCTAACCCCCCCAGCCAGAGTTACTCTATTCTCTGGAACAGCATATTATCTTGACTTTGTTATTGCCCTCGCTCTATTATTATAATATTAATATATATTGACTGTGTTATTTGTCAAATTCTCCTATATCGTGAATACCTAGAGGAAAATTGATATACTTTTAAAGCAAAAACAAACCATAAAAGGGTTCATTTCCTTAAACCAAAATTTCTTTGAGTCTAAAAAAGCAAAAAGAAAAAAGAACCATGTATTATCCCACAATGAAAGATATTACTGCATTTTTCCCAAAATCCTTTTTATCTTTTTACAAAATTATGTTATATATACATAAAACATTTTCAATAATATTACATTATATTAACTCTTACACAACCTACATTTTTGACTAAAGAGTATACCATGAATATGTTTTGTCATTAAATATTATTCTACAAAGGCATTTAATAGCTATGCAATTCCATTGCATATATGGCAATATTGTTTTAATCTTCAAACATTAGATTTTGTGGTTGCTTTGAGGGTTTTTTTTTTTTTGGAGAAAATAACTGTTAGATAAAATAAGAAAGAAATTTAGAGAATAAAATCATATGTGTGGGAAGAGTTAAGATCGGTCTTTCCTTTGATATTTTGCATTTTCTGTACTCCATCACCTACCCCCACGCACCCAACCTGCTCACCCTCTAGCTGCTGTCAGCTCTGGAATCTCTCCCAACGTGCAGAAGCTGAGATCTACCTCACCTCTGCTCTTTTACTCAGCATCTTAAGACCCCAGGTGACTCTTTTCCACAACATGATTAGGATGAGGCTTGTCAAAATTGTGGCTATTTAAGCCATACACAAACAGTGTCCGATGGGGCTGTTCTGTAGCTAGAGTAAAATCCTGGAGGGAATCTCTCTTGGCCTTGGCTTTTCCTAGGTTTGAAGTATTAATAGCAGGTACTGTTGCTCCTTTCAGATGGATCAGCAGATTCTTAATTAGTAGAATTCTGTGGCCAAAAATGTGTAAATGATTGTGTTCCAATAGTGGGAGTATGGATTAAATTAGAAAGCTTGAAGGTAATTGGGTATTGAGGTAGCGTGCTCAGGAGTATGAGGTCTAATATGAAGAGTCTGGACCATTTTGCCCATATAAGAATACCCATCAGCCCTCTCCTTACAGAGCACAGGAAGCATGGACAAGCATATTGGCTTTGCTGGTACCAGACACCCATTGGGATCTGATGACTCGAAAGACTAGAAGAGAAATGTCCCACACCTGGAGACCCACTGGCTATCAGGTTCACTTTATATCTCTCCGTAGTTAGTTGCACTATCCTGTTGTGCCCTTTGGGTAAAGGCAATTAAGTAACCTTGAATATATGTTTATAGTTAGATAAAATCTAAAAGTGAAGAAACCTAAAAGCAAATGGCTTACACATCCCATTTATGCAAGTGCCAACCTCTGATTTAGAATGGTGGCTTGAGTGCCTCTTCATGCAGAAATTTGCATTTGGTGGGGAGATAAACAGCATCAAATAAGAGAATGATATATTCTTATTGCACCTCATCATCAGAGGTGATGAACAGACTTGAAAAGTGGCAAAGGAGTAGAACCATATACTGTACTACCTGCAATGTTCATAGAAAGAGAAAAGAGAGCAGGCATTCTGGACAGGTCAAGTGGACCTAATTCAGGATCCTGATAAAGTAAAAAATACCCTCATACCCACTATTTTATCTTCATGCTCAGAACAACTGAAACTGATTCCTGGGATATAGAAGGCCTTTCTAATTAGTAGGGCTGAAGATCAAAGGGTAGCATTTGACTCAGTTGTCATAGTGAGAGGTCACAGAGAAAGGCTACATCATTTTGAGTGTTTATGTCATGGTTAAAACACACATTTCCCCCCATGAGAAGCTTTGTTTAACATTGCACAGGTAAATAATGGTAAAACTGATTTTTTTTTCAACTGGGAAATATGACTTTTGTTGAAATGACCACTTCCTTTCTCCCTTTTCTATCTCATTGAGTCTACCAATCTTCATTAAAAATAAATATTCAAAACAGATATTTTGGCACTATTCTCATTGATTGTCAAGACTAGTAATAAAAAACTTTTCAGTAAGGTTTATTATTATAAATCTTTTAAAGAGCATATATTGAATTATTATTTGCCACCTCCCATGTATTTAGTCACAACATTGCACTTTTTGTGTATATGTATATTTAGTTATGTAGACCTCATAGTGATCTCACGCAAAAGGTATTCGATCCTAAACTTATTGATTCTCAAGGTCCTCTTTATGGAGTAGTGTATCATTTCCTGTGCTGCATAGCATTCAGAAGTAGGACAAAAGCTACATTTTACATCTCTACCTCAAGTTGGTGTTGGTGAGATTTTTGTTTCACTAGTTTGGTCAACACAAGTTACAGCTTCTTTTTAGAGATTACTGTATTATTTTATGTACTGGAATATTACTACTTTTATAGACTGAAAAAGCATAGGGACAGGTTCATTTAAAATAAAGAGATGTGTTTCAAAAAGCCTGACAATGTTATAGTAAAGTAGGGAGTAACATTTTATCTCTTGAAATACTGTTGTGATGAGTTGTATTATCTCAGAACTATTGTAATAGCAGAAGACTTTTTTTTATTTCAGAATTTTATGGGGATACATATGTTTTTGTTACATAATTTGCTTTTGTACAGTTATAAGTGTGAACTTCAGTCAGTTAGTATGCATAGTACCTGTTAGGTGTGAATTTACCATCCCCCTCCTTCCCCCGCCCACCTATTTGATTTCCCTTGAATTTTACTTCCATATGTGTACATGAGTGTTGATCAATTAGTTCCAATTTAGTATTAAGTACATGTGGTGTTTGTTTTTCCATTCTTTTTTTTCAATTTTTTTTAATTTCAGCATATTACAGGGTACAAATGTTTAAGCTACATATATTGACTTTGCCCCGCCCAAGTTGGAGCTGCAAGCGTGTCCATCCCTCAAACGGCATGCACAGCACCCATTAGGTGTGAATATACCCAACCACCCTACCCCTTCCCACCTGCCCGACACCTAATGAATGTTACTACTATATGTGCACATAAGTGTTGATCAATTAATACCAGTTTGATGGTGAGTCCATGTGGTTCCTGTTTCCATTCTTGTATTCCTTGTATCCATTCTTGTGATACTTCACTTAGTAGAATGGGCTCTAGCTCTATCCAGGATA
>VBSM01000361.1:24113530-24138638 GCA_008086735.1 Cheirogaleus medius
TTTCCATGCCGAGTCACTAAAGAGAGGCTAACAACTGCTTTTCATCACTCACTACAGCTGCTGGCAGGAACCATGTCTCACCAGAAGAGTGAAGTTTTTGCATCACAGGACCAGCTACTGTGGCACTGGTGAAAAGAATTAGAGCTTCCTAATGAAGGTCAGAAGAGAGAGTCTGCGTTTTCTAAAACATCCATGTCAGAATTTTCAGGCTGCATTTAGAATCATGCAGGGAATTTCGAAATATAGTGATGCCCAGGCAGTACCCTAGAACAAGGAAATCAGAATCTCTGTGATGGGGCACAAGCAGAAGTGATTTTTAGCTGATTCTTGGGTGATTTCAGCACCTAGACAACATTGAGAGCCACTCATATCAAGCAAGATTGGCCAATTCACTTTCATTTTAATTATGTATTCAATCCAATTGCTAGTGAAAAAAGATAATAGAGGTCTGAGTCGGGATTCTGAGATCACGACTCTATTCATGCGAAGCAGAGCTGTGATCAGCCGTTGATGGATCACATAGGCAGAGAGAGCAGAGAGAAGGTATGCTACCACACATTTGCCACCCTGCATTAGAGAGGTTTTTGGTTTTGTGTTTGTTTTTTGGCTCATGTATTCATTGTTATCGTTTGTTTGTTTTCTCGCACTAAAAATCTTCATGGCAACAAATAGTGTCTGCTCACCAAGGGTTTTTTAGAACAATCGTGAGTTCTTTGGAACCAGCTTTCTTTTACCTGTTACAAATAATTAGGCTTCACTTCAAAATAGTGAAGCTCATGTTACACATGTTTTATCTCTGAAATCCTTCCAGGAATGGCCAAATAGTTAACAATGCAAGGAAGAACACAAATTCACAGTAAATAATAAAAAGCACTTTTTGGTTTTATGGTGGCTCTGTAGACACTGGTGCAATGATTCTTATGAAACACTTTAAGAATAAGAGTTATGCTCATTGTGAAAAGCTAAAATTCAATGACCACAATATAAGTGTCTTTTATAGTTAGGTCAAAAAAATTATCTTACCTTTTGTCTTCAGAACTGAAGGATGCCTACATCTTTCCAATGTTAAAAAAGTTTGAATTTGCCACTTTTCTTGCTTCAATTTTTACTTCTCCTTTATACTTTCATAATTATTTTTCAGAAAAAGAAAAGTAGCCTAACCTATTGCCTCCATATTTTTATTACTAAGTCTTCCAGACCCTCGCAACTGACTTGTAGCCACTACATTATGTAAACTATCAATTTAGGATTTTGATATCCAGATGGTAGAGTGATATCAGATCACAGAATCTTTCCAGCCCAATGTATAACAACCAGCAAAGTTAAAAATAATTTAAGCCAATAATTCACTAATATTAAACAAATGAGAATATTAACTTTGTGCCATAAAACTCAAAATGTGACTGCCAAGTAAAGAATTGGTAAATTCTGGAGTAACACTATTCCTAACATTCCCCTAACCCAACCTCAGAAGCAGTAGTCTGGTTAAAAAAATTGTACAGTTCTCACTTCACTTAAAAAATTTGTCAATAGTTAGGCTTATGGGTATCATTTTTTTTCTTCTTGACTCAAGAATGAGGATTTTAAAAACTGGGAGGTTACAAGATGGTGGAGTGAAAATAGAAATAGCTGTCAAAGAGGGGGTGTTAAGTGATGGGAATGAAAAATGGTACCTGACTTTCTTGGACAGAAATAGGGGCCCTTGGTAAATTAAGGGAGCCATTGGATTGCATGTATCTCCCCATAATACCTGGCTGCATTCCATGCAAGGTTAAAGTATAGGTGGCAGAGGATAGTTAAAACAACCTCAGAAAAGAGTACAGAGGTGTGTGTAATTATGGACAGAATTGTTTAAGTTAAACATGAATAAGATGTAAAGAAGAGGCATGATGGCTGCTGCAAAAACCTAGTGCTGTAACATGGCAATAAATTAAAACAAAGGGATATAATGCATAAAAGAAAGATGAAGTACTGATCTAGGGAAAGAAACTCAAATGTGAAAATTTCTCCTGAATACTTTATTTTTTTAGAAAACTTATGAATTCAAAGACCAGTGATAAAACCAGGGAACAACATAACTCCACATTTGATGCTATCCTGGAATTTCTGTATAATAAAGCCAATAGTCAAACTTACATCACCAGATGGATGCATATTAATTAACCATCTCAAAGTTAACAGAACTCACACTGAAATCTCCAATCCTAGATGTGCTCCTCTTCCAGCCCTCCTCATTCAGGTTGGGTTCAGCCAACCCAGCCACCAATTTGCTCAAACCAGAAGTGTACTCTTTTTTCCTCCTTTCCCTAATCCTAATGACCCATTTATCATCAAATCTTACTCAGAATTATCACAAAAAAAATCAGGAAATAAAATCCAACAAACTTCAATTTACTGAAGTTTTCCTAAAATATGACTACAAAAAAGAAAATGGAAAACACTATTACAAATGCATAGATATATGTATAAAAGCGTTGGTCAACAGGAAAAACAATGTTGAATGAAAAATTTAAAAATTGGAAACAGAAGTGGGCAAATAAAAAAAGAAATGAAAAAATTGTTAGAAATCAGAAAAAAATGAAAGTAAAAGAAAAATTATGTTAGAAAAAACATAATTACAAAGTACACATGAAAGACTAATCTCAAGTTCTAATTTACTAAGGGTCATTGAGAAAGTTAAAAAATGAACTAAGAGAATGAAAAAGAGATAACCACTGAAACAAATAAATTTAAAAAATCATAAGAGACTATCATATTCACCACTATGAAAATACATTTCAAAACATAATTGAAGTAGACCATTACAGAAATACAGGTTATAAAAATTGACCTCACTGTGTAGAGAAAGCCTAAACAGACTTATTTTCTTAAATGAAATAGAAAGAGTAATTAAGTAACTTTACTCCTTTTCTCGCAAAGTGTACTGCCCAGGTATTTTCACAGTAAAATTCTACCAAATCTTCAGAGACCAGATAGATCTAATGCTCTATAAATGGTTCCAGAGAATTGTTAATAAATTAGACTCCCTAATTATTTTTATCAATCAATCATAACATTGATAAACAAATCTGATAAATATAGAAACATGCTTAGGAATATTAATACAAAAATACTAGGTAAAATATTGACAGGCTGAATCCAATAGAATATTAAGAAAATAATATAAAAGACCAGGTAGAATTTATTCTAGTGATGAGAATTGAGTTGAATATTAGGAAATCATAAACCATGATAATATATCAAAGGGAAAACCATATAATTATCTCCACAGATGATGAAAAGTCTTTGACAAAATTTAACACTTCTTTCTGATTAAAAAAGAAAAAACTCAAGAAAATAGAGAATATTTTCATTCTAAGGCCAGTATGTTGTAGAATGAAAACACTGGGGTCATTTTACTAACATGAAGAACAAGGCAAGTTGCCCACTAACTCCACTGTAATCAATATTCATTCATATATATATATAATTAATATATATGACATATATATATAAAGAAACTAGAAAAGATAAATCATTTAGAGGCAAAATATTTGGTAAAGAAGAGAAAAATATCTCTATTTGTAGATGATAGGAAAATCAACTTTGGAAACCCAAGATAATCATTGATAAAACTGACAAACACTAATACAATAATAAAAACAGTAAAACAATTTAGTAAGAACTATAAAGTTAACATACAAAAATGAATAGCCTTCATCTACAAAGACAATTACCAGCCAGAGGATATAATATTAGGGAAAAACCCATTCTGTAGCAGCAAAGATTAAGTACTTAAAAATTTAACAAGAAATATGCAAAACCCATATAAGAAAAACTTTAAAACATTTCTGAAAGGCACTGAATTAGACTTTAAAAATGAGATGTCTTCTGCTCTTGGATAGGGTGACTCAATATCATAATCATGTCCATTCCCCATAAGGTAATTTATAAAGTCAAAGTAATCCTGATAAAAATACCAGCAAGCTTTTAAATAAAGTTAGACAAAGTGATACTCATGTTCATATGGTAACATGAAACTTGCAAAGATAGCCAGGAAAACAATAAAAAATAAAGAAAAACTACATGAGGTACTAGCCCTACTAAAACCTTCAGACATATTTTAAAGCTCTTAATTATAGGTGTTGTACTGGTGTATGACAAATAAAACTGTGAAACAGAGTAGAAGGCCCAAATACACATGGAAAATTAGTATACAATAAAAGTGGCATTTCAAATCACTAGTGTAAAACTGGATTTGAATAAATGGTGCTGTGACCACTTGGTAGCCATTTTGAAAAAGACAAAATTAAATCCATACTTCATACCTTATAAAAGAACAAACTGCTAATGGATCAGGATCTAAATTTGAAAAGAAAATAATACAAATATTAGAAGAAAACACTAACCTTTGTGTATAAAAAGTACATATATACTGGTATGGCCATATTTCTATAAATGAACATAGAAAATTATAAAGACTACCGATACTACGCTATCGTTCATGTAAAAGGGGAGATGAAAGAAAATATGTATATGTGTGAAAAAATATTAGAAGGATAAAGTTGAAACTAATGAGATTGGTTACTCATTAGAGTAGCAATTGGGTGGCTGGAAATAAAGTACAAAGAATGGTGAAATGAGAACAGGATAGAAGAAATAAGGAGGAAATGGCACTTCTGCAATTATGACATACATAATCACATTTTGATGTATATGTGCATACATATATATAAATGTGCATATATACACACATACATATAAATGTATGTATACATGTATTTACACATATATATAGCCACTCACAAGTATATATATAAATAGATATATATTTATATATATAAATAGAAATAGATACAGATATGTGTGTATATGTATGTATATATACATACCATATTTTCTAGTCTTGAATGCTTAGAGGGCAATGTCACACCAGTATTAATGAGCCTACCTAGCATTCAGATCTTGAATCCTAAATAACATTTATCACTAATAGTAAATTAAAGTTTCTTGGAGAAAGGGCTGATTCCAGAGTTGAGGTGGGGAAAATACAAGATAACTCTGGGACATCTTGTGGTGCTATAGAGTAAGAAAAGATAATGGAAACATGTCAAAAGGAACCAAGAGCCTCTTTGAAGGAGCACCTAGTAGCTAAATCTGGGAAAATTTGAGCACCAAAATAAATAATACGAGTAATATATTATAACATAAATTAAATAATTACCCATGAATACATATTCATATAAATAAATAAATGAGTAAATAATTAGAGAGATTGAAAGCTCTTTTGAAAAATTTCAGTTAATAAATGTATAAAAGATTATGGAAATAGTAAATCAACATTTAGAAAATAGTACAATAATAAATTATTTAGGCAAGAATAATTAATGGAAGCTAAAATTTGTAGGTGTGTATTTGTATAATCTCAACATCTCTCTCCACAAGATATTTATTGATAACAAGGAGGAAAAATAGTAACTTCATAGTGAAGAAACCTCATGTTGTGAAATCCCAATCTACCCCCAATTGCCTACTCTGACATCTCAAGCTGGATTGTGTAAATATTTCTCCTGGTCCAGTTGGCATGATGTTAAGCCTGCTCTTCCTAGTTCTGGTTCTGAGGTGCTTCCTTAGGTGAGTTCCTGCAGTGTGCCTGGCTTCTGCAGTGCATACTCCTGCAGCAGGCAGAGCTCAGCAGCATCGGTACGCCCTCAGGACAGAGTCCCCAAACACTATCATGTGGCTTTGCAGTAGGGCCCATGTGGCACCTCCCCGTGGACAGCTTCCCTTGAAATTCCAAGAGGTGTATTTCCAGAGTCCCACCAGTGCAGACCTCAGTAAACTTCCCCACCATCCAGGAAGCCATGAGCATATGCTCTGCAAAGAGATCTAGATCTCAGCCCTGGAGAAGGCCCTTTTCCAGATGTGTTCCTCCTTTGAATGCTCTATATCAACCCCCAAAGTAGTGGCTGCTCCTTATCATATTTGCTATTTCTATTTTCTTTGACATTCTTTTTATCTTACTAGCAATCTCCAATTACTTGAAATCATGGTTATGGTTAGTATTCTTTATAATAAAGTCTCCTTGATCAGATTGTTATGTATTTTATGTCTCCTGATACACCACCCTAAAAAAGTAATCAACGTGAATATCACCAGTAGTAAGACATATTGACCTCATGTGCCTCCTGACATGTGGCTTCTCTCTCCTAGAGGCATCATATCATTTTTTTTGTATTCTTGCCAAAAATGAATAATCTGAATTTAATCACGAGGAAACATCAAATAGGCCTATACCTCAAAAGTGTGAAAATGAAGAAAGAAAAATATTTGTTTTAAAAAAAAGGATCATAATTCACAACCTAAGTGCCCATCAAAGGTTGAGTGGATAAAGAAAATGTGGTGTGTGTGTGTATGTGTGTGCGTATATATGGCATGAAATTCTATGGAATACTATTCAGACATGAAAAATAATGAAATAATGTCTTTTGCAGCAAATTGGATGGAACTGGAGGCCACTATCCTAAGTGAAATAGCCCAGGAATGAAAATTCACACACTTTATGTTCTCATTTATAAGTGGGAGCTAAGCAATGGGTACTCATGATCATAAAGAGTGACACAATGGACATTGCAGACTCAGAAGGGGGAAGGTGGGAGAGCAGTGAAAGATGAAAAATTACCTGTTGGGTACAACATACCCTATTCAGGTGCCTGATCCACTAAAAGCCTAGACTTTTCCACTATAGAATTCATCCATGTAACAAAAAACCATTTGTACTCCCTAAATTTATTAA
The DNA here is from genome assembly GCA_008086735.1 of Cheirogaleus medius. Classification (NCBI taxonomy): domain Eukaryota; kingdom Metazoa; phylum Chordata; class Mammalia; order Primates; family Cheirogaleidae; genus Cheirogaleus; species Cheirogaleus medius. The sequence continues at coordinate 24,120,306 of VBSM01000361.1, forward strand.
AATAAAATTTAACAAAAAGAGTAATTTAAGCCTTCTAATGATTTATTATTACACTTATAAATACCCTCCAAATACTTATCCTGATTTATAAAGCCCTATATGATCTTGCCTCTGTCCTTTATCTCTGGCCTCATCTCATAGCATGCTTCCCTTCCTTCATACTCCAGCTGCCTGGTTTAATATTGGCTTATACACTCATATACTGCATCTTTCTCTATCCCTGTACCCTGCTGTGTTTACTTCTTTCATGCTCAATAACTCCACAACCAAACTGAATCTGTCTCAATAAGCTCTCGCTAAGACCCACCCGTCTAGAATGTAAACTCCATGAAAGCAAAATCTTGGTTCCCTTGTTTCTTTTTTTCTTCTTCTTTTCTTAATTTCAGCATATTATGGGGGTACAAATATTTAGGTTACGGATATTGCCCTTGTCCCCACCCCTCCACCCGAGTCAGAGCTTCAAGTTTGTCCATCCCCCAGACGGTGCACACTGCACTCATTATGTATGTATATACACATCCCCTTCTCTCTCCTCCCCCCTCCCATCTGCCCGACGCCAGATGAATATTATTCTTGTATGTGCACTTAGGTGTTGATCAGTGAAACCAGTTTGATGATGAGTACAGGTGATGCTTATTCTTTCATTCTTGGGATACTTCGCTTAGTAGAATGGGTTCCAGCTCTATCCAGGAAAATACAAGAGGTGCTAGATCACCATTGTTTCTTATAGCTGAGTAATACTCCATGGTATCTCTCTGGCTAATGCACTGCATGGCATATTCTAAGTACGAAATGAATATTTTCTGACATTCATTATTTGGCACTTGTGACCTCAGCTGGTAAATTCAAGCTTTATTTTATTTTATTTTTTCCTAGTCAATTACACTGTGGCATTTGACTTTGTGAATAATGCCTATCTTCTTTAAATTCCACTCCTCTCTGGCTTTTGTGCCACCATTTTTCTAATTCTTTTCTTATCTCTCATGCTCCTTTCTCTTCTTCATAGCTTTGACTTCCCCTTCTCTCTACTTAAATATTTTCTGCAGAATTCTGTTGGGCTAGAACACAGATCATAAGGAAAAGTGCCTCAAACTGGGAATAAAATGGCTAAAATCCACACATCTTACAATATGACATATTCAACCTCATTAAAACTATTATCTGCCTTCATGTTTGTGCGATAGGAATTCTCACCATCCTTCTATGAATTAGTTAAGGTAACACTAGTCCCTGTAACAAACAATCTCCAACATTTCAGTAGCTTAAATAGGTAAGAGTGTGTCTTTCTTATGCACATAGCAGTTGACTTGTGTATGACACTCATTTTATCTTTGGGTTCTAACATCCTTTAGGATCTTGGAATCATTTATGTGCAGGCAGTGGATGGAGAATGAGCTGGCAGGGAGATATTATGAAAAAGAGAAATGTTTATGGGCTCAGCCTGCAAGTGTCACACCATGTCTGCTCACATGGCATTGATCAGCACTCAGTCACATCGTCTAACTCAACTGCAAGGACTCTAGGAAATATAATCTTGTTGTGGACTTAGGAGGAAGAAGACATGGACTTTGTGAATACATGGTATTTATTCTCTGTCATAGTCAGTGGTCCCCAACCTTTTTGGCACCAGGGACTGGTTTCATGGAAGACAATTTTTCCACAGACAGGGGTGGGGAAGGCAGAGCTCAGGCTTGATGCAGTGATGCGAGCGATGGGGAACAGCTGTAAACACAGATGCAGCTTTGCTTCTCTGGCTTGGCCACTCACCGCTCACTCCTGCCCTGCGGCCCCCCAGTTCCTGTGTTTTATGGAAGACAATTTTTCCCTGGGGTGGGGAGAGGTTGGGGTTGGGGGGCAGAACTCTGCAGCCCAGTCTCTAACAGGCGGTCTGTTGGCCTGGGGATTAGGGACCTCAGCTCTATATGGAAAGATGGTGGAAGTCTGCAAGGCAAACATGATTCCAGTTGGTAGTTAACCTGGTGTAAGAGGAAGCAATGCAACATAAATTTTATGAGCATGCTTTAGTGCTCAGGGAAAACTCTGTGATAGGATGTCATGACCTCCATGGAAGTTGTTGGGGTTTTCTTGTTGATTTTAGTGCTGCACAGCAGATCATCAAGCAGTATATATAACTTACTCTCTGATTTGGGGATTTGAGAACTGCATTCATGGACAATGTTAGCCTACCAGCTCACATGGCCCCCTGGGTTTAGAAATTATAATATGAGGATTTCCCAAATGTACAGTGCTCCTATGACTTTTTTCTCAGCTTTCAAAGGCAGGCAGTGGTTCTTACCTGTCCTGTCAGTTTCTTCTTTAGCTGTGCCCACTGTGGAGCTGTGGTCTAGGATCCAGGACTAAGACACTCATATTAGCATCCTTGGTCTTATTGCTCTCCCCTAGCAAACTCAAAAATAGGCCCAGTTTCAAATATTATCTGTGCTCTCATGGCATGCAAATTTGTATCTAAAGTTTCTTTTATATCACTCTTTATAGCTGTTTCTTGAATGCTCTAACTAGGATATTGTACTTGTAGTTAAAGATGTGAGCTCTGAAATTAAACAGACCCATCTTAGATCCCTGACCTGTCATTTAGTAGGTGTGTGACCTAAGGTAATTTACAAAATTCCTCACAGCTTCAGATTCCTTATCTGCAAAAAAAAAAAAATGAAGAAGTATTAGGAACCTGTTGTTGTTGTTGTTGCTAACATTATCCCATCATAATAAAAACTTATAGATGACATTTTCTTTCCGTACTTCTTATTCTAATTAAATGACGAGTACCCACTAAATTGCTCAAGTGAGAAATCTGCTTGTCATCCTGAACACCTTCCCTGTCGCACTTCTCCACATCTAATTAGTTGTCAAAAATCTATTAATTTTACCCTTGTGCCAGAGACTGCTGGCTGTTTAGGAGAATTGATTCCTCTTCTTTCTGGGCACCTGGCTAGAATCCATTTTCCAGACCCTCGTACAGTTAGGTGTCACCCTAACACTGATTTCTAACTAGGGCAGTGTGGGTGGAAATAATATGTGGCACTTCCAAGCTTGGCTCGTAAAGAATTGCTGGTTTGACTCACCATGCTGTTTCCCTGCTGTCTGCTGGGTTTGGACTCCCGGAGTGCCTTTGTACGTAGTTGTTGAAGACAACAGAGTTTACATCCCTCTGGGTCTGTGATTGACTGAGCAGAGCAGAACACTGCCTCACTTCCGTCTTTCCAGCTCTAGTTAATTTAGACCTTCCTTGGACCTTTTGGACTTTTGAATTGAACGAGAAATATACCTGTATTATCTTTGAACTGTCAAACACTTTGGGGACTATATTTAACAGGGGTTTGACTGTTCCAAAATTCTTCTCAAATTCTCTATTATCTACAGGATACTATTTATAGCCCACAAGGCTCTTAATTATTGTTTCTTTCCTCTTCCTTCAAACTCATTCCCACCATCCACCCGTGCACATTGTATTATATGTCTGTACCAAACCATTTCACAGATAGGATGGAGCATGTGTCATTTTACCTTTGTAGGTTTTTCCCTGTACCTAAAATATTCCTGACTCCTTTACCTACATGAAGGATTCCCATTACCATAAACAGACTCAATTCAGATGTCTCTTTCTCTATTATTCATCTATTCTCTACTTCCCATTTACAATAATGTATGTTTTCATCTCTTCTCCTGTAATATTCTGTATATTTCTCTTAGAAAATGATTTTGTAACCATTTGTTTACTTGATTTATTGTCAGTGATAGTTTATGTTTTCATTTCAGACTAGAGATTTTGCTGTGTTTTAAGATGGCCATTTGTGTACTATCTAACATGCAGTAAAATTTTTGAAGATATTTATTGAATGAAGAAACTGCCTCAACACTTGGTGGTTTCAAACAACTATTTTCTCTTATTTACAATTTCAGAAGTCAGAAGTTTGTGAAGGGATTATCACAGTGATCACTTTGATTACTGAGGAATGAGCTGGGGCATCTTCTTCCAGGATAGCTACTTCATTTGTATTTCTGAGCCTCAGAGATCCTTGGACAGTCTCTCTCTCTCTCTCTCTCTCTCTCTCTCTCTCTCTCTCTCCCCCCTCTTTCTCTCTCTCTCCCCCAACCCTACCTCTATGTGGCATTTCATCTTCCAGAGAATCTCCACATGGCTTGAGCTTCTCAGTTCATGGTAGTCTCAGGGCCATTGTACTTCTTCATGGCAGCTGACTTTAAGAGGAAGTACCCCAAAGCAAGTATCCCCAAGAGTCTGAGTAGAGTCTGTAATGCTTGATATAATATAGCCTCAGATCCCCAAGATGTCACTTCTTCTGCATTCAATTAGACAAACAAGCCACAAGGCAAGCCTGGTTTAAAAGGAAAGGAAATTAGATTCTCTCTCTCAGTGGAAGGAGCAGCAAAGACTTTGTAGCCATCTTTAATCTGCCACAATAAATAAATGGATATACTAGGTATGCTATGGTCTGAATGTTGGTGTCCCTCCAAAATTCCTATATAGAAATTGTGATTTCTGAGGTGATGATATTAGGACATGAGGCCTTTGGGAGGTGTTTAGGTCATGAAGGCACAGCCTTCATGATTGGGATTACTGCCTGTGTAAAAAAGACCCCAGAGAGCTAGCTTGCTCCTTCTATCATATGACAACATAGTGACAAGACAGCTGTCCATGAACCAGGAAATGGGATCCTCACCAGATGCTGAATCTGTTGGTGTATTGATCTCACACTTCTCAGCCTTCTTTCAGAACTGTGAGAAACAAGTATTATATCTGTTGTTTATAAGCCACCCATTGTAAGGTATTTTTTTACAGCAGCCTGAACACACTAAATCAAGGTATATTCCAGCTAAGGCATCAGGGTCTGAGTAGTGAATATATTAATAACTAAAAATAAAATCCCCAAACAATTCCATTCTAACATTAAAACATTAAATTCTCAAGTGCACAAGGTACCACGTTAATTAGGAAAACAATCATCTGTGGGTTTGGGGAGTCAAAATCTGAAAGTAGATATATGTGTAAGTGAATTATAGTTCCATTCAATGTATAGTACATTATTCTATCTGAAATGAATTTAGTACAAGACCAAAGTGAAAATATTCATAGAAATAATTGATTTTAACATTAGCTAATGAATCCAGGTCTAGGATAGATTTTATATAGGAATTGTGCACCTGACCGTCTATATAATGATTATCTTGAGAACACAGGAAGACTTATGAGTGACAAATTAGGTTTCAGTTGAAAGGAATTGATACTGTCATTGTCAACCATCTAGGGGGAGGTCACTTCTAGAACAATAAATGAAGTAGATTTTTAGAACAGTGGTAGGTGAAGTAGAGGACTTCCTCCTCTTTCTATAATTGGTAACAAACAGATCTCTGCTTATAAGACATTATGTGTCCTAGAACTAGTTCAGGAATAATATTTTCAAGTATTCCTTGCCATGTGCAAGCAGTTTAGGAATGAGGTTTCTAAAATGAGGGCACTGTTCATCAGTGATGGCAACAGCTGAAAATGTAGCGAAATGAAGCAGAAAAGGTCTCTGAAGCTAGCTAGGTTTGGGCAGCCATGAGTAAGACTCAAAATGAGTATCTGTCATAGTTCAGTTGTAGGAAGCTGCAACTGCTCTAGTTATTTTAGGAGAAGAGGATTCAAAATAAGAAGGTGCTATAGACTGTAGGCTGAACATTCAGCAATTAACCTCCACAACACACTGCTTAACTGGCCTACCAGAAGAACAGCTACCTCTGTCACAATGAGAACGGAGAAGCATCAGGAATCTGCTCGTTACAGGGTCAGGCTCAGATACACACCACGGTACCATTAATCCAGGGATCAGGGGGCTGCCCCATGTGCCTACCTCTCAGCAACCCCAAAGCTAGTGACTGGAGCAGGGCCCCACAAACACTCCATACCTCCATGACCAGTTTGCTAGCAGCAATAGCAGAAGCAACCTCACTTCTGCCCTCCAAATCTCTTGGAAACGTATTTAATTGGCAGATTCTAATTCGCATCCATAACTCTGGCTATTAGAGAGTCTGTAAAAGGGAGTTTTCAGTTTTCCATTTCCTGTTCCAAGTGCCTTTCTGAACTGCATTTGGAAGAGACTAAAAAGGCTGATGGTTGCCACTTCACCTCATCCACTGCAGGGTACTCCTGAGCACCCAGGAGTGAGCAGCTAGGAGTGACACTTTGTATGGAAGAAGGGCACTGTTCTCTCCCCAAGACTGTACTGGAGCCACCAGCATGTATCCTGCAAAAATCCAGCTCTCTGCAAAGGGCCAGGCAGCTGTAGAAACAGACACCCAATAGTAAGGATGCAAATGATGGAGAATGGAAGGACGAAGGAAATGTTTTTCAGGTATAGCTGGAAAACACATTTGAGATAATTTTCTTCGATTAGGCTAGCGTAAGGCTTTTCCTCTAAGAGCTCGTTTGTATAAGGGAAATACAATTATACTTTGTTGTTATAAATTGATGAGGCCAGGGATGTATGGGTTTGAGAGCAATTCTTACGCTTATGAAAAAATCCAAAAAGCAAACCTTGAACCTGGACTTCCACATCTCCCAAACAAAACTTTAATGGAATCTATTCTAATTTATCGAAAGCCCTGGCCAAAACAAGGCTATAAAATAGAAGCTCAGAAGTATTTTAAAACTCATTTCCAAATATTAAAGAAATTATATGTCTTTATTAAAAGGATTATACACTTTCTTTTTTGGTGTTTTTATGAGAATAAATTGTTATGTCAAGCCAGTATTGAGACTAAATGGTACAATTTTGCTGACTTATGAGAGCATGCAAGATGTAGTTTTTAAACTGGGCAACACTGGATTACCTTTTAAGTGGAGCATTTGGTGTAAATGAAAACAGATGACAAACCTGCACTGAGATGGATCTCATTGGTATTGCTTGAATGAATCACATCTACAACCAAAAGTATGAGCCTACGGATTGCGCTGCATTATGGGTAGGATTTAAAACAAATTAATAAATAAATCTGCCCTTGAAATAAGAATGCACTCTAACTGTGGCAATGTTATTAGTCTTTCTTTTCAGGAGAAAACTAATACCTAAAAGCTCTCTAATTATCCTCAACTGTGTCATTACACTTAGTATTAATGTACCTTTAAAATGAATAAATCATTCTTTAACATTGGTAAAATGGTATACATAAATGAGACTTATTACCAATGATCTAGGGATTACTTTAGAAAAATAAAGGTAATTATATAAAATCTCTATATAGCTGAAGTTCAGATTCCAGCCTCATAGCCTATGTCAAGTTTTTGCTAACATTACCCTTCACACATTCTCCCCACTCTTTCTATTGCATCTTATGTATGTCTGCATTGTGATACCAATTGCCTTGAATTGTAACTTTTGGTGTGATTTTCTGTCTATATCAATAAGATGTGCTCCATGAGATTAATGTCTTTATTTTATTCTGCTTTGTTTCCCCAAAATCAAAATCACAGTTTTTCACAATGAGTAGGAGCTCAATAAATGTGGATTGAATAAATATCTACAATTGCTTATGCCTTTAGCTTACTTATATTAGATTCATCCCCTTATCTTCATTCAATAAGAAAACATGTTTTAAATGCTGTGAGAGGTTACTGAGTAATGTCCCAACATCCTGCCTATAACTGTGTTAGTGAAAAAAAGGATAATATACCAACAAGAAATTTATATAAGATACTGTCAATGGTATACAATCTAATCTATGTGACAGATTCAGGATTCAACATAACATTTAAGACAATTCAAAGGAAGGAGAAACAGTATCAGATATGTATGCAGATGAACAATTTAGATATTCCCAAATGAAGAAGTCACAATAAAGTTACCACCTGACTGGAGATTTCTCAAATTTTACATTGGTTAAATATTTGTCAGGCACCAACTGGGGAAGACACCATTTTTGTTTCCACAACTAATGCCAAAATAAAGAAACAATGGTTTTCAATTTACAAGAGGTAAATTTCTAGAATTCTCACAGATAAAAGTAGAAAAAAAATTGGAAGTGTAGATATCCCTGAAATACTGTGCAGTGTTTGTTTTAAAAGCTCTTCTTCGTGAATTATGTATTGTGCATGAGTAATATCCAGAAGAGTACTAAGGTTATTAATAACACAAACAACTCCTATTTTGACATCTAAGAAACCATTAGTCCCTGATTATTTGCTGAGAAGCAAATAATAGCTTACAAAACATGAGGTAGGACTCAGGATAAAAAAAAAAAACTGGCTATTAATAATGTCAAAATTACCAAACTAGGTTGTAAGAAGTTCATTTCCTTTTATGAATTAAATACTTTTAATTTAAGTTTTAGGTGTTTTTTAAAGTTAAAATTACTATAAATCAGCATAAACTAAATTTTAGTGTGATATTTTTCACTTCATCTTCCTTCCTACCTTCTTAAATAACTTGAAAATAATACTGAGGAAAAACAAATGCAATTAACATTCATCAGAGACTACATATTAAATTAAGTAAATAATGTGGAATTATTTTTTCCTTGGGCACTTGCTTTCTGGTAGTTACTTTTCTATGTTAATTTGTTATCATAGATCATTCATAGGCAGCATCAATATTACCACCAATCATTGTACTACATACAGTATTTATGAGCTTGAACAAATTCAATCCCTATTTGATAATTAAAGGAGCACACTGAAGAAACACTGGGAAGATACATACCTCTCAAGCTATCCACAGAATCTGAAAAAAGTAAAAATACTGGGCAGAAAATTCCTCTGCCAAAAATGTTTACTCTGCATTTCTAACAAAAATTAAAACTATACTTATACGTATGTCAGATTTTAATCATTAAAATATTATTAAACATGAGAAAATGATTTTCATTCTTTCCACACCATAAGCTCTTGTATTTTCTCATTTGTAATGCAAAACAGCTTCCCCCTTTGCCAGTTTGAAAATGAACTAAATAAAATATAACATCTTTGTTAAAGATATTCAATTTATTATAAACTATTTTGATAAATAATTTTAGTTTTATATTATTTAAGAAGTAAAATTAAGTTTGTTACAAATATTATGTAGCATTTATGAAAGAATCCTAGATTCTCTGAAATTGCTCAACACAACTATCCCTTTAAAAAAATCTCTCTGATACTATGTAGCCATTTCAGTTTTAGGTTTTGTTGTCTTATCCTAGAAGTATAGAAAATTTCCCAATTAACAGGTATGCTGCCTTTCCTTGTTTTCTTAAGAACATCTTCATTAGTTTTCTCTTGCTAGAAAAGTAATAAATGATTGTTCACTCTACAGTTACCCTTCTGAAACAGTTTGAGAAACACTGCAGGTATCTTCCCATGTGCATTTTTCTGGTTTTGGTGCACATTTTTACAAATTCTCAAACCAGTTTGTGGAGAAAAAAAGATTCAGCGGCTTTTAAGCCACTAATTAGTAAATATTTGTTAATGTTTAAGTATTTATGCTTTGTGGTCTCCATCTTTGTACCTATTTCCATTTCTCTCTCTCTCTCTCTCCCTCTCTCCCCTCCCCAACATATATATGTATTTAGTTATTAATATCAAGCATCGTTAGTTAACTGTAGAAAACAGAATAGTAGCATCTACATTTATTTTCTTATTTATATATGTGTATTTTAATGTATAGTATATGTATGTATTTGTGTGTATTCATTATCCATTTTTTTCTTATTTACTTTTTCCCTTTCAACTATTCTTTTCTATTAGGAATGTTGGTAGAAGTTGACATTATAATTTAGTCTTCAGTTTGTTGAATACAAACTATTAGATATTTGAATAAAATCTATAAATAGATATTGGTACTTTGCTATTGAATGAGCTATAAGAGAAGTTAACATCACACAGAGATGAATATGGAAACTTATGGGTTCTTGTTTATCCCAATTTTTTGAGAGCAACTTAATTTGTACAAAGAACAGTTGCCTTACCAGGTGGCATGAGGTAGTTTATATATCATGTGTGGTAAATTAATATGAATACAATGGTAAGAAGAGATGCTCAAGAAACATTGAGGTAAACTGTCAGATACTTATTTATTGGTTCTCAGATTCATTCTCGTCCTTGCACGTTTTTTGCTAAAACACAGGGAGCTGGAAGCCAGCAAACTGCATATCCCATAATCCCTTGGCAACTGACTCGTAGCTAGCCTCTGTCAATGCAAAGTGTTGATATGAGTATGAAAGGTATGAAGGGAAGAGTAATTTTTTTTTCCTGCTTCTGTAGTTCCTCCAGCAGTAACAGCAGCAGTCAAGGGCAAATCTGGGTTTCTGGGTCAGTTTTAAGCATTGGAGTTCTATTCACGGCGTGGCAGGAGTGCTAGAGCAATTGTGGCCATGCCGCGTTCCCGGGCTTCAGTTCTGGCCGAGACAGTGCCAATTGCAGACACTGCCAGATTCTCAGGCTTCTGTTGTGGATGTGTGGACACACTAATGGCTTTTATGTAGACTGCAGGTGGGAACATATCCCTCAGAGAACTGTAAAAATAAAAAGAATAGACAAACATACCAAGAACCGCCAGCTTAAACTTAAACTTACAACTCTGCAATGATTGTTAAAATCATTTTGCTACTTTTTATGTGTTTAAATAATTACAAAAGAAATCTCACATGAATGATACAGTAACATAAAATCAGATTAACAAGTCTTATAATTATGGGAATCAGATGGAAAAAAAAGCACTATTGTGCCCTAATAAAATTGAAAATTGAGTTCAAAAGAATGCTTCAAGAGGTAGAAAAAAGTAGCAGTTTGCTAGTAAAGTCACTGTTCAAGAACAGAAACATGATGAAACATTTTTTTGTTGTTGTTAGATTGAAAAGGACCTTAGAAATAGTCAGGTCAACTGTATTTCTTTCCAAGTGAACAAAATGATAGTTCTGAGGGTGATTTGTTAAAATTTACAAAACTAGTTGGTGAAAACCTGGGAAAATAATTCAGATTTCTTTCTGTGTAATTGGACGTGTTGCTATGAGTAGATTGGTCAGGATGAAAGGATTCTGCACCTATATAGGTTTGCTTCAATTCTTCTACTGGCACACTGACCTTGAAATCTTCCAACAGTGCCAGGTCGATAGAGAGAAAAGGTTAATGCCTTAGGAAATCTATGTTTTTGGCAGTTCAGTATTTTAGAGTTCAAGTGAGTTCATGCAGATTATAGACATTTGCTGATTACCTTTATTTTATAAATGGCATTAAGTAATTTTACACATATGTGAAGTCTCTTATGCTCAATAGATTTTCTTAGGTGATTTTACTGTAGCTTTTAGGACCTTATTATGTTGAAATTTATGAAATTGCTATGTTTTAGGTCAAAAATGGTCAAATATCAGCCATTTCATGTGACTTAACCTGATTAAAAAGAGTTTATATTCCCATTAGATTTTTGTGCTTTGATAAAAATTCAAGAGGTTTGGAACTCATCCCAAATCAAGAAGACATTGTTAACATTCTATAAGTAGAAATTTCTCTCTGAGATTGCCAAAGACCTCTTAATTTTCCCTTGGGAGTGCCTTGTGCTTAGTCTCTTACTACAGCATCAGGTGACAGACAATCAGTTCACTGACTGTAAAAAGTATTTTTGCATTGTATTATTATAATAGAGAATTCATTAAGGTTATGAATGGAAAAAACACCCTATTAGGTTTACCACTGGGGCATACTCTCTAAAATCTGCTTGTGGACATGAATGACTGGGCCGTGGTATAGGTGCAGGTCTACCAAATGTGTCAGTGGAGTAGTCCCTGAGGTGGGTGCCAATGCCCAGCAAGCAAGATCTCAGAGTTAACATAATTAGCAAAGTCAACAATTTATATAACTCTTATGTATCAAATAAGTACATTCATGAACTATAATAGAACTGCAAAGAAAATCCCCATTTCCACCAAATTCTTTCTCTTTCTCTCCCCCCCCCTTTTTTCTGCTTTGAAAGAATAACTCTTCATCATAGATGATGTTAGACTGTGCGAGTCTTGGTAACTGATAATGCTTGCAATGCAGACTGATCAGAAACACTGGGAAAGGTTACTTGCCTAGTCAAATGTATCAGTGGAGATCAAGATACAGATAAATGTGTTCATTACAGTTCAGTGTAAATGGTGAACATGAATCTATCTGGTAGATAAATCTGTGTTTGGACAGTCCATTAAAAAAGGCATTAACAATTTTAAATGCATCATTGAGCATTTTATTACCCTTACCTATTGGCTCGAAAACTCAATAAGTAGGGAAGAAAAATATCCAAATTAATATACATTTCTATTTTGTGATATATATGTATTGATTTAGTTTTCTACCAATTAATAAATTTTTTTAATGTCAGGATCAGCAGTAAAGAATTAGAATTATATATCTCCATGTATAAATACTGAATATCTTTAATAATTAAACACATTTTTATGGAATATAATTCTTTGTTCTTTTTTAACTAATTTTTTGCTGTGATTTTAAGAACATGTGAATTAGATCTATAAGTTATAGAGAAAAGAAAATCCCTAAAATTGATAATAATTTTAATAAATTAATTTAGGAAAGTATTTTTAAAATTATAATATTTGTATTTTCTCAAACCCAGAAATAAAGAAAAAAGATATTATTTTATAAAAATGGCCTTGTTTCTATGTTATCTATATTAATCATATCAGTTGGGATCCAGGAATGCAAATAGAAACCACTTTAACTCTTCAGAACATAATGAATTGAATAAATCGATTATTCAGATGATGGAAAAACTGAGAAGCCAAAAAGAGGGCAGTGATTGAATCCAGAGATTAATACAGCAGTAAACTGCAACTATATCTAGGGCAGAAGGCACAATGGAAGAAAGTCCACTGAGAACGTAGGAGCCGGACCCCCTGGAGTAGCCTGGAACCACAGCAGAGCTGCTTAGAAATTCTGGGGACCATAGACAGTGGGACTGTCTCCTGAGAGATAAACCCACAAAAAGCTACAGTTCCTGTTTGATAGTTGGCCAAAAGAAAAAGAGAGGGAGAGTAACTCCCTGGTTTCCCCCTTGTTGTCTTCTACCCAAATCCTACCAGTGCTTTCTATGGACTGAATTGGTAGTCAGTGGAAAAAAGTGCCTGGGAAACGCATTCTGGTGTTTTTGCAAACGTATGACTAGATATTTTGATGGAGGGAGAATAAGACTGATGGCCTCCGCTGCTTGCCTTCTGGATCATCCCATGTTCACACCACATTTCTGGAAGGCTGCACTCAGCAAATTAGCACAGCAGAGATACTAACATGGGCCCATTCCTGTAAGATGTGGTAGTTTCTAACAGGTAACTGCAGTCGAAGATGTCTCAATCAGCCCAGGCAAAACTTTCTTAGCATTGCACTGCAGTTTGACATTCTTTCTACCCAACCTTTCTTTCTTCTCCATTTGCTGAAAAGGGGTCAGACAGGCATTACCATCTGAAGGCACTCCCCGTCTTCTCTTGCCTTCCCATTTTTTTTTTGTTTGTTTGTTTGTGTAATAGGCTCTTGTGTGTCATTGGTAGCTTACAAGAAAATTGTCTCCTGAAGTGGAATAGCTAATGCAACTAAACAGGACTAAGGTTCTGATAATTAGTCACAGAGATCCAATGACATTTAAATGCTCATCCAAGGAAGATGTGTTGTGTTATGGTCAGGGTTCTTGATGAGAAAACACAAGACTATAAATCGTGGGATAGAGACATTGAGATAGATGCTCCTGAGCATGTTAACTCTGAGGATCTCCTTGATCCCTTGAGCATGAAGAGTTGACTCATTCTTCCCTACACAGATCTTGCATTTACCCCATGCCAGATGACTGCTGAGGCCTCTTCCCTGAAAGATAATAGGCGTGTCCATTTAGGAGCACCCCCTACTCCTTCTCCTGGCTGACAGACTTTTAACTTCTATGCAATCCCAATATAACCTTGGTGTGGAATTGCTGTCTTAATAAGGAAGAAAAGAGAGTATCTACCAAAGAAGCTGTAAGAACTACCTAGCATGTACTGACAAAAACCAGGAGAGTACATAAAGGTGTTTAATCAAGGGTGCTAGAATGTAAAAATGGATAAGTGAGAATTTATTAACTTGGGGTCACTTTATCAGGGTACATGAATTAATGCCCTGGAAAGTACTTCAGGAGATGGGACAAATTGACTGATAGGTGGCTCTTAGAAGACTGGAGAAATTGAGAGCCAATGTTGAAGTAAGAATGCCTGAGTTGCTCTGGCACATAGCAGAGGAAGTAATAAAGGGGCCAAGGGAAGTGGGCATGCTGGAATGAAAATACTATAAAGAGCCAGAAGACTCAGTAGAGGATTATAATCTGCAAAAAGGCCCAGAGTACACACTTTTCACCAAGGCCCTAAGAAATGTGTTAGTGAGAACAGCTTGAGTGTCCCTAAGTGGATCAGTGGTGAGTTTCCTCTGCAGGCCAGGGATGATGGTAGAAGAGATGATCACAAATCTGGGCTTATTAATATCCAGAGAAATGATGCCTACTCCCCTCTTTCCACCCCTAGTAGTAGAGGACAGTTTGTGACAATTAACCTAAGCACTGGACACAAGGGGGCTGTACGTACCACCATAAGAACTAGCAAGAGCTGAACTAGCAGAAGCTGAACTAGCAAGGGATTGCCTGTCAGGGAATTTTACAGGTGTTAAGACATTATGGTATGCCTAAGGGTGAAGTAGACAAGCATGACAAAAGATTGCTTCTTAGTATTTACAACCGGAAGATGGTAACAGTAGAAAATCAGTAGGCTTGGGAACGTCTCCCCTCAAAAAAGTTATGATCCTTTTCTCCCTTTTATTTCCCAGATTTGAGGCCATTTCCAAATCCAGATCATATTTATGGACCTACTTGTTGTCATTTACAGTTGTGGTTGCCACACTTGGAACTTAGAATAACCTCCACATTGGGTCCTTGGCCAGTAGGTTAAGATTTATCATTGTAGGAAAGGCCAAGTGGAAACCTCTAAAACTAAACTCATCCCCCTGGCCAAGAGAAACCTCAAAACCAACATTGCATCCATTCTTCCAAATCTGGGATCTCCATATCTAGAGGTCTTGATGCCCTAAAAACTGCACTTTTGCAAGGAGACCAGTGAATGTTCAATTGAACTACAGTTTATGGATTCTCCCAGAGTAATATGGATTTATTTTGTGTTCAGAAAATAGCAGATAAGAAAAGAAATAACCACCTTGGAAAGTGTAATTTACTCTGATCAGCAGGAAAGCTAGTGCTGCTGTTGCACAATGAAGAAATGTGTGGATCCCAGGTGATCCACTAGAGAACCTTCTAGTCTACATTTGTTTGCCATAGTGTAACTGTGATCAATACATACAGAAATCCCAGCCTGCAAAGTTTATTACTGCTAAGGTCTCAGACTTTGGAGGTATAATAGTTTGGGTCACATCACCAGGTAAGCCATCAAGACCTGCTAAGGAGATAGCAGAATTTGAGAAAAATTTAGACTGGATAGTGAAGGAAAGAGAGAATGATTACCATTCTGCTCTGAGGCCAACCCCAGTAATGAGGGTGGTAGTTCATCCCACTAACTTCCCTCTTCTAAGTCTCTCCTCAGGAAGAGAAGCCCACTTGAATTACGGAGAAGCTGTTCTTGAAGAACTATCTGTGGAAGTAGTCGTGTGTAGTTCTAGAGTTGAACTGTGGCAGCCATGAAAATACTGCAGTCTGATCTTCTGATGTGGAAGTATAATTAATTTACTGACAGCCCCAGCTGCTGCTCTTCTGGACACACCCGTGTTTCCACTACTTTTCGTGTGGCTGCTTGCACATGAATATCCCTGATCGCACAGGGATATTAGAGCAAACGCATTCCTGCAAACATAGAACTCTTTGAATGAACAACTTTGGCTCAAGAGCTCCATATTGTCCTGGCAAAAGCTTCCTTTCATTGTAAGACCCTTTCTAGTGAATTCTCTTTCCTGCTTCCTCTTATTCCCAGAGGTCAGATGCACAGTTTGGTCTGAAGGATCCACCCACCTTCTCTGGCTCCTTCTTCTTCTTTCTCCTTCCCACGTGTTTCCCCAATAAATATCTTTTCTGGACAGCTGCTTCTCAAAGGATCCAAATGAAAACATTGTTTTTCTACAATACATGCCATAGATGGAGAAAGGCAGTACGTGGATCCAATACACAAACACAAGTTTTTTAGAAACAAATTGAGAAAGCTTTCAGAATTTTCTGAAACTTAACATTATTTGTAAACCATATACTTGTGTACTTAAAGTTCTTGTTTCTCTATTTTCTGCAAGAAATACAATTAAGAGATCTCTACTATACCTATATATTGAATCACTAGAATGTAAAATTAAATGTTTGATTTGAACATTGTTAATTAAATGCCTTATTTCCCAAAGTATAAATTTTGTTTTCTTATATATTTCAAACTCTTTCATTAAAAAGAAATTCCTTAATTTTCTTTTTCTTTTTTTTTTTTTTAATTTCAAAGTATTATGGTGTACAAATAATTTTGGTTACATGAATCACTTTTATAATGCTTGAGTCCTGGTTATGAGAGTGCCCATCATCCAGATATTGTTCACTGTACTTGTTTGGTAGGTTTTCACTTGTCCCTTCCTCTCCACTCACCCTGGATGATTTCTATGGGATTTTAATTCCCTCTATGCACATGTATGCTCATCAGTTAGTTCCAATGCAATAGTGTTTGTTTTTCTATTCTTTAGATACTTCACTTAGGATGATGGTTTCCAGTTCCATAGAAATTGCTGCAAAAGGCATTAAGTATTCCTTTTTATGGTCAAGTAGTACCCCATGGTATACATACACCACATTTTGTTAATCCACACATGAATTGATAAGCAGTTGGGTCGATTCTACATCTTTGCAATTGTGAATTGTGCTGCAATAAGCATTCAAGTGCAGGTGTCTTTTTGATAAAATGTCTTTTTTTCCTTTGAGTAAATACCCAGTAGTGGGATTGCTGGATCAAATGGTAGGTTGACTTTAAGTTCTTTGAGGAATCTCCATACTATTTCCATAGAGGTTGGATTAATTTGCAGTCCCACCAACAGTGTAAAAGCATTCCTTTCTCTCTGCATCCACTCCAGCATCTATTGTTTTTGGACTTTTTAATAAAGGCCATTCTTACTGCAGTAGGGTGATATCTCATTTGGTTATAATTTGCAATTTTCTGATGATTAGTGACATTGAGCATTTTTGTCATGTATTTATTGGCCTTTGTCTATCTTCATTTGAAAATCTTCTGTTCGTGTCTTTTTCTCACAGTATATGCTTTACAATATACTGTTTACAATATACATTTTAATAGGGTTTTTTGATTTTTTTTCTGATTTGCTTGAGTTCTTTGTAGATTCTGGTTATTAGTCCTTAATTGGATGCATAGCTTGTGAATGTTTTCTCCCTTTCTGTAGGTTGTCTATTTACTCTGTTAATTATTTCCTTGGCTGTGCAGAAGCTTTTTAATTTAATCAAGTCTCATTTATTTATTGTTGTTGTTGCTTTGATTGCCTTTGAGATCTTCTTCATAAATTCTTTGCCTAGTTTGATATCTAGAAGAGTCTTCCCACATTTTTTTTCTAAAATTATTATGGTTTCCTGCCTTATATTTAAGTGCTTTATCCATCTTGAATTAATTTTTATAAGTGGTGAGAGATATGTTTCATTCTTCTGAATGTGGCTATCCAATTTTCCCAGCACCACTTATTGAATAAGGATTATTTTCCCCAGTGAATATTGTTGTCTACATAGTTAAAGATCACTTGGCTGTAGGTGGATGGTTTTATATCTGAGTTTTCTATTCTGTTCCATGGTCTATGTCTCTATTTTTGTGCCAATCTCATACTGATTTAGTTACTATAGCCTTATAGTATAGTTTGAAGTCTGATTAAGTGATATCTCCTGATTTGTTCCTTTTGCTTAAGACTGCTTTGGCTATTTGGGCTCTTTTCTAATTCCATGTGAAGTGTAGAATTATTTTTTCTAGATCTGTGAAATACGACGTTGACATTTTGATGGCAATTGCATTAAATCTGTAATCACTTAGTGTAGACATTTAAAAAATGTTGATTTTACCTATCCATGAACATGATATGTTTTTCCACTTGTTTGTATCATCCAGAATTTCTTTTATCAGTGTTTTGTAGTTATCTTCATAGAGATCTTTCACCTTCTTGGCTAAGTATATTCCTAGGTATTGTATTTTCTTTTTAACTATGGTGAATTTTATTGATTTCTTGATTTGTCTCTCAGCTTGACTATTATTGCTGTACAAGAATGCTACTGATTTGTGTACATTGATTTTGTAACCTGAGTCTTTGCTGAATTT
>VBSM01000361.1:24138738-24175260 GCA_008086735.1 Cheirogaleus medius
TCCATCTGGTCTGGGGCTTTTTTTTTCTTGGAAGGTTTTTATTGCTGTTTCAATCTCATCGCTCATTACTGGTCTGTTTAGAAGTTCTGATTCTTCCTCATTGAGTCTTGGGAGGTTGCCTATTTCCAGAAATTCATCCATTTCCTGTACATTTTTGAGTTTATGTGCATAGGTTTTATTATAGTATTCATAGATCATATTTTGCATTTCTGTGGTATCAGTTGTAACATCTCCTTTTTTATTTCTAATTGAGCTTATTCGAGTCCCTTCTCTTGTATTCCTGGCTAATCTAGCAAGAGGGCTATCAATTTTGTTTATCTTTTAAAATAACCAACTTTTGTTTTGTTTACCTTCTGTATAGTTTTCTTATTTTTGATTATGTTTAGTTCTGCTCTGACCTAAGTTATTTCTTTTCTTCTGTTGGCTTATGCCTACAACAAAAAGGATGGCTTTTACTATATCCCATAGATTTTGATAGCTTGTGTCCTCGTTGTCATTCAGTTCAAGGAATCTTTTAATTTTCATCTTAATTTCTTCTTCTTCTTCTTTTTTTTTTTTTGAGACAGAGTCTCACTTTGTTGCCCCGGCTAGAGTGCCATGGCATCAGCCTAGCTCACAGTGACCTCAGTCTCCTGGGCTCAAGCAATCCTTCTGCCTCAGCCTCCCAAGTAGCTGGGACTACAGGCATGCGCCACCATCCCCGGCTAATTTTTTCTATATACATTTTTAGTTGGCCAATTAATTTCTTTCTATTTTTAGTAGAAATGGGGTCTTCCTCTTACTCAGTCTGGTTTTGAACTCTTGACCTTGAGTGATCTGCCCGCCTCGGCCTCCCAGAGTGTTAGTATTACAGGCGTGAGCCTCCACACCCGGCCAATTTCTTCTTTAATATAATAATCATTTAGCAGAGTGTTTAATTTCCATGACTTTGTATATAATTGGGTGTTTCTTTTGGAGTTGATTACTGTTTTATTTGTCTGATTTCAAGTTTTGTGAATTTGTTGAACCATTTTTTGTGTCCTAAAATATGATCAATCTTGGAGAATGTTCCATGAGCTGATGAGTAGAATGTATATTCAGTAGTTTTGGGGTAAAATGTTCTGTAAATGTCTGTTAGGTTGGATTATTCTATAGTTCTTCTTAAGTTCAGTGCTTATTTATTTTCTGCTCAGATGATCTGTCCAGTTCTGTCAGTGGGTGTTGAAGTCCCCAGTAATTACAATGTTGCTGTTTCTCTCTCTACTTAGGTCTAGTAGGGTTTGCTTTACAAATCTGGGTGCTCATGTGTTAGGTGCATATATATTTAGGATTGTTATGTCTTCTTGTTGAGTTTTTCCCTTTGCCATTATATAATGACAATCTTTCTTCACTAGTTTTTATTTAAAGCCAAATTTATCTGATACAAGAATGGATATACCTGCTTTCTTTTGGTTTCCATTTTCATGGAATATTTTTTTCCATCCCTTGACCTTGAGTCTTTAAGAGTCCTTGTGGCTCTGATGTGTTTCCTGGAGACAGCAGATACTTGGCTCATTTTTTTTTAATCCATTCAGCCAGCTTATGTCTCTTGAGTGGGTAATTCAACCATTTACATTGATTGATAGAATTGTTATATGAGATGCTATTCTGTTCATCCTGTTTGTTAGTAGTACCTTATTGTTTTGTTTTACTTCTTGCATTATTGCCTTATTTGAGCTCTGAGCTTTAGGTTTGGGGTGGTTTTACACTGGAACATGACCATTGTGTTGATCCATGTATTAAGCAGTTCTGAGTATTTCCTGCAGGGTAGGTTTGGTCTTGACAAATTCCCTCAGTGTTTGCTTATCTGGAAAATTCTTTAATTCTCCTTTGTTTATGAAACTTAGTTTTTCAGTATACAAAATTCTAGGCTGGCAGTTGTTCTGTTTAAGAATACTAAAGAAGGGACTTTAATTCCTTTTGAATATTAAGATCTCAGTTGAAATGTCTGCAGTTAGCCTGATGGGTTTTCCTTCATAATTTACTTGATATTTTTGCCTTATGGCTCATAGTAGTTCCTCCTTCATGTTGATTTTGGCCAGTTTGATGAATATGTGTCTTGGTGATTGCCTCTTTGCAATGTATCTCCCAAGTGTTTCTTTATTTCTTGAGCTTCTTGTACCTTGATGTCTAAATCTCTAACAAGACCAGGGAAGTTTTCCTTAATTTTTCCCTCAAATAGGTTTCCCAGCCCTTGTGTGTTTTCTTCTTCACCCTCTGGGATGTCTATGAATATCATATTTGGTCATTTTATTTCTCATAAACTTTGTTAATTCTTCTTAATTCTCTGTTTATTATTTTTGACTGACTGATTTAATTGAAAAGCGTTGTCTTCAAGCACTGTGATTTCTTTTTCTGCCTGGTGTCTAGTCTATTCTTATAACTTTCCACTGTGTTTTGTATTTCCTTAAATGTATTTTTCATTTCCAGAAGTTCTATCTAGTTTTTCTTTAATATGTCAATCTCTTTAGTGAATTTTTCATTCATCTCCTGGATTGTTTTTCTGGTTTCTTTGAAATGGTTTTCCATTTTCTCCAGGATTTCATTGAGCTTCCTTATAATCCATATTTAGAATTCTTTATCTTTCATTTCAGTATTTTCATTTGGGTTAGTATCCATTACTGGAGGGCTAATGTTCTCTTTTGGGGGAAACTTTTTGGTCTGATTTTTCATGCTTCCTGAGTTTGTATGCTGCTTCTTTCTCAACTGGAGCAATTCTTGTGTCTTAAGTTTGGATTCTCTTTTATTTAAATGAGTTTTTTCACCCAACTCATTTGTACAGGGATGTTTGTAGCATATGTTGGGTAAGAACCTTTGGCTTGGTTTGTGGGTGATTTAGTGATGATCTAGGTTCCAGATAGATTCCTTAGTAATGAATATCCTTAGTGTGATCCTTTTCTCAGTTGCTAGTTGTTTGTATGCTGTAGCAGTGGTGAGGTGTGTGTGTGTGGGAAGATTCTCTGTCTCTCTTTGATGAGAGGGTGGAGGCCTTTGAAATCCTTTCTCTATTCTCAGCCATGGGGTCTTCTTAGCATTGAATTGTAATGGCACACCCAGTTTAATCACTAAGATAGTAGGTGGTGTGTGTGAGTGAGAAACAACCTCATCCTGGATGATTGAGTCAGTAAATGCTTTAAATGGTTGAGTGAATTGATCTCCCTTTCAGTAGCTGGCATTTGCTGGTAGAAACAGGCTGCCATGTTGTTTTTGTACCTGACTCTATTTCCATAGGAGACACACTCAAATGCCTTGGTGGGGCCCTGGACTTCTGGGCATATCCTTATTTTTTGCCTCAATGGAGGTGGGTGGGGGAATGAGGTTGGGTAGGGCTAGGTTGGGTGGCCTTGCCCTCAGGTTCCACAAAAGCTGGTAAGGTCACTATTTTGCCAGGTTCAAAGGTCTGTTCCCAGCTTCTGTGGCAAGCTAACCGGGAGGGTCTGAAGTGGCCCCACCCAGCCAGGAAGTCTACTTGTGGAGACAGGGCCATCTGAAATTCTCAGTCTGACTGTCCAGCTCTCACAGTTCTCCCCAGCCAAGGTGTCTGACCTTCCAGCACATGTGTTTGCACAAAATGCTGGCTAGCAACAAACTCCCAAATTGCACCCCTCAGGTCCACCACCAGTCCACAGAGGAATTAGTGTGGGCCACACTCCCTGTATATGCCTCAGCCTGGAGTATGTGCCCACTGGAGAGAGACAGCTGCTCACCTACTTCTTAGCACAAACTGTTCCCCTAGCTGGAATGGGTGGGGAAGGGGCCACCGCTTGTGGTCAGCCCCAGCACCTGAACCAACCATGCCTGGTTGCTATGGCACCTGTGGATGTGCTATACAATCCACCCTAATCAAACAACACAGCTTTCTTGTGGGAGTGGGGTGGGCACTTTCCCAGCTTGCCATGTCTGAGAACCCCAAGGTATTCTGTTATATCTGTCTATGTGGGCTTCCTCACCAACAGAGTCAAATTCACAGACCTTCCCCCATGTCTCCAGCAACCCACTTGACTCCTGAGTGATCGGGTTGGCCTGCTTGTCTGACCTGCTGCTGTGCAACTCTGCAAAATGCTGCTAGGCAGGAAGTTCCTGAATTGGGCATTCCAGATCCACTTCATGCCCCCAAAGGGAGAGGCATGGAACTCACTTTCTGAAGAATCCTCCTCCTGTGGCATGTTCCCACTGGGGGTGGGGGTGGGGTAGCTGCTCACCAAATTCTTGGCCCAAACTTCTTTTCTTGTTGCAGGGGAGGGGAGGGAGGGTAGGGAAGGAAGAATCTGAATAGAGGAAAGCCTGCTCTCAGGCCTCTCATAATCTCATGACACTCTCCCTGGGGAAGAGTCCCACACAGAGTGTCTGAGTTCTGGGATCATGCAAATTCTTCCCACTTTACTGGGCTCCTGGGGGTGGAAAAGCCTCCAAGAAATTCAGTAGCCCGCTGGTAGCCAAATGGCTGCAGAAGAGTGAGAGGGATCCCCCCTTACCCATTCACTGGGCTTGGACCTTCTCTGGGTTTGATCCTCACTGATATCTTTTTTCATTTATCTTCTATCTTCTCTGCTTCACAACTTTCCTTTGTGAGATCCCTAGCAGACTCCAGCATCTCTCTTTAAGATCCACACCCACTCCGTGTCTTGTCTCTGCTTTCTTTTGTCAGAAATCCTATCTTCCTGCTGGAGCAGTACGACAAGTGATGTCTCTAGTCAGCCATCTTTACTTTTCCTTAATTTTCTATTTTTCTCCAGTGTTGTTTGAATATTATGACTCTGTTGTTAAATTATATTATTAATAATTCAATTTATTATGTATTATGTATTAAATTGTTAAAAAAAATAAAGGTTTACACAAATGAACCTGCTACACTAGATTAGTTCCTGAATTGGGCACCCTAGATTCACTGCAGGCCCCCAAAGGGGAAGGCATGGGTCTCACTTTCTGTAGAAACCTGAGCCTGTAGCATGCTCCTGCTGGGTGTGTGTGTGTGTGTGTGTGTGTGTATGTGTGTCTGTCTGTCTGCTCACCACATTCTCGATCCAAACTGCTTTCCCTATTCCAGTGGGGGTGTGGAGGGGCAGGGAAGGAAGCATCTGAATGGAAGGAAGCCTGCTCTCTAGCCTCTCATGACACTGGTGGGGAGTCCCACACAGAGTGTCCAAACTCTGGGACCAGATACAAAAATATATATATAACAATTCCATTTACATATAGATTCAAAGAAGCAAAAGTTAGACTTCAAGACAGAAGCCAAGTTAGTGGGCATATGTTGGGATGTTGGGGGGTGAGTGATTAGGAAGAGGCAGGAGAGGGGTTCCTGAGATATTCTTGATGGTCTAATTATTCACCTGGGCGGTAGCGACATAGGAGTGTTTACTTTGTGAAAATTGGGAGTATTCTTTTGTTATTTGTGTACTTTATGTGATATATTTGGATAAGCATTTTTAAAAACTAAATGAGCAAATAAGGCATTGAGATTGTGAGCTATACTTATATATTGTAGGTCCTTATACACCTGAATTGACAAGATTGGTTTGCCAGGCAGACATGTTCAGTTTCCCAGGAAAAATGAATGCACACATTTCTCTAAGGGTAACTAATTGTCATAGAATATGCTGACCATTCTATAAGCTTTCAGAAGTGCCTCACACTGCTAACTGGGTTAAACTGTTAAACTGGTTTAACTGTTAAACTCCATGACATCCAACAAGTCCTGCATTATCTGCCCCAGCCAGTCTAGCAGTCTTTCCCACTTTGTTTTGTACTCTGGATACACTGGACTTCTTTAGGCCCTTCATACTTGCCAATATCTCGCACACCACAGGATCTTGGCATACGCTGTTCCACCCATCTGCCATGCTTTTCCTTACTTAATCTCTTCACTTACTTAATCCTTAATCAACATCTTGATGTTCACAAGGAAAGTGTCACTGATTTTCTAACTCATGTAAGCCTCCATAAAGTTCTTGTGTTTCAATGACCTCCTTCATATGACTTGTTACAGTTGAGGTTTTGTTTTTTTTTTCCTTTAGAGATGGGGTCGCTCTCAGTCACCCAGGCTGGAGTGCAGTGGCACAATCATAGCTAATTGCAGCCTTGAACTCCTGGGCTCAAGTGATCCTCCTGCCTTAGCCTCTGGAGTTGCTGGGATCATAAGTGTGAGTAACTGTACCTGGAAATTTTTCATATAATTTTTGCTTGTTTGCTTAAATCTTGTCTCAATTTGGCTTGTTTATATTTAATATTACATTTTTATAGTTTGACTCACATGCAGTTGCAAAAATAGTATAGAGAGTTTCTCTGTACCCTTCATGCAACTTTCTCCAATTATAACAGTTTAGCTAAATGCAATACATTGTCAAAAATAGGAGATTAATATTGGCACAATATTATTAATTTAAATATGATGCATGACTTTTAAAATTATCATTGAACATCATTACCTTATTGTATAGTGCCTGACATATAATTAGTTCTACATATTTTTAAATGAGTATTGATTAGATGAAAATATGAAGAAATCATATAAACTTCCTTATCTCTGAGAGCCTAAGAGTGTTTTACAAAATTACTCCACTTCCAAATCTCATGAGTTATAAGATATTGTCACTGTCTTGTCTGAAAGGGATATATATTAACATTTTTTTCCAAAGTTGTGATAATTTTTCTTGATTTCTATACTCAATTCTTGCTAACCAATGCCAACTCTCAGACATTGGAGTTGAAGACTTAGATTTCCAGAAATGCCTTTACTAGAGAAAGGAGTCAGCATTCATTTACATTTTACTTTATAAAGCAGAGTTAAGCAGCTCCATGAATGAATTGGAATTATCCCTGGAAAAAGGAAATATTTTAAAGACTTTATTACATGAAAAAAATCTTGTAAGGCTATTTAATTCCTATAACAATGTCTAATGGTACCCAGGTCTGCTCTGTATCCACAAAAAACTAAAAAGTTAAACCATATAGTAGATTTAAATGTTTGAGATCTGGTTGTTTATTCATGACCACTAAGTGCTGGAGAGATACCTTGTGTATTCTTATTGCCAACAAGACCTTGTATCTAATTGTTCCAGGAACACACGCTAGACTTTGTGTTATTTCATAGTCATATTTACCTATTACCACTACCAATCCCATAAACTCTACCCAGTCCTACCTCCAAATTTGTGCCCTCTTATTAGCATAATTTAAAGGACCAAAGGACCAGATATCTTCTTACTTCTTCTTCTGTATTCTCACCCAGTTCTTATCTAGATATACCCAAATACCAACCTGTAGTTTGAGTACCTTTTTCCAAGCCTTGATTTTGCCAAACTTCTTTCAGGGAATGTAACCTAGCCCTATGTCCTAACCTAGGTCTGAAGGTTAGTGTAGTAAGATCTATTTCTATTTGATGAATTCCTGTGTATTAACTCTTACAGGAATTCTCTAGTACCATGCTCCCTCATAATATCACATTTTCTTGTCTTGAACAATCCTAGAATTAAGACTGAGATAGTTCTGCCTGTTTAGAGATGGTGTTCAATCTATGAAGATACTCTGAAAGTAATTTTTTTGAGTGAGTTCATTCCCTGTTTCTCTCCCATCATTAGGTGCAAGTCTAGAGTCAAATTCCATCACAGATTCTCCACATCTAGTCAACGGCCCCCTACATCACTATCATAAATGATGAAAATAAGAAACCTGAAAAAAATCTTATTTTTACTGAAGCGAAAGGGATATTACTGATGTATTCCATTAAGAAAATATCAATTTCTCACAAGTACTAAATTTAAATAGCTATTTCAATAGATGGCAGAAAGAAAAATATATTCAATGCTAAATTGTATTTAATTACCTTTTTACATCTCACAGCATGAATATGTTCATCACTGACTCTTTGAAAGTGACTGAGGTAATTATCAGAAAAATTATTTCATTTTGATTACTAGAAAAGCATCATTTAAATTATTAAATCTTCAGGCAAATGTGAAACCTATAATTATGCATTTAAAAACAAGGCAGAATTTCACAGCCATTAAAATGCCTCTTCCCTGAAGGAAGTGAGCAATGTTACTGTTATTCAGGTTATAAAACAGTGACAGGACCAGAGGAGCTTAAAGAATTGAACAGTCACAAAAAGATTTTAGCATGTTCAATCAGAGTGTGGTCTAAATGGCTGATCCGGAGTCCCACATGGCTAATTTAATTGACGTACACTCAATTATTAAAAAGGTAAAACACTGCAAATTATTCATTGAGATATCAAAACTGAGTAATTCAAGTTAAGTCAATTCTTTCTGAAGTTAGGTTGAGAGATCAGAAGGCCTCCTACGTGTGGAATAGTCTAGCAATTCCAATCTATATTTACGTTCAACACATTTTTATTCTTTACTTCATGTGAAGAAAATTATTTTTAATGGGAGCAAATGATGGGGCATTCTGAGTACAACATTTTCTAGGAGAACATCTTAGCCTTTGAATAGAGTGAAGGATGATATTTTGAATAGAGAAGTATTGTGATTCAGAAATTTACAAATTAGAAAGACACTGAAATATGTAACATATCTAGGAATCTATCTATCATATCTATTGAAAAATAGATAATGCAATCTATGTAGAATGTTTACTTTTAATCAAAGAATTTCAAATAGAGTAAGTAAAAATAATTTTTCAATAGCAGAGTTAACAGAGAAAGGAGAGTACCAATAAGGCTTAGGTATGTAAGACAAGTTTAGTTTATAAAATTTTATTAAATATATCATCTTCCTGATACTGGCCATTCTTATAGTATTAAGTGAAAGTAATATGAAAAGATTTTTTTTTTCACGTCCAGGTTTAATGGCATGATCTAAATCCATGGTCAAAATGAATACAATTCTACTATATTTTATTATTTTTTGTTGAAATTTTAGCAGCGTATTTAAACAAAACAAAAATAATTTGCTTTTAATCAATGTAACATATAGAACACTAGTAGATATTTTAATTTGTTTCACAAATAGACATAAACATTTTGGTGACAGATTATGTTTTCAACCTTTTATACATAGAATTTGATTTTTCTGATCTATACTGGCTCATGTACTTGTGTGTTCTTTTCATCTTATTAAAAACTCTTTTTGAAGAATCAGATATAATGTAGGGTAGGACACACAAAAAGAATGGGTTGACAGTAGATACTAGGTGATGGGAATTGGGTTAGAGGCATATTTGTCTGATTCACAGTTCTGCAAGGGGCTGCTGCTTAAACCTTCCCAGGACTTAGAGGAGAGGTCAAGGCTAAATGGCAACTGAAAGTGGAATCCATAAAGTGGTTGGTAAGAATCTAATTCTATAAAGAAGATATACAAAAAATCTAGAAACAACTAAATTACCTGAACTGAGAAAAAAACCATATATTTCTAAAATCAAAAGTATTTGAATCTTGCTCCTTATAAGTGACACTATATTGAGCTAGATAATGACAGTTTTTATTTTATAATGAGAATTGAGGTGTTCATAATTTGCAAACTCTGAGAAGGAAAGGTCTTTTTTATTAGAAAATCTTACTGAATAAGTTTCAATTGTGTATAAGTAAACATAAAAAAAGTATTGTTCTCACTTCTTCTCCACAGGATATTTTGAGTCATGACCTGGAAGAACAAGTTAATAGTCAGTTAATGACAGTTTTGCATGATATAATTTGGAATCTTATTTAAAATGGCATGGATAAAAGTAGAAGTTTGGCTGTAGAATCTAAGAATATAGAATAGAAAGAATAGAAAGAAATTGTGACTTGTTGAACACACACACACACACACACACACAGTGTAACTCAGGCACGTTACCCTAAGTTAAAAAGACAGCCTGAGAGAGCTGCTGCACAGAATATAATATTTTTGATAAAATAAATCTATATCTCAATGCCATTTTTATCTTACATGAGAAGATATATGAAGTTACAATCTCTAGGAATATATAAAGTGAATGCTTGATTCAATTTTTTAATTGCTATCAGCTAAGTTATTTCTGAACATATAAGCCTATATCATAGGTTAGCCAAGGGGATATCAATTCATGCATTCATAAAGTTGAAAGCTCATGGACTTAAGAGTGAGATACATTTGTCTTTAAATCTTATCTCCACTGCAGCCTCGTTGTATGACAGTGGAGAAAATACTTTATGCCTCTGTGCCTGCATTGCCTTATCTAAAAAATAGGGAGAATATTACCTATTTCAAGAATTGTTATAGGAATTAAGTAAAATAAGTTTTGAAAAGGTTCATTATTGTTACTTCCTGTGTTGTGTATAATTATACACAATAATAAATTATTCGTGCTCTTGGGAATATATATAAGAACTCAAAAAACAAGCATCACAATGTTTACCAAGAACCCGGTTTTTAGAGTGAAAGGGTTCATCTTAAAATTTAGACAGGAAGCTCAGGAAGGAGGGCTAAACCCGGTTATGCATAACCTTCCTGACTAAATTTTCTTCCCCAACACTTTTCTTTATTGGCACATATGCACTTGCTCTGATTTTCCAAGGCTCATGGGCGGTGAAGGACCTGCAGCTGTGCCTGAAGCATTCATTGGAAGAACAGATTAAGAGTTAGGTTTTGAGCCTGTTGGTTCTCATGCAACTGGAAGATATTAAAGTCAAGATGTCACATAGAAAGTTATGTATGTGTATCCACTTCTCAGAAGAGGGATTTGGGCCAATGAGCTAAATTTGGAAATCATCACCGTAGGGTTATAATTACAACCATGATGACAGATACATTGCCTGGGAGGAGAGTACAGAGTGAGAAGATGGATCAAGATCCATTCTTGTCACACCCACCATTTAAGAACAAATACAAGAAAATGGACATGCAGTGAAGTCTGGATTGAGAAAGAATAACAAGAAAAGTGGGGGGAATCAAGAGAGCACAGGGTCATAGAAGCCCCCAGCACTCTTCAAGGACAGCTGAAACTAAAGCTGCTGTGGAGTTGAGGTGTCATCATTTATAATGTGATATAAACATATCCCCTACACAATCCTTGATTTCATTCCTTGGTGCCATAGTCCACAGACTAAATTTCTTCCTTGGAGACCTTTCAACTGATTGGATCAGGTCCACCCAAATTATTAAGAGTAATTTCCTTTGTTTAATCTCTCTTATTGTAGATGCTAATCACATCTACAAAACATCTTCCCAGCGACACCTAGATTAGTGTTTGATTGAACTACTGGGTACCACACCCTAGTAAAATTGACACATAAAATTGACCATCACACCTGGTGTCTGGGTAGCCCCTAAAACTACATATTTGCTTAGCTAAACCTATTTCTCCTGCTTATCAAAGATCCAGACCTTTTGTTGTATAATAAGGAGCTAAACATTTAGTATACTAAATGAACCTTAGATATCATATGGGTGGATACATGTAAGACTTCACTGAGTTGTATCCATAAGGTTTGTACACTTTATGTGTGTTATCCCTCAATAAAACATTTTTAAACCACACTTATTAAATCTCAGAATGGTTTTATTTTAAATTAGTTTTTCAGGATTCGTATATATGACATTGAAAATTTTAACAAAGTGGTATTTTTTCAGGTAGCATAAATATAATTCTCACAGGTTATAAATGTTACTATTTTCCACCTATAGATTATAAAAATTCATATTAGTAATTAGTTGCAAAACACCAGAAATAAAGTACCCCTATTCATCTCAGTCCCGCTTAAATTCAATATAAAAGGCAAAACAGCTGTACTTCAGACTGCATGCTGCTTTGTAATAAACTCACCATATAGTAATTTTTAATAATATAATATAGCATAACAGAATAATTTGTAAAATTTAAATCATAAATCCTTTAATACTATCTCTCATGTTCACTAATGCACAGAGAGGTAACATAGCCTAGTGGTTTAAGGGCAAGATTATCCGTACCTCCTCTAAGATATCATGGTATGGGCTTTAATGATATTAAATTCTATAATGTTATTTCTTGCTATCAAATATAGTGAAAAACAAAGAATCAAAATAGAATCCAAGGTTTGCAATTACAATGCTATAGGCACAGAAACATCTTGTCATAACCTTAACTGTCAGGCCACTAGCTATGAAATGGATTTACAGGTTTCTTTCTCAGTGTTTATTTTGTTTTCCAGAAATTCTGATCTTCGACATCAGCAAAAAAATTCACCTTGAGGGTGTGCTATTATTCCACAATTGTACATCAAGGATATTATAAGCATTTGGCTTTTGGTTTCCATCCATATAACATCCCTCACCTTTATGACTCCAGGACACTATTGCAAGTCCCAAGGAGCCTGATGCCATAGCACGTGATGAAGTGGATACCAGGTAATATCTGCCTATGTACTTTTTTATAGGTCATTTGACAGAATGGGAAAATATTTTATACAATGGTTAAAAATGCTACTTTCATCATGAAATCTTTAGCATAATGTGATGCTCAAAATACATTTCTGCCTTCCATAATCTCCTGGAAAGAACGTCAATAAAGTTTTGAGGGATACAAATGTAGAAATACATTATTAATGCAATGGTCTGCAAAATCTTTGTGTTTTGAGGAGATCAACATTTGTAAGAATCAGTGACAATAAAGAGAGATTCTGTGTTAACTGCCTCAGAGGCATCAAAATGCAAAGCAATGAAACTGCTGTCAGTGTTCAAGAATAGCCATATCCTAGTCCATAACTTTGGGAAAAAAAAGACTTATGTGTCTGAGTTTAGATGCTATGAAGTATTCTGCCAAATTTCAAGACATGTCTTTATACATTTATTATGAAAAATATATTTACAAAAGCATCTTCTCCAAGATTTATGAGACAGATAAATCAAGGCAATAGTTAATAGATTTTCAGGGGAAAGAACACTGCAATAAACAATTTTTTACCCATATTCTAGGCTTGTGATATCATTGTCATAATTTCTGGCATGCTCTGAATTCCTTATAATAATTATTAATACACTAATAAAAGAAATTGTTCTAACTCCCAATTTTGAAAGGTAGACATTTGAAACTTTTTTGCTCATAATTAATGTGCCATTTATTGTATGTGAGAAGATATGAATAGAAGTTAGAAAAGATATGTTAGAAAAAATAGCAAATATGTTCATCTGGTAATTTAAGACTCCAAAATCCACATAAAATTGACACATATATGATTTACCCAGATTAATTTTGGTAGGTATAAAACTTATAAAAGCCTTTATCTTATGGATGACCCAGGAGAGCAAGCATTCCTAATGGTGTGTTCTTCTTTAGAGACCTTCTGATCTGCTATGTCTCACCTTTTTAACTCCTAACGGTACCAAACTTAAAAATAACTTCCTGTCAATTTATCAAGACAAGCAGCCTGGCACAGTGTACAATGTTCTGGATCAAGAGTTAGAAGATCTGCCTTCTCGTTTGAACTCAGCCATTGTGTAATTTGGACATGGCATTTTATATCAAGTACAATATGAATACTGCACAGTAGCCATAAAACAAAGCATTTGCCAAAATAATGTCCATTCTATCTCTAATATGCTATGATTTAAGACGTTAATTTAGCCCCTGATAATGTCTAGCATTGTGTTAGTTGTGTGGAAGTGAAAGAATGACATTACTAAATAAATAAATAATGATATTGCCTTCAAGAAATTTGTTACCAAAGACATACTTGGAATAATTACAGAATGTTAGAGAGACATTCTAGAATGTTTTTAAATGTTTAGAAGTGGAACATATGCAAATTAGTTACTTATAGGGTGGTAAAAGATGAGAGAGATAAGGAGAGAGTCAGAGACCCTCTAGAATGGGTAAAATCTGAAAGACTGATAGCACAAAATGCTGGCAAGGCTGTGGAGCCACTGGAATTCTTTTACGTTGTTGGCAGAAGAATAAAGGTAGATGCATTTTGGATAACTCTTTGGGTTTTCTTTAAAATTATAGTACAGCAATTCCACTTGCTTGGAATTCCAATTTACTTGAATACATTCCATTTACTCAAAACAAATGAAAATATATGTCCCCAGAAGTCCTGTACAAGAATATTTCCAATTTCCTTATTCATAATAATCCCAAACTGGAAACAAATCAAATGTCCATTAATAATAGAATGAATAAATGAATTATGTAAATTCATACAATTGAATAAAATTGAGCAGTAAAAACAAGTTAATTATGAAAACATAAAAAAGCATGATTAATCTCATAAGCATTTCGTTAATAAAAACAGACTAAAAGTACATATTGAATGGTTATGTTTAGATGATTTCCAAGAAGAAGTAAAACCAGTTTCTTTTGGTTAATACTGAAAAGCCCTTGCTTGTAGGATTGGAAAATTGCCTAACAGGGGATACAAGGTTACATGGGTGGATAAAATTTTCATAAATCTTTAAATAGAACATGTAACGTCTACATACATATTTTAAATGTGTAAGTTATATCTCAATACAAAATTAAAGGTTATGGAGTGAGCTAATAAAGGAAATTAGAACAGGTTATTCACTAAAAATTATATGGAAGCAAAACTAGAGATTGATAAATAAACATGTTGAAGAAAAAATTATATATATATACACATATGTATATATAATGATACAATTTTATTTACATATAGTAGCTACTTTTTAAGTGTGTCCAGTTTACATTTGTGAAAAAACAGGGCAGGAATAAGACCAACAATTAGAGAAAAAAGAGTTGTGTGCCAGATTAGAAAAGGAATGTATTAAGATTAAAGAAGAGTGTAGAGAAGTTAAACATAGGACAGGGCATGAGTATATGATTTTAAAAGCACAGAGAAGGAAAGTGAACACAGGGAATATACATGAAGATCTAGAAGAAGAGCTCTGTGTCTGTTATAGGGACTGATAGAAGCATAGCAGAGGTCTTGCCACATTCATATATATTCTAATACAAAGCTATCCTGATCGTAGCTAGAAGGCATTCAGATAATAAAACTTCAGACAGAATAAAGCTAAGTGGACTAATGATTAATCTAAGCTTTACTCAAGGATCCAAGATTCCTCACATGTCTAGAACTATATGAGAAGAAATTTAAGATTTATTATCTGGATTATACTGCTGTCAATTGAACTTTATCACTGTTAACATAAAAAAAAATTCAAAACAGTTTATGAATAATTTCCTTTTTGTGCTTAAACACAAAGCAAAATATGAGCATGCAACTTAAACTTTCACAGTATAAGCAATTATCAATGTGAGCATTTGTGTTTTTCAGGTTGTGTAGACCTCATACCCAAATCTAGTCCATTCCACAATGATAACTGACACCAATAACAGTTAAAGAAAAATGTAAACATTCTTCTATTTAAATATTGAACTGCTAATATACTCCATGAAAACAAAGATATTGAGCCAATCTCCTTATAGGAGCATTGCGCTGTGAGACATTTATTATTCAGTTTGCTCAAGCATTAGTTATAGCTTTTCTATTTAATATCTCTTGAAACTGTTAACAAAAAACACGAGTTAACCCAAAATATGTCAACATAAATAAATGGCTTAAAAATATTATATGTAAATAAACATAGGAGGGGAGCTCTCAGCATGCATTAGGAGGCCAGCAGTTAGTATATGCCATACTCGGTGATGCTAATGGTTTGGCAGTGATGAGTACCTAATCCTACTGCAAATAGCTGTATTACCGCCAGCTTCCTCTCTTTTCTCCCTTTTCTTTTCCTTCCATTTCCATTCCCAGTGACCTAATTCAGTCAGGTCTCCCTATGCTAAGAGGCTAGAATAACATTTTGTTTTTCTGAAACGACTAAAAACTGTACATAAAACCAAACATATTGGCATGTGATTTTTGTGTTAATAATATGCGTAAATTATTGTAAACGATTAGCACATAGTATAAAGTTGGACCTCTAAAGCTGTATCTCCCCTTACTGTGTGTATTGCAGGTCAGAGCTCCCAGGACATTGGCTATAGGTTAGAATATTTTATTTCTCTAGGATATCCTTATTCCATATCTTCTGAAAATAATAACACTGTCTCTCTAATTTACCATAAGCCAAACATCACTTTCTCTTTCTAACCCCTTTCTATTACTAATAAATGCTTACATAAGCCCTCTTGACACAATTATACAAATTCTGCTTAGATAGTAAGCCCAGCAAATGCCCACCCAGAGCCCCCTCTGCCCTTCATCCCATGCATCTGGTAGGCTGTTTTATTTGGGTCCTCATTTTTCAGTTAAGCTTTCAGAGCCATCTCACTTTGTTCTTTTCCAAATGTCCGAGTGTGACCTAAAAGTCAAGTATAATTTCAATGACCTCAATCTGCAGATTCTTTATTCCTTCTTTTTCATACTGGATTCAGCCTTGCCATTAGTCATCCTTTTTCTGCAACTAGAAACAAAATTGTTGGCATGCTGAGGATAGCCCCATGACACTCATCAATATAAATTTAGAAAGAATTTTTATGAAAAGGCCTATAACTAATGATGTTATAATAGTTTCAACTACTGCATTAAAAGAGACAATAGCTTGATAGTCTTAATTCTCACCAAGATTCTCTGGGATACTAATGGTCCCGGTTATTGAATATTTTGTATCTTTACATGTTACTCTTAACACCTTGGGGAAAAATTAATCTCATTAATATAATAACCTAATCTACTTCTGTCTATGATAAAGTAATCCATATTAGATTAGACTTTCTGTTGTAACAGCTACAAAATTGGAAAATATGAAAACAATTGTTTTCAGATATAG
This sequence comes from Cheirogaleus medius, assembly GCA_008086735.1. Taxonomy (NCBI): domain Eukaryota; kingdom Metazoa; phylum Chordata; class Mammalia; order Primates; family Cheirogaleidae; genus Cheirogaleus; species Cheirogaleus medius. Next base: position 24,155,451 of record VBSM01000361.1, read on the forward strand.
AATAACAGGTATTTCAGGACCTTGATTCTTGAGAGATGGGAAATAAGTAAGCGAGCCCTTTTATCACCCCAACTTTGTGCCCGGAGGCACTTTTGACTCTAACATAGCAAAGGGTAATACAAGAGCACAAAAGTCTCAGGAAACTGCAAGTAAATTAAATTAAATACCTGTCAAAACAAAACTTAGCCCTCTGCAAGGAAAACAAGATCCAGACACTCAATATCATAGTAGTCACAATATTTAACCTCCAATAAAAAAAGACCTAGACATGAGACAAAAGAGTGAACTGTGACCAATAAAGATGAAAAATATTAGTAAATAGAAACAAACACAGAGCTGATAGACATGATGTAAGTAGCCAGCAAGGACTTTAAAATAGTCATAAATATGTTCAATAATCTAAATTTTAAAAATGAACATAATGGGAAGAGAAATGTGAAATGTAAAATAAAAAAATGAATGGAAGTTCTAGAGCCCCAAAATATAATATCTAATTTTTAAAAATTTCTAGATGGACTTAAGAGCAGATTAGATTCTCTAGATAAAGGACTCAGTGAACTTGAAGACAGCAATACAAACTATCAAAACTGAAGAACAGAAAAAATATGAACAGAGACTCCATGATCTGTGGAAAAATATCGCAACATAACATACATGTGATTGAAGTCATCGAAAGGAAAAAGGAGGGAGGAGAGGGAAAGACAAAATATTTAAAGGAATATTGGCTGAAAATTCTCCAAATTTAAGTCAACCATAAACTCACAGAGATAAGAAACTCAACAAACTCCAAGTAATATAAACACAAAGAGTACTACACAAAGGCTTATTATAATAAAATTTCTGGGACCACTGATGAAAAGAAAATCTTAAAACAGCCAGAGAGGGAAAGAAATCCATTACATAGAGTGAACCTAAAAATAAAAATTAAATTATCATTGACTTTGCATCAGAAAAAATGCAAGCCATAAGAACTAAAACAGCACATTTATAATTTTTAAAGAAAAAGCTGTTAATGTAGAACTTTATAACGAAACAAAAAAATCCTTCACAAACAAAAATGAATATGTGATAATGTTCATTTGTTTCAGTATAACCATTGTGCTACATATGTACATCTCATAATACTCTGTTGTATACTTTATACAATAAATTTGTATATTGTTTAAGTAAACAATAAAATTTATTAAAATTAAAAAATTAAAAATAAATTTTAAAAAGTGAAATAAAGACATTTTCAAACAAGACAAGCTTAAGAGACTTAATCTTGAGCAAACTTGCCTTTCAAGAAATGTTAAGGGAAGTTCTTCAGCCTGAAGAAAAATTATACTAAATAGAACTCATATCTACACTAAGGAAGCACAAAAAAGGGAACAATTATCCCGCTATGATTGGGCATCCCAAGGAAAGTAACAGAAACTGGTGAAAGGCAAAGTAAACTAGAATAGGATTAAGGAAGATGCAATAAGGCTACACAGGAACCTGAGAAGTCACATGCAGAGTTAATATGAGCTCTCATTAAGCTAAGTATGTTATGGCCTGAATAAAAACAACCTGGAAAAAAAGGAATAGCAAATTGCATCTGAGTCTAGTCCACATTATAACCAACTTATGTATATAATTTTCTATGTCCCCAAATAGGACTTCTAAAGGCACTAACCTACCCAGTGTAGTAAAATACAATGATAAAGATATTAATTAAGCAAAAAATATTTTGTGCCTAATGTGATGTCTGATAGGAAGAGCACTTACAGGTGGTGAAGCACTAAAGATAATATACTATAATCCAACCTAACTATAACTATATAACTATATATAACTAATATAACTATAACTATATAGCTATACAATTATATATTTATATCTAATCTTTCATCTCAGGGAAAGTCAGCTGTGACAGCACATCATTGTTACTTGAGTGATGTTCTAACACCCTACCTCTCTTCTCTTTGTTCTTAATTGAAAACAACCTTTGAAGGGACCCAGTGCAATCAGATCATAGTTTAAAAGAAATTAATTATAAAGAAAATGTGTCCCAGAGGGAAAAATTCCTTGATAATATTCTTCCCAGGAAAATTGAAATAGTAAAATAGTAGGTGGAAGATGGTGCTATTTTCTTCTGTCTATTCTACTCAATACATGTTTCCATTTCCCTTCTGAAAATTCTGGAATTGAATCCTCAATATAAAAAATATTAATGGGTGGATTAGAGAGGATTAGAGCTAACTAAAGTAGAGAACATTTTGCAATGACTTCCAATCCTAATTTTCTCATGCCATATCCCATGTTCCCTAGGGAGAAATTAGAATTTTGGAATTGGGAGGTTTCATATAGTTAGGCCAATTCATTCACAATTAAGAAAAGGGGCATCTCCCTGGAATGTCAAATATGTAAAATATTCTGTATAGGCTTTTGCGTAAAGAAGTTGACAATAATTAGGTTAAATAACAGATTTAGGACTTTCTCATTTTAATTAGTAGTGCCTTTTATAAAGGAAATGTATTAATTCACAGCCTTGTATCAAGTTTCCTTTTGAATTAAAATACCAACTTTCACTCAATAATGTTTAATATTCTTCGGTTTTTTTCCCCTGGGGAAAAATGAAGCTTTTTGGAAAAACTCATATATTCTTTTTGATTAAAAAGAGAGGAGAATATTTTACATGTTTCTTAGAAAACCTGATCTAAATTAAGCCTCATATCTTCATGAAATATGAATCTTCCTTCTGTGATATATTCTCCTTTAAAATTTCACGCCTCCTCTGTGCCAATTACTAAGCTATTGTCTCCCAGCTTTAAACCTCTCTTCCCCCTTCCATACTCTAGTTTGTATTATACTAATAATATGGGGGTTAAGAATCTATAAATAATATTTTGGCTTTTCAGTTAGATTATACCTATAGGGGGTGCTAGAGGGAACTGAATTGCTGGGAGAAAGGACCATCTATCTTATTTGTTACCTCTTTGCTTCCTGTTTCTTTCAGTATCACCTGAGTTTACTTCTTCATTAAACAGCAGCAGTTAATTACTTTTGCAGTTTTTCCAACACTACAGATCCAGCCTTGTTATTTTCTCTTCAGGGATTTCCACCACCAGCTGGCCAGCATTTCCTCCTCAAAAGTCTGAGTCTAGCCCCACAGGAACCCTCCTCCGAGCTTTTAAATTTTATTAATTCCCACCTCTTGCTTTTTTCCCTCTCAGTCCTATAGTGTATAGCTGTTTTCTCCACTGTTGTTTTCATTATAACTTATTATTCCCCCTTTTCCTTTTAATTTTTTCAATTCCAAGAAATGCTTTATAATAAAGAAGTTTAATATATTAAGGAATTATTTTCTACTGTTAGAATAAATGGTATGTCACCATTGCTGTTTAAATTCTACAATGTTTATAGGAATAAGAAGTTTCAAAGTTGAATATTTTAGTAGAACCATGGCTTCTTTGAGGAGGCACAGGTAAAACCACATTCAACGTGGCAGTATTTTATATCTCTGGACCCTGATATGTCAGTGTTCACAACTGTGAACAGAAGCCATATCTCTGCAAAATAAAAGAGTGTCAGGAAATTAGTCACCAATAAGAAAATGGGTGTCTCATATGTTCTGTATTCCAGATCATAGAAGGCTAGTACCTTCCCATGCCAGCTCAGTATTTGATCTTCAGGGATATACCGGCTCCATGGTCCTTACCTCCTCTTTCTCGAACTATATCATAAAGGTTTGGACAAACTTAAATTCTCTGACTTTAGTCACTCTAATTAATACAATTGTCTCATTTTAAAATTGAGTCATCTAAGTCCAAGAGGATTTGAAATAACTTGTCCAAAAAGACACAGCTAGTGAATAACATTGCTGGAAGTCTATCTGCCTTTAGCAAGTCTACTTCCAATATAACTTATTTTAAGTATAGGGATAGCTGATTATACACACAGTTTTTTTTTTTTTACATAAATGTAAGTTTAACCGAAATCTTGCCACAGATGAGATTGACTGTCCTAGCTTATCAGAACCAAAAGTAGTTTGGTTAAGACAGCCTAGAAATCAATACCCCCGGTGCTGTGGTTTGAATGTTTGTCTCCTTGAAAACTCATGTTGAAATTTAATTGCCGTTCTAACAGTATTAAGAGGTAGGACCTTTAAGAGGTGATTAGACCATTACAGCTCCATCCTTATGGGTGGGATTGGTGCTGTTATAAAAGGGCAAATTCAGCCCCTTCAACTGTGCTCTCTCTACCTGCCCCCTCACTTCTTACCTTCTGCTGTGTGTTGACACAACAAGAAGGCCCTCATTAGATGCCAGCACCTTGATATTGGGCATCCCAGCCTCCAGAACTATAAGCCAATAAATTTCTGTTCATTATAAATTATACAGTCTCAGGGATTCTATTATAGCAGCACAACTGGACTAAGACATACCTTTGACATTAAGTCTACATGTGAACTGCCTAGAATTGGTATGATAGATTTGCTCCATAAAGTACTCAGAAATGCTAGATCTTTTACCTCGTACTGACATGCATGACTTCCACTCCCAAAATCATTTCATGGTCCCAAATGATTTATTCAGTTCAGTGATCATATTAACAAAACAACCAGCAGGGAGCAGGAGAGGGTAGGATAAGGTCCATTATCTCTACTTAGAGTTGCTTCCTGAATATTACATTTGCCATTAGTAATAAATAGCCCATTGTCAAGCACTTAAGTCAGAGTGTTGCACTCTACTCTAAAAGAAGCTACACAAAGTAATCTTTATTCTGGGCATTCATATTTCAGATAAATATTGGACTTTAGTGATCAATGATAGCCAGGAAATGCATCTGGTTGTTTCCAATGTATTTGGGAAACATTCACCCAAAAGCATTCCTTTCACACTGTCATAAGCCTGCTTGCTATTCCTTTTTCTTAAGCAAGTGTTGGAGTTTGGAGACTTTGTATTTCCTGGCTCACTGGATTATAGATTATTAATTAACACATTCACTGCCACACTAGAAAAAAAAATTCCTTGGGGCCATGGTGTTTGATTACAAAAATAGAATAAAAACTTCAAAAACAAAATGATCCTTTCTAATTTAATGAAAAATTTGTTATTTTTTATTGCACTCTGTGTTTTTTCAATATAAAAACGTGAAAATTAGTAATGTGAAAACTTGAAAATTAGTTCATAAGGGTAAAGTGTTTTTTATGACTTGTCAGGCTTAAGTGTAATTTAAGGTAAACATAAATAGAAAAAATGAAATTTATTGACTTCTATTCATTCAATCCACATTTTTAGTATTAAATTGGCAATATTAACTGTAACAATAAAAACACCAACAAGTAAGATTTTCACGAACCAACAGCAGGGTTTTCCCTGGGGGCCGCCCATCAGGTAACATGCATGCTACAGCATGGCAGCGTGAGTTGCCTGCGTACCACGTGGCTCCCAACGTAAAGAAATGTGTGAGTTACATATGCTTCATGAGGCCCCGCCTCAAAACTAACATGAGTTAAACAACTCACATGGAAGCTAATGTGTTAATTCAATAAATTGAGTTCCCATTATGTGTCAAGAAATATGCCAGACAGTGGAGATACAGCCATGACTAAGACAGTCACGGCCATTGCCTTCAGGCAGTATACATCCTAGTGGGGAAACAGAATTGCCTTTAATAATTGAACAGCACATAAATCCCCAGCCTCAGAGATATTTTCTTACTAGGATTCTTTTTCCTCTATTACAAAGGACAAAACAGTATTTTTCAACATGGTTGTTTATGTTTTTGAAATTTGCTCCATTGTAAAATCAAATATTTATACATAGATTCATGGCAAAAACAATTGCCAGATTTTTTTATCTTGTTATGGACAATACAATTTAAAAGTGTCGTGTAATAAGTATGTACTCTTTGCTTGGAATGCTAAGATTAACCTGTTTTACAGGCAAGAAATCACACTCAAAGAAGCTAAGCAAACTAGTGCGCAGTATATCAGACAACTGGTAGGTACCAGTCTCCATTTGATCCCAGGTTTGTTTGAGTCTACAGTTAGTACTTTTATAACTATAATACATAGTATATTAGTAGTAGACTAAATGGTGAAAGTTGTTAAAATTTATAGAAAAAAACACAGAAATAATTTTTCTGCCTTGCAATCCTGTTAGCAATAAAGAATAAAAAATACACAATGTGAGAGAGAAGCCCAAAGCATCATACTTTGGTTTTATTCTACTGTAGCAAAAAGTTATTCTGGGTAGAGGGGAAGCTCTCTAGTGGCCTCATGCATAGGATAGGAAGCTGAAGAATACCTCTAATCTGCTCAACCGAAGTATTTATATTAAATTATGTCAAGCTACAAATGAGTTAGTAAAAGTATAACTTAATGCCTTAACTTTAAGGAGAACCCTTATATACACCTGATAATTTCAGAGATACTATAAATATATTGAAAAACATAGGGTACTAATAGTCTCCTCATGTAATATCAGATTTGGAAAAAAATTAAAGGTTATCCAGAAAACATATTAGTTGTATATCGTTATATTAAAGAAAATATCTTTTACAAGTGAGCACATTATTTTGGAAGAGTAGGCAGGTATTTTTTTCCAAGAGATTCTCTCAATTCATTGAATATTGAATTCAATTCAATTAAAAACTGGAAGGCAAAAAGGGCTCTAATATTTTCCTTTTCCTGACATACTAATCCTATGATTGTCCTCATTGTTTTCATGTGGATAGAGGGAAGGACTTTTAAACATATCAATTCCATTTGCCTAAGATAATGATTTAAATCACCCAAGCCATTAATGACAGATTTTTGGATATCTGCAAATCGTTCTGTGGGCATTCTGAGAACTACAAAGGTGAATACAAAATCCTTGTCTTCAAAGATCTTATAGTTTAATGAGAAGCTTGAAAGGCATCTAGATAACTAAAACAGAGGATGGATATAAGAAAGATATAAACAGATTACTGGGAAGGGAGAGAGGATATCTGGTTTTACAGGCAGACAGGATTTATTAAAAAGTGAAATGATATTTGATGTAAGTGTGGTGGATTTAGTGATATTTCAACAGAGCATAAAAGTGTTGGAAGAGGGATGGCATTCAAGATGGATATATAAGTGTAAGCAAACCAGGAGATAGGGCTTGGGTGTGTTTGATCTCTCAGGTTCAGTTTAATTGAAGAAGGCTTTATGATTGTAAGTTTCTTCATATCTTCTGGTACTTTCTAATGAGTAACAAAAAATATATTTATACAAATAAATCATCACTCTCATCCTGATGGGATTGAAGTCACATATCTTTAGAACAAGAGGAAAAATATGTATTAACCAATTGTTATTTAGTAACTTAAAATAAAGATTAAATAAGTTTAGAGAAAAAAATAATTGATTGTTTCATATTACCTAAGCATCCAAGGGTATGGCTAGATTGAGGAGCTCAGGAAGTATCGTTGGACTCTGTTTCTCTCTCTCTCAGCCTTCCTCTGTACCATGGGCCTAATTAGGCCATATTCTCTAGCCTATTGATCACAACAGAAAGAGACCACCTTCCTTGACAACTAAGAAAAGAGCTTCCACAGAGGTCTCTGATTGGCCAGTTTGCATCACGGGCACACCTTTGCTGAGGCAATTCTAATTCGATAGGGACAGATCAATGTATCTTAATAAATGATTAAAATTTGTAATTTAATTTTGCACATTTTATTCTATTTGATTCCAACAATTCTGTAAATAAAGTCAGCTATTATTGTTATTATTATACTTATTCTACTTGGGGAAGAAACTGAGGCTCAAAAAGATGATGGATATGGGAATTTATCAGAGGTTTTCAAACTCCAGCAGTGAGCAGACTTGATCATTTAAAAACCTATATATGAGGACTTGGAAGATGCTAAGGAACCAATGAATAGATTGAAAGGTAAAATGAACATTCTAGAATCATGGAACAGAAAGAACAGGGGCAAACAATTTCAAGACAGAGAAAGTTGGAAGAATGCTATGTAATGGTCGAAGAATAAAACTGAGAAACAATCACCAGATTTTAAATATGTATGTGAGGGAGGGAAGTTACACTTCAATAAGAATATGTTGAGAAAACCTTGGCATCTTAGGTTATTGACTTTTGTGTAGCTTAAGAATGGTAGCAAGGAAAGCAATAGGATTATATCTCCAAAGAATAGCAAGAGTGAGGAATAAGACGAGTTTTGTTTTGTTTTTAAAATAGCAAAGGAGATCAATTTTCATAACATATGAGCAATAAAAATAAACATGTAGTAGAAATATTTTAGAAATTAAATGAAAAAAATGTACTAAAATAATTTAGAAATAAAAGCTTCATTAGAAAAAAATATATATTAATTCAAACTGGTTTTGAATGACTATGTTCAATGTAGAAATTCTGATAAGCTTCTCAAAAATCTCTCTCTTTACTTAGTATTTGACTTCCCCCATCTGGTGACAAACCACTGACTAAAAACAGATTCAAAGTCTCTTATGCTCTGAGGTCTAAATAGCAGTGACCATGTCTCCATCTATTATCATTTCCTGAATGTAAGAGAACAAATAGCTGCTAGAGGTTATCAAGGGTAAATTCTTTACCTTGACTAAACTGTCACAAGTTTGGTGATTTTAGTGATTTTGGTCAATAAGCTGTCTTCTCTTGAATTGCCCAGCCGTATTTCTACTGTCAGTTTGGGGCATTCTCTTAAGATTTCTAGGATCCAAGATTCTAACTAGACCTTTTACTCTTTTTTTAAGTTTCTGACAGATGCTGAGCGCCCTTAATTAGTTTGAGTCTTTGGAAAGAATAAAAGCACAGTGAAACAAGTTGATGGCAGCATTTAGCTAACTGCCTTTTTTGCTTTCCTTGGTTCTTCCTATGGGCTTGTAATAGAAGTATATTTGAATTCATATTGGATTTTTATAAATGCATTTTCTTCGTCTATCCAATGAGATTGTGCATTATTGGAAGCATTATATTCTGGAATAATTTTGAGAGGCAGCACAAAGTTAAAAATGTTAACTTCTAAGGACAGAGGAATACTATTTTGAACACAACTTTTATATTTTTATCCTTGTATCATTTTTGTCTGTGTTGCATTTTGAATGCTTTGACTACAAGTACCCAACTTATCTTGGGCCAAGTGAAAAGTTAATGAGTGACTGGAAAAAGCAACCAATAATGCTAGAGGTCACAAAGTACTTTTCTGAGTTAGGCAAAGACATCGTAATCTTAGTTTCAGTTCTTTCATTTGTTTAAACAAACAGTGATATAGTGAAGTAAATTAATAATTTCATATATTTATAGAAACCAGAACATTTTTTCAATACAATCTCATATTGGTCACCAGCTAGATATTAATTGGATATGAGGTACTTTTTGATAGAGGAAAAGGGAACCCACAGTCCTGCCTGACTATCCTTCATAGTTTGAAGATCACTGAACTGGAATGATGATGTCTCAGATAATTTTTATATCTGAAATCTTATGGGCAACTTTAGGCAGGTGTATGGGGGACCAGGAATAGAAGAAATATGTGGTTTGGGCATGTATAATATCGTCAACGCTTTATTTTGTTGAGTGAGTAGCAATTGACATTATTGGTAACACAAAACATTTGAGGAGAATTCATTTGGGGAAATATTCTTCACTCTCTTTTTAGAAGTATTAAAAACATCTTGGCTGGGCTGAGGCAAAGGTCACTTTGAGTGTACAGAGGCAGTGATACTGCAAAGTCATGGTTGGGGAAAGATACATCTCTGTGTGAGATGAAAATTTCATTCTTGTGGTAGTCTATTTTTTCCTTGAGGGATTCTCTTTGTCCTTGATGTGGGTAACCTCTCCTCCAAAAAAGGGAAACAGCTAGTATGGCAACCACAGTAACAAATTTGACAGTCTTTGAAAGTGAAATGTCTTGATTTAGCACTTAGAGAAAACATGTTTCTATTCTGATGAAAATAGCCACTTCTAAGCTATTAATGGGGATATTTACAGACTTATCTCTGATAGTCAAAGGCTTTTCCAAACCACTTAATCTAAAGTATACCTCTATTATTATTGTTTTGTCTCCTATTACTCTAGGTTTTCATTCAAAGAACATATCACCATGTTTAGTATGTATTTTTTTTGTTAGTTATGTATTCGCTGCCTCATTACCACTCTGTGGTTCACCCAGTACCAAACATTTAGAGGTGCTCAATAATTTTTTGAGTGAATGAATGAATAAATGAATGAATGAGTGCCTATGAAGAACACAGAACTGCAGAAACTGTGAAGGAGACTGAAGGATGCATGGATCAGTAGGAGACAAATGGACCTACCAGTAGAGATCAAAGGTTAATATATTCACCTACTTTTCTACTCCCAAATTGATGACCTCATTTAATTCAAGCTTTTTCCCAGCACAGGAATTTTTCCATGTCAACTTATTGCAATAGACTTGAAGTTTCATGGCACGTAATTAACTTTGCTTCTGCTGAGTCACACATTTGAGACACGTAGAGGAGCTGAAGAGAAGGAGTAATTTATACATATATATATATATAAAACTTTTGTGGGTTAGACTAGGCAATTCCTACTTTCTACACTGCAATGAAGAGGGTTTTTTCTGTATTCATTGGTACAAACACTTTAGCTTTCATAATCTTTTGCCCATTTTATAAAGATAAACACAAAGAAGAGAGAACTCAATAAAAATATAACTCAAGTAAAAGGTACTTAACATACATTTAGAAGAGACTTTCTTTCTGTATAGAATGGTTAAAGATTTAACAGGAGTCCACAAGTACTTTTTTATTATAGTTTACATTGAGGGGAAGAGTATTTACTATTAATATATTGTTATTAAGGAATTTGAGAATTCTCAATTAATATATATCCTTCATAAATGTCAATGATCTACTGAACAATTTCTCAATTCAAGTTCATCAAGATACACTGAAATTACATTCAAGTAATTCTCATTAGAAGAGCATATAAGTTCATATGAGAGAGAGTTATTTCTTCACAAATGAATTCCAGGTTAAGCAACTGTTCATATTATATTTCTCTCTTTGTTTCAAAACCTGTACTTTCTAGTTGCTTTTACAACTTCTGTGCTTCATACTAAGTTTCCATACCAATTTAGGAAATGTTTATGTTGGAAAAATTTTCAAGAGGGAAAGAAAAGTTTTGAGGACAAAAAATGCATCTAACAATGTGCCCTGCAGCCTACAGTATAATTGCTTTAAAAACCAGGGAATGGAAAACAGTTAAAAGTGTTATACCACCATACATCTTACAGGGATTAAAAGTTATCATTTTTCAGACTTGTGCAGGGCAGTTTGTTTCAGCATGGCACTCTACCACATGGTGATATATTTGCCTGCAGAGATCACACTGAGGTAGTATAATACCCAGTCCTGCTTTGGATTTTCCCTAAGGGCAGGCACAATCACTACAATAATCGTGATAAATTGTGTGGCGTTCTGTTGAACAGCAAGAGACTTCCCCCAATTTTGCCACAGTTTGAAGCAGTTTGCCTGTGCTTAGTTTGTTTGTTCCTTTTTTTTTTTTTAAGTTTTTCAATTATGGTTTCCAAAGAAAATACTTGTACCAGGATTGAACTTCGTCAATACCAGTAAGTATTTTATTCTATGACTTTTAAAAGGTTTTACCAAAATATTTTGCATTTTAAATCATAGTCCAGTTAAAGCAAAAGCTCTTTTTTCCTATTTTAGTAGAAACTGGACTTCAAATTATATATATTTCTTAGTGAGATGCAAGATGTGTGACTACCTCAGTTCATTTCAGACCACCAAAATTGTTGAGTGCCCTCTACAGCCCAGATAATGGACTAATTATTGGCAAAACTAAAATGAATATGACATGTTCCTAGCCATCAAGACATTTCAGTTTTAGATGGCCTTGCTATGAATTCAACAAGATTACATGATCCCCTTAATCTTCCAATGGCAATACTCACAAGTGAATTCAAACTTTATTTATTTTTTTCTACCCTCTCTAACAGCTTCATATCTGCAACAGAGAGATTGTCGAAATCTTGTGACACCCAAGTACAATTTCTGCATATGAATATGGATCAAGGTGGAAAAAGGTAGAGAATAACCAATGCACACATTCAAGTGAGAATAACATGCATTTCAACAACCCAGCTTTATTAGATTGAACATTCATTTCAAAAACCCAGAAGAATCATAAAAAATGAATATATCTATAATAACAATCATAGCTGACCATATAAAAAAAGAGTAATGTGATGCCGCAGAGAAGAAATCCTCTTCACATAAAGACAATGAAGAGAAAAGGATAGTGAATATACTGAAAACCATAATCAAAGGAGATTGGGGAAATCATCGAGGTCAGGAGTGATAAAAAAAAGTTTTCCATATGATGGCCAGTATTAGACTTCATGACAACCGGGCAGTGTGGCTTTTAGCCAGCAAGTGCAAAGAGGCCAGAAGCATCAGAAATAAAAAATCCCAGAAATGTTCTTTTTTTTTCTTAACACATCCTTTGTTGTCATTTTTACCCTATATTGGAGCTCCAACTCTAACTTTTAAAATGTATATCTAAAATCACGCTTCCAAATAACCTTTGGAAATCTTCACCTAATTTTTCAGCAATTTTAACTTATTCTGTCCAAAACTGAATTCATTATCTCCCCTTTCATTTCACAGCACCAGTATTTTCTGAATGACTCAAATTAAAAATTCCACAATCTTCTCCTTTCTTTCTTGCAAAATGAATTCCCACACTCTCCTTATTTTCTCTTTTCTTCTTGCCATTGTCTTCTCTTAGATTCCATTAGGAATAGAAAATACAATATTGTGGAAGATCATAGAGTTGCAGACAGACCTTGTTTTGAAACTATTTACTTCTCTCACTTATATGATCCTGTGAAATAATTTTCTCTCTCCAGGCCATAATTTTATTATTTTTAATAAGTACAAAGTGTATGGTAGTATTAAAGAAAGGATTCTCCTGAGTAGATGAGCTATCATCTCATTGGACCATGGATTAATGTAGTTATTCTTTCAAAAATATTCATTGAGTGCCTATTGTAAAACGGAAACTATGTTAGGCACTGGAATTATTCCACCTGGCAACATATGGGGCCATTAACTGAGATGGGAGCATTGAAAGATGCCCAGGTTTGGAGACATAAATCAGAGAAGCAGAGAGGAAAAATGTGTAAGGTATTTGCTTACAAGTGGTGTTTGAAACCAGGGATACAAGTGAGTATTTTATGAAGGTATGATGCAGTGTAAAAAAATGTTGTAGTGTTATCCATAATGAACTCCCATACTTCATAGAAGAAAATTAAATTAATCTGAATAGTATATTACAGAGAAATCAGAGGAAACATGGAAACTATTGTGTGATAGAAGTTGAGCTAAGAGAATATTTTAAGAAGGCAATTAAAAAACTGCCAATTGTTGCTGAGAGATGCTATATAACGGGAGGATGGAAAAAATGTCCATTGGATTTAGATTCATGAACATGATCACCAACCTTAGGGAGAGTTATTTTGTAGAGGCGATAGAAATATAAAAATGTAGTATTTGGCAAATTCTGCTGTGTGTCCCCCATATCCATTCTCTTCTTATCCTACCTACAGAGTAAAAGAACTTTCTGCTTTTAACTGTACACCTACAAAATTAAGCCAACATTTTCCAATTACCATTGTAGCTAAATGTGATCATGTTGCTAGTTTACAGATAATGTAATAGAAATTTATAGTAATGCCTTTCCTTTTTCCTTTTCCCTTGCTCAGTGACTGGATTGTGGACGTAACAGTAAGCCATATTTGACCATGCAGATAAAGACACCTTGTGAACAGAAGGATGGCAAGAGAGAAGGAACATGGGTATTGCAATTTTATCAGAAAGATGCTGCCACACCAGCTTTAATTTTTATAAGAGGCAGTTACTTTTGTTCAAGCTTTTGTTAATTTTGGATCTCTATTGTAGCAGCTGGACTTACATCCTTACCAGTACAGAGAGAATAATGGAATGAGGGAAAATTGAAAAAACGGAGACTACATTTTAGAAGTCTCCATACAATATTGATTAAGAGGTGAATAAAAAGCTACCAAAGTAGCTGGAAGAGAATGAGAGGGAAAATGACTATGGCGAGGTGTGTGTGTTTTCAATGGTAAAGATTTGAGTATGTCCAAAAACCAATGGGAAGAATTCAGGTGACAGATAGAGGTTGAATATAAAAAGGGAAAGGGACTTCAATAATGTAAGATTATTGAATAAGAAAGTACATTGGATTTACAGAATATCCATTTGTAAGGGATTTTCCTTTCTTGTAAGAGGAAGGAAAGGGGGCAGGGTATTTACAGATAAAGATAATTTTATATGATTGCATTGTAAATTTCCTGAGCTATTTATTGTATATCTCCTCGAAAGCAAGTCTTCATGATTTTATGGGTGGAGAAAAGGCCTGAGATTAAGAAGAATGTAGAATTTTTGAGTGTGTGTTTATGCACACATATGCCAGTTACAAGGGTGAGTTACAGGAAAAGGACAGAGTGAAATTGCCAATTTGATTCCATTTGAGATTATCAATCATGAATTTGTAATTGCACTTTTATGACTTTATCCAGCAGTGCCTGAATGCTGAAGTGCAGGCACAGGAAAATTGGACAGTTGGGTTATCCTGAAATGAGCATTTGCCATATTAGTGTGATGCAAAGACAGCAAAGGGGAGTTATACTATCAATAAGATATAAATTTGTATATTTTGGTATACTGTGTTCAGGCTCAGATGTGATGACTCTTTTGTCCTAGGAGGTGGTGCTGCAAAGCCTGCTTGATCCTGGCGTGGTTAAAATGCAGACATCTAAGACGTTGAGCAAGAGTTTGAAAACTCCTCCCTTCTTTTCACATCTCCCTTTTCTCTACGCAGGATGCATGGTACCATTGCATTTTTGCTATTTCAGTGAATTTGAGAAAATCATATATAACACAATAAGAGCTCAATGTTTATTTTTTTGAATAGATGTAAACTCATTCCACCTGAACTTCATTGTTTTGGGCTTTCTATCCCTATCTATATTTGAGTGCTAAGTACCACAAAAGATAACTGTAATGGAAACACAGGCAGATCTAAATAGACAACAAAAGCTTTCCACATTATAATTTCTCTAGGGGAAACACACATGTGTTCCTGATCTATTTCATTAGACTGTACTCAGAATTGTCATTGAGATTTCTCACCCATCTATAGCTAGTATAGGCTGATGAAATTGTATTGGCTGATTTTATTTTCTATGCTTCACTCAATATAATCACATTCAGATAGTTTAAATTCACCATTTTTTTCCTACCTCATAATTAAAGTCAGGATTCCACTTGATCGTGATGAGTTAGAGGTTTAGTCTGCAGATCTCTGTCAAATTGTATTTAAGTATCAGCTCCAGTCTTTCCTTTGAGAATAACTTCTTTGCTAGCATTTCTATCAGCTGTGGCATTTCTTCTGCAATGAGTCTCTGGTGTAACTTGACTGCATATGTTTCTTTATGTTTTCCCAGTAACCTACACAAAGGAAACACATCTTAAATTCAGCTCCTAATTGCCATTCAATCTATCTTTTCTTTTTATTCTATTCTTAGATGTTTTCACCCAAAGGAAATAAATTTTCTTCTAGCTACCTGAATTTTGTGATTTGTATTTTAGGACTCCAAGGGATTAGAGCATTTGTACAAAAATAAAACTGAAGCACAGAAGTATATCAGACAACATTTCATATTTCAAAAATGTTTACACAGAGCTTTATAAATATCCATGAGTGTTAGCACTTGACAGAATAATAAAATTAATTAATAAACCTTAGTGAGCACTAGGAGCCCTGTTAGCTATTACAAAACCAGGTTTTAGGATGCCTCACTTTTGTTTCTCATATTTAAGTGTTGCAATATTATCCAAGATAACTAAATACTTATATAAAACCTGTAATTACAGGAATTGGGAGCACTGAAGTTTGAACTATTTGGATGATTAGAATATATCGTCCTTATGATTAGGAAATTTTCTCCCTTAAACCCCATTTATATCTACATTTCTCAGTTGTGCAAGTCTTGGAGAAAAGTGCAATCATGGGCAAACTTAGATGTATTTGGTCTGAGAAGACTGTAAAAGAAAAGTTTATATTTTGGATGAATGAATATATTAATAGTATAATACTCATATATGCATACATATATAAGGGCTGTCTGGAAAGTATCCAGTTATGTAATATGAAAATTACATATTAACAATGGCTAGATACTTTCCAGACAGCCCTTGTGTATATACATACACAAACCTAGACAAACACATGTATAAGTTGAGATGTTTAAATCAAGTACAAAACAAACTAAATGAAATTTTATAGCTAACAAGTAAAAAGAAACAACTTAACATGAATATTACCTTCCTTAAATATATGTTAAACATTTTTAATAAAAATTATATTCCTATTTAGCTTCATATTTGCCCCATTTTTATAATATGTCTAGGTTTTCTTATCATTTGAGGTGGCTTATCTATATCAGAATGGGAAAACCTTCTTCCAGATGTCTCTGTAATAAAATATTAAAACAATAGGTGTTAATAGCCATGCTCATTATTTTTGTTTCTCTGGACTTTCAGATAACACAGCAAGTCACTGACTTTTAGTTCTTGAAAAACTATAGCATTGATCATTGGTTAAAACTTTTTAAAAATGCAGTTTATATTTTTATGTGATTAACATTGTATGTGTAGCTTATTCTCTGTTGAAAAGAGAATCTTGAAAAAGAATGAGGAAAAAATAAATAGAAACTGCAATTTTATATTGATTCATAGCTACTTTTCATTTTTCTATTAAGTAATGGAAATCCAGGCAGTCCTACCTTTGCATAGTAGTGTATCACAATAAAAATGTGCAAACTGAGTGATCTTAAGTGTGATCTCAATAACCTATGGGGAACTTATGATTGTTCTACTACCATTAACAATTTTTCCAAAACATCCAAATATGCCAAATATAAATGTATAGAGAAATAACAAAAAAGTGAAACTAACCTTTAATTTGCATATTATAATTTAAAACAGCCAGAACATTTAAATTAGGTGGATTATATCCTTGTAAAAAATGCATGTCAATAGTATAATATTTTGAACACACATTGAATAATACTTCACTCCTTGTTATAGGACTTGCAATATAAAATGAGTACCTTTTCTATGTCTTGTGAATTGTCATATTCTTTTCTACATCCAGATCCACTTTTAACATTGTATCCTTTCCTCCTTCAATGTCATGAAATACCTCTGAGAATTCCTTTAATGTTAAGTTTTCTGCTTATGTTTCTTCTGGGACATCTTCATCTTTTTCTTCACAACCATTTTCTTTCATCATTTATGTCGATAAGTTCACCTTCACTAAGTTCCTCTGGGTGCAGACCTAGAATCTCACAAACAGCTGCAGTGTCAACGTTCTTATAGTGAGCTCTTTCTTCTATAACTCCATTGTGTTGGATTTGAATCCTTCGAAGTTTGATGTAGTAAAAGCTCTGCCATAACTGTATGCAGATTACTTCCTGTTACTTCCTGCCCATGCTTGACTGTTTTCTATTGCATACTTTATGTTATATTTCTCCAAATCTCAGCTAAAGAAATTGCATGAACTTCCATTGCAGAATCAATAGCCTCTCCAAATGTCTGTCTATAGTAAGGGTAGTCAAAATTTGGAATGAATTCTAGGTCCATTGACTGAATTGTTGAAGTTGCATTTGATGGTAAAAATTATGGTAAAAAAATGTTCACATTTTCCTTCAAGTCCCAAAGAGAATCAGGGTAAACTGGAACATTATTCAAGGGCAGTATTACTTGAAAAGTTAAATTATTTTGCTTTCACTATCTCTACATCTGTGAAACAAAAACAAACAAACAAACGAACAAAAAAACCTACAACTACACACTTTGCTGTGTGTGAGATAAATAAATAACAGGCAGTGATCTATCATCAATGGTTTTTGAAAGAAATTACAGTAATGTGTCACTTAATGATGTCCTGGGAAATGCATTATTAGTTGATTTCATCATTGTGCAAACATCATAGAGTGTACTTACACAAAACTAGATAATATAGCCTACTACACACCTAAGCTACATGGTATATAGCTTATTGCTCCTAGGCTACAAGCCTATACAACACATTACTGCACTGAATAGTGCCGCTAATTGTAATACAGTAAGTATTTGTGTATCTAAACATATTTGAACATACACAAGGTACAGTAAAAATATGGTAAAACATATAAAAATGGTACATCTCTATGTACATTCATGGTACACTTACCATGAAAGGAAATTGCAGGACTGGAAGTTGCTCTAAGTGGTGAGTGAAGGTGAAAGCCTAGGACATTACACTATTGCAGACTTTATAAACATTGTACACTTAGGCTATACTGAATTTTTAAAATATTTATTTACTTTTTTTAATAATAAACTTTAGTGTAATTTTTTTACTTTATAAACTTTTAATTTTTTAACTTTTTTACTCTTGTTATAACATGTAGTTTAAAACACAAATATATTGTAGAGATGTACAAAAATATTTTCTTTATGGTCTTATTCTATAAGCTTTTTTCTATTTTTAATATTTTTTAACTTTTTAAACTTTTTGTGAAAAACTGAGACACAAGTACAAACAGTAGCCAAGACCTACATAAGGTCAGGATCGTCGATATTACTGTCTTCCACCTCCACATCTTGCCCCAATGGAAGGTCTTCAGGAGCAGTAACGTGCATGGAACCGTCATCTGCTATGGTAACAATGCCTTTTTCTAGAACACTTCCTGAAAAACCTGCCTGAGACAGATTTACATGTAACCTTTTTTTTTTTTTTTAAGTAGAAGCAGTACACTGTAAAATAACAATAAAAAGTATAGTAAGTAAATATATAAGCCAGTAACATAGTTGTTTATTATCATTTCAGGTATTATATACCATACATAATATGTGCTATACTTTTATATGACTAGTAGTACAGTATGTTTGTTTAGACCAGGCTCACTACAAATACATAATACATTGCATTATGACATTACAAAAGCTACGATGTCACCAGGTGATAGGAATTTTTTAGTTCCATTATAATCTCATGGGACCACCGTGGTATATGAAACCCTTCCCTAAATAAAACTTTATGTGGATCATGACTATATATGATTGGTCACTGATCATAATGCACTTTTGTTATTTATGGAATAATTCGTTCAATGAAGAGCTCGATCAAAGCTTATACTTTATGAAATTACAGTTAACATACATTAGTAACTGGAATTTGAATTTTATTGTTAGGTGACTGGTGTTACTTAACTAAATGGTGTTAACTGAAACACGCATATTGAACCATGCAAAGGGAGGCCATCTGTATTTTAAATGTTTCATCCTGTTTCTAAAATTAAATGACTTTAGTAAGTGCTGTTGCTGATTTTCTTAATAATACCTTTCAAACAAGAATGATTTGATTTCTTTTTTCAAGCTGAAGTACCTGGAATGATAAATACTTTGCTAAGTAACAAACAGTTTCTAGAGCTATTGAAGATGGAAACCATAACTCACTCATCAATTCTCACCAGAACCTAATTGTGCTTGTGTGGTAGGTGGTTTGAATGAATGAATTAATGAAAAAAGGCCGGGCACGGTGGCTCACACTTGTAATCCCAGCACTCTGGGAGACTGAAGAGGGAGGATCGCTTGAGGTCTGGAGTTCGAGACTAGCTTGAGCAACAGTGAGACCCTACCTCTACTAAAAATAGAAAGAAATGAGCCAGACAACTAAAAATATATAGAAAAAAATTA
>VBSM01000361.1:24175360-24215312 GCA_008086735.1 Cheirogaleus medius
CCTGGGCAACAGAGTGAGACTCTGTCTCAAAAAAAAAAAATATATATATATATAATGTATTCAATAAAGTATGTTTTATTTAATGATAAGAATATAATCTTTCATTTTATATCAAATTATAGACACATAAAACCTATAATCACATTCATATTATGAAATTTTCAAGATTTGATTGGATCATAATAGACATAGTGAAGCTAATTTTTTCCTTTTGAATGTTCCCATGAAAGAAACAGAAGACATGTTCAAATGTCATTTTTGACAAATGAACAAATGTAGGGTGAACAAGTATTCTTCCCAAATGGTTTCTTTCTTTGGAGTTTTTCTAGGAAATGAATACTCCCTAGGTCTGAGAAAAGACATTTGTATCTATGACCCTATTTTTGCTTCTTGCTAGCTCAGTAAAGCTTTTATGTTTTTCCTCGCTAATCAATTGTTTAAGTCAATAGTGGTCTGGGTATATTTATTCTAACACTACTATGCTGTGGACTAGTGATTAATACATGTTTCTTGCTTTTCTAAAAATAAGAAACCTATATTGAGATTTTATTATCCTTATGCAGCCAACTTTGAAACTTGTAGATGATGAAATCTAACCAACAAAATCAGACAAATAAAAAATAATGAAGCATAAATCTAAGAAACCAAAATACTGTGGTAGATGTAATCTTCTTTTTAAGAAGGATGTGAATTTTATTCCATTTTGTGTACAATAGGAAGGTATGTGGAGATAGAATTTTATGTCAAATAAGAAACAATATGATTAATTCCACAGCAATGAGGTAAACTCCGTCTTCATTGCTTGTGGAGAATTAACAAGCAGAAATAGTGTTAAAATTAAGCCTTACTTTCTCAGTACTAACTCATATCAATTTATGTCTTATTCATCATAACTTCTTTGAAGCATATATGTATGCTGCAAATGTATTTGAAGCAGATGTTTAAAGAATCATAAATGTATTCATAATATTTTTAAAATCAAATCTCCAATATTTCTCAAATAAAGGAAATCAATATCTGTTTAGATCAAAGGATAAAAACTTCTATATTTATTTATTTTCACTTTTTATGTTTATCAGTATTAATTTGTTAGAAAAAAAATAGTCAAAATGGGTTCAAAGTCTCCTGATTTTCTGCCATCTAGTTTCCTTCAAATTGGTAAAATAAAATATTCTTCCACAGGCAATTAATACATTAAAGAAAATTAGAAAAAAACTATTAAAACCCTAATAGTGGAATAAATGTTTTTAATTCTATCATTTATTGATTTTTTTCTGAAATAAACCTGATTAATTCTCAACAGTCCACATGAGAAAAAACATTTTTATATTCAGGGATTATTTTAAAGACAAATTCTTAAATTAATTCTTATTGAGTTGGGAATTTCCCATCTATTGATGAAATTTTAATATCTCTCAATTCTCTTGTTTGAAGTAAGTTGTGGATAAAATCTATGATATTGAAGTGATAGAAGAGAAATAAAAACACTGGTTGAAATTACACCTACCTTCTAAGGCAAGACCGTGGGCACCATGTGTCCAATGTCCATGGTGGGCAGACCATTTGTCCTTCTGCTGGGGCACTTTTGAGAATCAAAGGAAGCATAATTGTAGTTATATTGGAAAACTGCAATTAGCTAAGACTGTACTTGCAAACCTGAATGTAATGTTATTCCTCAAGACAGCGAACCCTTATGGATTATGGGCACGGATCATGTATTCAATTCATCCATCTTTGAGACATGTATCTTTGAATTCTTGACTCCTAGCATCATTCAAGGATTCAGTGCACTGTTTTCTAAAAATATTAAATATAAAGAAAAGAGGAGTAGATCAGGGCAGAGTAAAGAGATAGAAAGAAAGAGAGAAGAGGCGATGAGAAAAGAGAAGGGAAAAGAAAGGGGAAAGTTTAATAGAAGAATCCATGTACCATTGACTCAAAAGATGAGATCCAAAATATTTGTATTAAAAAAAGAATAAAAGGAGACTTGAAGAAATTTTTATTCCCAGATAACCCCTGTTTTCCATTAAGAAAAAAAATGAGGGATTTGAAATATGTGTGTAATGGGAGGAAAGGGACAGATGAAACTTACAACTCCCAGAACATGTAATTTGCTGGTACGATGAACCGTTAGTCAATCTGTTTGTTGTTAATCTCCAACCTAATTTGCTCTCTTCAAAAATTCTTTATGACTAAACTATCTTTTTAAAAAATCGTGTGCATAATCATATTGTAATGCCCATCATGGGGGTACCTTACAAAATACTTTTCCTAAAAGTCTAATATGGATCAAAATTTAATTTTTTAAAAATTGTTTTTTATGAATTCCTATTAACATATCAAAATTCATGTAAGCACTTCTATATCAGATAGATGAAAATAAAAAGACAAAGTTTTCTTTCATATAAAAAATAAAAATAGATATTAAATATAAAATTTTATAAAATAGCCCTGTGAATACAGATACTTTGTCTATTGAGTTACTTTTTCTCTGCAGTCATAGATATATTTAGCTATTGCAACTAAATGTGTTTCATTCATTAATATTTCATTTTCAGTTATAGTGACAATTGTTTCACCACAGGCTTTTAAGATTACAGTCATGAAATTGCATGCTATTCCAAAAAGATAAAATAGTTCCCCCATTAAGTGAAACCTGTTAAGTGTCATTTCCATAGCTTGCAAACCTCATAATTCTCATTGCATATCTAGCTGTCTTCCTCCATTTCTCAGCAGCAAATCATTAGCCAAGAAGTGGAGTGAGACCTCATTATCATTCACATCAAACTATTTTCACAAAATGTGTTAGAAGAAATTTACTGCTCTACACTGAAGCATTATCAAAGAATTGGTATTGAACTATATTTGTCAAGATAAATGAACGGGGTACATTTTGTGATATGGTTGTCATTTTTAATCATTTTTGCTGGCTTGCTCACTAATTCACAAAATTCAGTAATTGACAGTAAACTTTATAAAAATTTGGCCTGGCCTTCTGTAACTTCAATGTATCACCGAACCTATAATTCTGTGGCTATTTTAAATATTTAAAATGTAAATACAATCAATTATTTGTGTATTGAACATCTTTGTTTATTGTTAACTTTGACATAGCAACTCTGTGTACATTAATAGAGGACACGTTTCTAATAACTAAGGGAAATAAGCTATTTTTAAAAATAAGTTTCTATATTCTAAATTTAATTATATAAGGTTAAAGTTTTCTAAATAATTACAAAAAAGTCAAATATAAGCAGGAAGCTGAATAAAATATGAAAGCTAACTGGCTAAATTCATTAATATGCAAAGAACATATGAATCCATAAGATAAGGATTGAAAACTCAATATACAAATAGGCAGAGGAAAAGCAAAATATAAATGAACAAAAAACTTAAAAAGATGATGAATCTTATTATAATTAAATAATGCAAAATAAAATAGCAATGAGGTATTATTCACCTAAGCCAAATTTTAAAATATACTCAGATTTGGTGAAAATGAGAAGAAACAGTCCCTCAGACATTGTTAATAAAAGTATAAAATCATACACTATTTTTTGAGAAATATTTGGGAAAATACAAAGGGGAAAAAACTAAATATACTTTATCATTAATCAAGCAAGTTTGGGTACATTTAATTCATATAATAGTAAGGTAAATTTGTAATTTGTACATGTTTTCATGTATGGAATGTCACTACATGTTAGTGTTGGCTCATTCTGGATAGTCAGATTCACATGAAATTCTACTTTTCAAAAGAGATGGCAAAACCAGAAATTTTAGTTTTACTTTAAACTCTTTTTTCTTAATTATATCCTAAATACATTACCTATTTGATAAAAATAAGAAGGTTCTAAAGGTAATGATAATTTTTAAATGTTACTTTTCTACATGATAATGAGCTTTCAATCCCCTGTTACTGTTTGTACTTAATGAGGAAAATAAATTTGACTCTGTGTTGTCCTAGCTCAAAGTTAAAATGGCAAGATATGAATGGGCTATTTTTCTTCCTTCTATAATGCCCAGAATGATCTCATGTTTACATGATTGCTACTTTAACCTTTACAAATGTATAACATGGACATAAAAAGCATTTACTCAAAACTCAAAATTATGTCAGTTCCTAGCCACAGGGACAGAAATAATACTAAGAAGACTTTCTAAATAAGGTAATCCTTTGCAGGGTTGTCTTTACAGCATGGAATGAATAATGGGTTAACCATATCCTTATGACCTCAAACAATAAATGTAAAATTACCACTGGACGATCAGGCTCATTATTAGAGAATGTAATTAGACCTAATTACATCCCAGACTTATTTTTCCCTAATTTTTCATTCTCTTGGTCTGCGTGCATATTGATTATACCACATAATCATGGGCTTACTGATTTGTTGCTTTTTAATTGGTCTCTAGTGTTTCACTGATGTATATTTCTCTCCCAATATCACTGTGGGCAGTTTGTTTTATAATGCCTTTCCCATATTCCTTAGTACAATTGACAATCAGGAAATGTTTCTTTAATGAAAACATTATGAAGCAGGAGCAGTTCAGCATGGACTATTAAATCACTTAATTATACAGGCAAAATCAAATAGGGAAGGTGAGATTCTGGTTGTCAACTGGATAAGAGTAAAGGAAAATTAAGTGATAGTTGTATAGGGAAAGGTGAACCAAGGAATCTAGGTTCAATAGTAAGTGAGGAATGGCCACATAAAAGTAATTTTGAATTAATTTTATCTATCTAGTCATAGGAGGATGGGTAAAATAATACTGAGTGTTTACATGGCTTATTTTTAAGTGTAAAATATACATATTTTTATGACCTATAATAATATACAAAATCTTATGAGATCCTCTTATTGAAATGATGAGTTTGTCAGATTCAATGTTTCTCTGTTGATTCTATAAATGAGACTTAATTAAACTAAAAAGCTTCTGCACAGCAAAAGAAATAATCAACAGAGAAAATATTAGAAAAAATTCACAAACTATATATCTGACAAGGGACTAATATCCAGAATCTATAAGGAACTCAAGCAAATCAACAAGAAAAAAATTAAAGACTACATTAAAAAGTGGGCAAAGGATATGAAAAGACATTTTTCAAAATAAAAAAAACAAATGACCAACAAATACGAGAAAATGCTCACCATCACTAATTGACAGGGAAATGCATATTAAAACCACAATGAGATACCACTGTACCTCTTTCAGAATGGCCATTATTAAAAAGTTCAAAAACAATAGATGCTGGAGTGGATGCAGAGAGAAAGGAATGCTTATACACAGTTGGTGGGACTGCCGATTAGTACAGCCTGTATGGAAAACAGTATGGAGATTCCTCAAAGAACTAAAAGTTGACCTACCATTTGATCCAGCAATCCCACTATTGGGTATTTACCCAAAGGAAAAAAAGTCATTTCATCAAAAATTTCATTCATTGCACTCGAATTTTTATTACAGCATAATTCACAATCGCCAAGATGTGAAATCAACCCAAGTGCCCATCAATTCATGAGTGAATTAATAAATGTGATATTAATATATGTATACCATAGAGTACTACTCAGCCATAAGAAAAAATGATGGTTTAATAGCTTTTTAAACAACGTGGATAGAAATGGAGACCATTCTCCTAATTGAAGTATCTTAAGAATGGAAAAACAAAAACCACATGTACTCACTATTTAAATTGTAACTAACCGATCGGCAGTCATGAACACATATGGAATAGGAAGTCTAGTATTTTGTTGAGTACTAGTGGTGAGAATCCTCATCTTGTTCCTCATCTTAAAGGAAAAACTTTTAAATTTTCATTGTTAAATATGATGTTTTCTGTAGCATAGTCACATATGTTATTTATTATGTTGAGGTACATTCCTTCTATATCTAGTTTATTGAACATTTTCATTATAAAAGGGTGTTGAATTTGCAATTTTTATTCTTCATTCTATTAAAGTTGTGGATCAGTTTATTTTGTGTATCAGTTTATTAATTTGCATATGTTGAACTGTCCTTACAGTACAGGGATAAATCCCATTTGATTATAGTGTATGATTCTGTGCTATGAATGTAGTTTGCTAGTATTTTATGGAGGATTTTTACATCTATGTTCATCTGTGATTTTTTTTTCAGTGTCTGTGTCTAGCTTTGATATCAGGGTAATGCTGGCTCTGTGAAACACACTGGCAAGAGAAATAAAAGACATGCCACAGACTGAGAGAAAATATTTATAAAAGACATATCTAATAAAAATATTTGTTTTCTAAAATATACAAAGAACACTTAAAATTCAACAATAAGAAAACAAACAATCTGTTAAAAATGGGCCAAGACTTCAATAGACATCTTATCAAAGAAGATATACTGATGGCAAATAAGCATATGAAAAGATGCTCTACATGGTATTAATATGTCACCAGGGAAATGCAAATTAACATGACAATGAGATGCCACTATAGATCTATTAGAATGGCCAAAATCCACAACACTGATAGAATCAAATGCTAGTGAGGATTTGAAGCAATGGGAACTCTCATTCGTTGCTGGTGGGAATATAAAATGGTACAGCCACTTTGGAAGACAGCTTGGCAGTGTCTAAAAAAGTCCTAAGCATTCTCTAATCCTATGATCAGTAATCATCTTCCAGGGTGTTTACACAAAGGAGCTGAAAACCTATGCCCCCACAAAAACATTTAGAAAGATACTTATACCATCTTTATTCATAATTGCCAAAACTTAGAAGCAACTGGGATGTGCTTCAGTAGGTGAATGGATAAAAAAACTGTGGTTCATTCAGGCAATGGAATATTCAATGCTAAAAAGTGAGCTATCATCTCGCTTTTGATATGGAGGAGACTTAAATGCATGTTAGTAAGTGAAAGAAAGCAATCTAAAATGGCTGCATACTGCATGATTACAACTATATAACATTCTGAAAAAGATAAAACTATGAAGACAGGAAAAAAAAATCAATGGTTGCCAGTACTTGGGGGAGGGAGGGATGAACACGTAGAGCACACAGGATTTTTAGGTAGTGAAATTATTCATGATACTGTAATGGTAGAAGCATGTCATTATACATTTGTCCAAATCTATAGAATGCACAATACCAAGAGTGAACCATCATATAAACTATGGACTTTGGGTGATAATGTTGTGGTAATTAAACTTCATCAGTTGTAAAAAATACACCACTCTGGTGGAGGATGTTAATAATAGAAGATAGGCATGTATAGGGGCAGGCATATGTGAGAAATTTTTGTACCTTCCTCTCAATTTTGCTGTGAACCTAAAACTGCTTTTTAAAAAAAATTTTTATTTAAAAAAATCTCAAGAAGTTATGTTTTATATGATCAATTTATATAACATTCTTAAAATGACAAAATTAAAGAAATAATTATAGATCTATTAAAGGGTAGATCTTATGTTAAATGTTCTTACCACAAAAATAAAAACACAAAGGACACAGAGAACAGATTAGTGCTTGCCTGTAGTTGAGGAGAGGGCAAGGGTGAGTGGGCAAGGATATGTTACAAAAGGGCAACTGACTGATCATTGTGGAGATAAAATTCTTCTGTACCTTAACTGTGTCACTATCAATATTCTGATTGTAATATTGTATTAGACTTTTGCAATATTACCATTATGGGAAACTGGAGAAATGATACACAGTATATATCTGTATTATTTCTTACAATTGTGTGTGAATCAACAATTATCTCAAAATTCGAAGTTTATTTTTTTAAAGAAATAATTAAATGGCAAAAAAGAGAAGGAAAGCTTGCCACTTGTGAAAACATGGAAGAACCTGGAGGACATGCTAAGTAAAATAAGCCAGTCACAGGACAAACAATTCATGTTTCCACTTATGTGTGATATCTATAATAGTTAAACTCATAGAAGCAGAGACTATAATATTAATAGTAGTTACCATGGGCTGAGAGTGGAGGAAATGGAGAGAGTGGTTGTTCAATGAGTATAAAATTTAAGTTACATTGGATGAATAAATTCTAGAATTTGCTGTACAGCATAGTGCCTAAGGTAGTCAATTCAGTATTGTGCACTTCAAAATTTGTTAAAAGGGCAGATCTTATATTAAATATTCTTATGACAAAAATAAAAGCAAACACAAAGGGACATAAGAGAACTTTGGCAGGTGTTAGATATGTCTTTTACTTTGATTATGGTGATGGTATTATGGGTGTTTGCATTATATTCAAACTCATCAGATGATACATTAAACATGTGCAGTTCTTTGTATATAAATTAGACCTCAATGAAGTTTTCTTTTAAATTAAAAAGTACTCATCAATAAGAAGAATCAAAAGAAGTTTTAAATTACATTGAAAGGGCAGTAGTATGTAAACACTGCAATGTCCCAGAGTGATAATATCTCCTGTTTCTTATAATACAGTCCAAAAGGGTCTGGATTGTCTTAACATTCCTTAGAACATCATAGTTTCTTTGATATTACTGACACTATGCAAAGTAGAACTGATAAGAATTAAGTGACAAGCATGTTAAACTCCCAGGTTAGATATGTGCATGTTGGAGATTAGAAATTATACTTAAGAAAATTAAGGACTTGTCACTTCTGTGAAGTGTTTTAAGATCTAGTTGTCTGGAGAATGCTGATGATTATTAACTCTTGCACCATGTCCTACTACTAAGAAAAAAAAGCACAGAACTTGGTATAAGTCTTTGGATTTAGAGGCCGTGTATACCACAATTGGAAAGACTGCTCCTATCTCCATTTATCCAGAGACTCAGAAGATGTCTAATTTTCAGCGATCCCAGAGCAAAAGAATCTCTCCAGCAAGTTAAGTCTGTAGGGCAAGCTGCCCTATTCCTCTGGCTACAATATGCAGTAGGTCCAATGATCTTAAAGTTATCTGTGAACGGTAATGAAATTTCACAGATTTATAGAAAGCCTCGACAGGATAATTTCAATGCAGTCCCTTTCAGTTCTGTAGATATCCCATGCTGTTTATTTGGAAAAGGGCTCCTGGTTGGATCCAAATATCTACAATAAGAAAGTCTGTGTAAGAGATACATGGATGGGTCTGTGAGACTGTTCACAAAATCAGTAAAATTTTGTGTACCTTCATAGGATGTCTACTGTAGAGAAAGCTCTGTAATTAGATAAACAATATGACTTGGCCTGTGAATTTCAGCAAGTACCCCCTTTCTTACATCATTGTCACCACAACGAGCTCATAAACAGAGTTGCCATGATGATGAATATGTATACTACATATGAGCCCAACATCATGGGCTTCTTACCACATCTGAGCTATTCAACGAAAATCCTAACTGACTACCTATCAAGGAGAGTGACACTGAGCACTCAGTTTGGCACTATTTCTTGAGGAGATCACTCAGCAAATTGCGGGGGGGGGAGGAGAGTGTTTATGTTACATTTCTATCCTGGAGAAGCTAGTAATTCATCCTTGCTGGCAGATACAGCTATTACAAATATGGGTGTGCCTTCCCTAGTTACAATGCTTCTACTATTCCACTTATAGAATGCTTGATCTACGAGCATGACACTCCCTACAATATTGTCTAAGATAAATGGGCCCATTTGGGGGGAGGGTAAAGTGGAAATGACAGCAAAAGACCACAAGATTCATTGTCTCAACATGTACTTTATCACACAGAAACATCCAGCTGAATCATAATAGAATGATGGAATACTCCGATATGATGCAGTAGATGCACTGAATGAACACCCAGTATATGGTGCTGTGTTCTTAATAGATAGAATGCACAGGTCCAAGAACAAAGGATTGGTTACTCTCATAGATTCACTTGTAATGGTGTTCCTGCCCCACCCCCAAACTTAGGGTCTTCTGGATTAGAGGTCTTGGTTACCAGGACTATTACACTCCTGTGAGAACAAACAGAGGATATTTACTAAACTTGAAGCTGCAATTTCCACTTGGTCATTTTGGGTTACTCATGCCTGTGGACCAAAAGAAAAAAAAATACCATGCGGTGAGTAGGGGGTAATCCACTCAGATCAGCATGAGGAGCTAACATTGCTTTTACACTTTGGAATCAAGAAGGAGTATGCATGGAATCCACAGGATACCAAGTCTACAGCCATACCACCCTGAATGTGCCAGATCTCTGATCTTGGAAGCTAAGCAGGGTTGGGCCTGGTTAGTACTTGGATGGGAGGATACCAAGTAATAGTGATGACTGGGCCAGTAAACACAGCCAGCTGAGGGTGTGGCAATAAAGGGCTCAAACTAGCTGACTGAGGATGAGGGAAACCTAGAATAAGAAATAGAGAAGTGAATTTTTGAATTTAATTTATGAATTTCATTCAGAAGTGCCCCTGGTACTTCTGAAGCATAATAGTTTATTTCAATAGCCATAACATATTAAATCTTCTTAGAGACAGTGACTAACTATCTTTCTGAAAGAGACTCTGGAATTACATGAGAAATTCTGAGTGGTGCAAGGGGTGAACTCATGAGCATCTCTTATTGCACATTGTAAATTCTATTTGCATAACTAATCATTTTTTCACTTCTGTGGCAATCAGTTTCATGTTAATTTTTACCAGGATCACACATTTATAGACTTTACTATGGTCTCACTTCAGCCTTGTTTTTGCATTCTCCTGGCTTGGTGCTCCAGAAATTTACAGTTGATGCCATAGTGTAATACACCTTGGGAACTAGTTAAGAACTAAGGCATGTGCAACCCAGATATCTGGAGGAACTTAATGCCCTGTGAAGAAAATCTTTGATGAATAAGGAAGAGGAGCTGATGGTTAAATGCTTTCTCCTTTCTTCCCTGGACAGAGAATCATGTAGTTCCTCAAATGGTCTCAAGGGATTGAGCAAGTAGATACCCTAGCAGCTGCTAATTCAGTAGCTTATCTTCGACTGGCTCTCAGTTCTTTCTGCTTTATTCTTCTGTCTCACTCACACTCTTTGAATGGTAAGTTTTAGTAAAATCCTTACATTTAACTATTTGTTTTAAGCTCTGATTTCTGGGCTACATAGGCACAGACATATATGAACAAGAATGTTAATCATATCGATATACTGAAAGGTAAAAGATATTAGAAATAACTAGCAATGAAAGCATAATTGAATGAAATTCAGTATGTCCTCATTATGGAATGCTATTCAACTCATTAAAAGACTTGAGTTAAATGTTCATAATCAGAAGGTATATGTAAATCATAGAAAAAGAGATTAATATGACTCAATTTCCATTTGAAACCAAGCCAAACTATATATATGTACACATACTGTTGTATAAAACTGTGTGATAATGTGGAAACATAAGGAAGGCCAGACAACATAATTATTTTGGAAGAATTTTTAAATTGATTATTATTCTATATTAATGAATTATACTTGTATATTTTTATGGAAAACAAAGTAGTTATAATTTTTCATACAATGTGGAATGATTAAATTAGGCAAATTGGTATATAAATAATCTCAAATATTAATTTTGTTATGAGAACATTAGAAGTTTACTCTTTTAGTGGTAATTATTATTAATAATTAATAGCTACATTCAGCATGTTGTACAAGAGATCTCAAAAACAATCAAATGTGTTCCTCCTATCTAACCGAGGCTTTGTATTTGTATTCTTTGACTGTCATTTCTCCATTTCCTTCAGTCTCTGGTAGCCCATGTTCTATTTCAGCTTCTATGAGTTCAATTGTTTTAATTTCCACATCTAAGTGAGACCATGCAGTGTTTGTCTTTCTGGATCTGGCTTATTTCACTTAGTATAGTGTTCTTCAATTCCATCCGTCCTGTTACAAAGGACAGAATTTCTTCCTTTTTTAAGTCCAAGTAACATTTCATTTTGTAAATATACCACATTTTCTTTATTCATTTTTTTGCCTGATGGACACTTAGGTTGATTCTGTAACTTGGCTATTGGGAATAATGCTACAGTGAATGCAGGAGTACAGATATCTTCTTGGCAAACTGATTTCAAATCTTTTGGGTGAATACTCAGAAGTGGGATTGCCAGATCATATTGTAGTTCTATTTTTAGTTTTTTTGAGGAACCTCTATATTGTTTTCCATAATAGTTATACTAATTTACATTTCCACCAACAATATATGAGGGATCTCTTGTCTTCACATCCTCACCAACAGTTGCCTGTCTTTTTAATAGCATGAAGTCTAACAGAGTGAGGTGATATCTCATGGTGGTTTTAATTTGCATCCTCATAATGGTTAGTGATATTGAGAATTTTTTAAATTCTTTTATTCTTTAATTCTTTAATTTATTAGCCATTCATATGTCTTCTTTTGAGAAAAAACAGCAGATTTTTAACATAGGTTACCTAAGGAGGTGAAATGAGGGATCATTAACTTTTGCTTTATTCATCTTTTAATTTATTTATTGTAAAAATAAGTAGGTAAAATCATAATTTAAAATTTAGAACAGAGGAAATATCTGTACCATTCTGCTGATAGTTTTTATAAGATGAGAATTAATTTTATCCCTAAATTTTGCAAGGCAGTCATTGGAAGGAGTGTTTGAGATAGGAGCAAAGGCATGATTAGAGTGATCTGAAGAGAAAATAAGAGGTGAGAAATTTTTAAAAAATTTTAAAATATGGATATAGTCTACTCTTTTGAGTCATTTTGCTTTAAATGACAGTTGAAATGTAGGGGAAGTTAGAAAGAGAAATAAATTCAAGAAAGGAAATTATTCAATTATTAAAATAAAAACTTAATTCCTATTTTTATAAGAAGAACCCTGGTGAGGTTGGAAACATGATATGAGAGGGATAAGAGAAATGTAGAGCGAATTCCTAGAGGAAGTCACTGAGTATGGGATCCAGTGATCCAGTGCAAGAAAAGAGGTGTAGACCTTCAGCAAGTGTGTGGTCAGGAGGGAAGAAAGGCAATGGAAGCACAAATGCAGATAGATTGGCACAGTTAGCAGTTGCATATATTCTTCTATTTGCTCAGTGAAATAAAAAGCCAGGACATTAGTCAAGAGTTAGGAGACTGGAAATAGAGATGGAATTTTGAAGAAAGACAAGAAATTATGGAATCTAGAAAAGGCAGAGTAAATTAACTCAGAGGATAAGGAAAGATTGCTGAGCAGAATTCACCTTAAATAATTTGGTTGTAATTTAATGTGAGACATTAGAATCAACATGAGTTTGTTTGTCCAGCTGTGGTCATGTATCTGTGTGGGTGTAGGCCAAAAAGTAGTGATATAGTTTGGATGCTTGTCCCCTCCAAGCCTTATATTGAAATTTGGTCCCTAATTTTGGGAGTGGGCCTTAATGGATCATGGAAGTATATCCCTTATGAATAGATTAATACTCTCCCTCAGGGGCAAGAGAGTTCTCATTCTATTAGTTTCTAAGAGAACTTGTTAAAAAGAGCCTGGCATCTCCTCCCTCATTGCTTTCTCTCTTGCCATGTGATCTCTGTACATTCTAGCTCTCCTTCATTTTCCACCATGAGTGGAAGCAGCTTAAGGCCCTCATCAGAGGCACATGCTCAATCTCCTTTTCAGCCATCAGAATCATGAGCCAAGTAATCCTTTTTCTTTATAAATTACCCACCCTTGGGTATTCCTTTACAGTAACACAAAATGACCTAAGACAGCTAGGGTTAGGTTGTGCAAATAGAGAATGAACTAAAATATAAGCTTTTGCACTCAATTACAGAGTTGAGCAGCCATATTTCTATTGTATTATTGCTAGTTTCCCTTACTTTCTACTATAATAATCTCTGTACTGAAGAAATGATAAGAGGTACCACTCCTCAGTGAAATGGCTTCCAAGTGTCTGTCAGGTTCCTCTGCCCAGGAATCCTTTTATGATGCTGGGGAATGTTTCATGGTCTTTTGTGGGTTTGAGTTAAAGGCTAAGTCCTCCCTGGTAGACCCAACTTCATAATATAAGAATCCCATCATGGTTTTACATTTCCTATTACAAACCTTCCTGTAGTAAAGTAGTAAAGTTACTTTTTGTCTTTAGGCTTTTGTAATTCAGTGAGGTGGAAGAAAGCAGTTTATTTCATCCTCACTATATATGGTTTACATTAATTAATAAAACATATAATTATTATTTATTTATTTCTATTTCAGCATATTATGGGGGTACAAATGCTTAGGTTACATATGTTGCCTTTGCCCCACCCAAATCACAGCTTCAAATGTGTCCATCCCCCTGATGGTGTGCACCGTTAGGTGTGAATATACTCCCTTTCCCCACTCCCACCTGCCTGACGCCCAATGAATGTTACTACTATAGGTGCACATAAATGGTGATCAGTAAATACCAATTTAATAGTGAGTACATGTGGTGCTTATTTTTCCGTTCTTGGGATATTTCACTTAGCAGAATGGGGTCTAGCTCTACCCAGGATCATTATTGTTTTTTGTGGCTGAGCAGAACTCCATGGTATACATATGCCACATTTTATTAACCCACTCATGGATTAATGGGTGCTGCTATAAATATTCTAGTGCACATGTTTTTTTAATAGATTGTCTTTTTTTTCTTTGGGTAGATGCCCAGTAATGGGATTACTGGATCAAATGGTAGTTCTACTTGTAGTTCTTTGAGGTATCTCCATACTACTTTCCACAGAGATTGTACTAGTTTGCAGTCACACCAACAGTGTATGAGTGTTCCTAACTCTCCATATCCATGCCAACATTTACTGTTTTGGGACTAAAAGCCATTCTCACTGGAGTTAAGTGATATCTCATTGTGGTTTTGATTTGCATTTCCCTGATGATTAGAGATGTTGAGCATTTTTTCATGTGTTTGCTGGCCATTAGCCTGTCTTCTTTTGAAAAGTTTCTGTTCATGTCCTTTGCCCACTTTTTAATGGGGTTGTTTGATTTTTTCTTGCTGATTTTCCTTAGATGATTTTCCTGAGTTTTATTAAAACATTTAATTAAAGCAATGTTTGGGATCTTACTCCAGCATTAAAAGAAACAAATGTATATTAATATAAAATGGTGTCATATACAATGAATAGTCTTTTTTATTAATATCTTGACTCCAGTGAAAAATCACTTTTATAATAACCAGTAGGAGACGGTTCCAAGCACAATTGTTAGAATTTTACAGCCTAAGCTGTAAAATGTGATGTTACATCCAACAAATTAGATTTATTTGATGTATATGTTCATAGTGATTTCTTTTTTTGTCTGTTTATATACATAGTATATGCATATACCAAATAAGTTTTAAACAGAAATAACTCTACTTAGAAATAAAGTTAGGTTTTTTGATTTCTCAAATTTCATCATACTACTTATAACCATTTATAATAGAGGAGACTTTAGAAAAAATATTACCTGTTATCATTTCTTTGCTATTGTTTACAAGTATCAGGAAGGACAGATTTTTGTTTTAATAAGATACAATTTTAGAGATTTTGAAATATTCAACATGATCAAAGCAACAAAATGTACATTTTAAATTTCTTTACTTGAGAATTTCATATTAAGTGCAGAGTCTCTTTCTATAACCTAGAGAAAACACATCACCACAGGAATTAAAAAGACTATTTCATTTTTCCTTTTGTTAAAAGTGGTAAAATATCTATAACATAAAATTTAATATTTTAACCATTTTTAAATGTACACTTCAGTGGCATTAAGTACATTACATTGTTGTGCAACTATTATCAAGATCCATCTCCAGGACTTTGTTTATCTACCAAAACTGAAACTCTACTTGTTAAATAATAACTCCCCATCCTCCCATTTTCCCAGCTCCTGGAAGCCACCATTGTACTTTCTGTCTCTATGAATTTGACTACTCTAGGTATCTCATGTAAAGGAAGTTATACAGTATTTGTACATTTGATACTGGCTTATTTCATTTACCATGATGTCTTCAAGATTCATGCATATTGCTACATGTGTCAGAGTGTTCTTCCTTATTAAAGCTGAAAAATATTTCATTGTATGTATATGCCATATTTTGATTATTCATTCATCTATCTTCATGGTTTTCTGAAAACAATATCACTTAATTTTTGTCACTGAAATGAAAATACTTACAAATTTAAAGAGATCTGAGTCATATTTGCTGTTTCTTTAAATAGAACTGTTCTCAAATGGAAATACATAAATAAATGACCGAAGAGTACAGTGGATGAAATAATGTATGAATGTATACATTTGTAATATTAAGTTTATGTCTTAAGTGTAAGTACTAATAATATCCAAAGTTTGCACCCAAAATAGTAAATAACATTTTTGGAACCTAAATTGTTTTCTACCCCTGGCCATCTATACTTGATCCTAATCCCAAAACACAGTTCTTCCAGAGACTTACATATTTGATTCCAAGTCAGCATTCAGAACTCAGCTCCAACATCACCTTTTAGAGAGGTCTCTGTTGATTTACCTGTATAAAACAGATTTTTGCTCATCTTCCCCTTTTACCCTAATCAGAGCCCAGCTGGATTTATTTTATATCACTGAATTTTCAATTGCATGAAATTGTCTATATTTGTGTTTCCTGGGCATTGTCTCTTTTCCGCACTTTCAACTGAATGTATACTTCATGAAGGACTTTGTTTGTCTTGTTCATGTGGATCTCCAGTGCCTAGAATAGTAGTAGCTAGAACATAGTAGGTAATGAATAAAATATTTACAGAACATATGAAGTGAAATAAAATCATGATTGTGCTAAAGATTCTAATGAAATCACATCCTTTCCTCAAACTATTGCAGTCAAATGAATTTTCATTAAATACACAATCAGATATTAAACTTTTATATATAGACCATTTTAACTTATTATATCAGAGTCATTTTGAGAGCCTGTTCATTGGTCCTTGTGGAAAATATATTGTCCACATCTTATCTTTCATGGTGAATAGGTATCATACAATTAGTTGTATCTCAGAGTCCAGGCAAAATGTTTACTTTCTTTACTCTTTTGTAGACTTCTTGTCCACAGAAAATGTATCTTTTACTCTGATATTGGGAAAAATATTTTGCAATTTGTTAAGCTTTTGAGAGACCTTTTATTTTCTCAATCTTTAGTTTCTTAACTCAGAAAATCTCAGTAAATCAGTTTCTATTTCTAAGAACTGTGTATGAAACATAAATGAGACATTTAATAGCATGGTACCATTTTTCAAAATCTATGCAACACTATTTTTAACATTACTAGGAAACCTTATGATTTAAAGAAATTAGGCATTAATTTGAAATCTATTTATTCCAAGTCTCTTGAAAGAGCCACACATATATTAAATAATTAGCCTTTTTGACTAGCATAATTATAGAAAGCTGCTGCTTTTAATATGTCTCACAGCATATCATTTTAAGGAACTATTGGCTGCTGTAGTTTCCGCTGCTTAGAAATGTTGAGATCTTTTTTCAATTTCTTGTTAAGAAACACCTCAAAATCTTTTTTTTAAAAGCACTCCTTCATTTTAGCAGAGTGATACATTGGAAACGATCTTTCCCATCTTGAAATACTAAATACCAGAGTTATTATTGAACGAAGAAGTGTTTCCATTACTTTTTGTCTCTCAGACAGTTTTTTGTATCATTAATTTTTTTGTGCTGACAGGGTATTGCAATATTCTAAAGTGCAGCCCCTTTCCCAGTGAATCTCATAAATCTTATGCCCACTGTGGTTAGAAAGTGAGGGGCTTTTATAATTGCAGATATTTCTGGTCCAGAGATGAGTACTTTCATAAGATTTGTTTTTGCTGTTGTGATTATATAAAAGGAGACATTTCAGGAACAGTTGTATGGCATAGCGTGATGGTTTCTGGGTAATTGATCTGCAAACATTGGTTCTGATGGAAGTTGGATCACTGGCTTGCCACATGAACTTAGAAATATCAATTTCTTCTAGGAGGCATTCATATTTCTACATTGGAAATTCTGCTAATAATGCTGTTCTAACTCATACTGGCAAAACTAAATACGTGGATACATTATGTTTTTTCAAAAAAGATGAGGAAAATCTTTTCTATAAAAGAAAGCCATAACTTTCTGGCAAGCTTCCTGAACAAATTTTACATTTTTGACTCAAGTTAGGGCAATCCTATATAGTCTTCCAGGAAATCTTTTTGGAGAAGAGGATAGAGTAATTATCAGTTTAGCATTTATGTTTGGGGTTCTCAAAATTAGGTCTTGTAAGCTGGGGATACTTTGGATATTCCATATGAGAACCGACAGTTTGAAGTACCCCCAAATATAGAAGCCTAAAGATTGAAAAAATCATTTTCAACCCTAAACAAAAGCTTCTACAAATGAAAATAGATGGTTCTGAAAGTATCCTGGGAGAGTGGCTTCAGGAAGATCTAACCGCAAATGGTTAGGAATAGCTACTAATATCACTAGCTTACCGTGTACTGATTTCCAAGTGAAGGACATTAGAGCTGCTGTCGGTGCTATTTTCAACACAGACAAACACCCACCAACACTCGTGGAAAACCTGAGAGTGTTCATGTAGGTTGTACGTAAGCAGATGATATTTAGTAATGTCTTGAAACAGTTTGTGAAAGCAGACAAGCAACAAAGAATTTACTACATAATCTTTTTTTTTTCAAAGCGTTACAGGAGTACAAAGGTTTCTGATGATATGGATCTCTTTTGTAATGCTTGAGTGAGAATTAAAAGTGTGCCTGTCGCTCAGATAGTGTTCCTTGTACCACATCTTTTCAAAGTAAAAAACAGATATGATGTAATTTAACTCACAATTCACATTTCATTTTGCATCCTCTTAATTCAGGATGAGATGGAAGATAGATATTTAATTAATATATTTAATTGAAGTAAACTGCATTGGATAACTGTTTTGATAAAAATAGACTGATAGACTTTGGATGACATATTTTTTTTCTTTTGAAACAAGGTCTTGCTCTGTCCCCCAGGCTAGAGTGCCGTGGCGTCACCCTAGCTCACAGCAACCTCAAAATCCTGGGCTCCAGCAATCCTCCTGCCTCAGCCTCCCAAGTAGCTGGGACTACAGGCATGTGCCACCATACCTAGCTAATTTTTTCTACTTTTGTAGAGATGGGGTCTCCTTCTTGTTCAGGCTGGTCTCAAACTCCTGACCTCAAGCAATCCTCCCTCCTTGACTTCCCAGAGTGCTAGCATTACAGGTATGAGCCACTGGGCCTGGCTTAATATGTATCTTCAAAAGTGCATAATTTTCTTAAAAAACATTACCATCCTAGCAATTATTTGAGACATATTTCCAAAAAGTGATGAATTGAGTTAAATTAGGCACACTTATTTCAAATTCTATACGTTCACTCTTGTTGCTGTAGTTTTGCTAATCATTTTATTTCAGATGTTTTATCATTATCATAATTTTATATATAGACTATATTTATTATATTAGTGGTGATGCTTAAATGATGTATTCTTTCTTATTCTTTTCAGGCTGCTATAGCAGAGTAGGCATTTGTGCTGAAAATGGGTAAAATATTCTATTCCAAAGACTGACACTTTCCATAATGATTTAAATTTTCACTATTACAAGCATCTATGAGAAAAGTAGTACAGGCTGTTATAGAGGTGCAGATCTTTCAGGATGAAATAATGTAAAGTGTTCATGAATAAACAGAAAAATGCTTGAACATCAGGAAAAATAACATAAAATTGGCAGGGGAAAAAGGTATAACTGTGTGAAAAACCTATGTATGTACACTGATTAAAATTTGCTATTTTATCATTTTCTTTATTAATAGCACTTTGATACTATTTACTTTAGGTAGGTAAACATTATGTAACTGCTAATTTTTTAAAAAAACAATATTTAAACCACTAAATAAATTACAACCTTAAAATGCTGCCATTATATTAAATGAATATAATTAGTGAATTTAAACTGATTCCTTACACTTCTTGGGTATATTTTTTTGTCTATAAATTAAACATTTGTCCTCCACACTGTGCCAGCCTGGAGGAAGAATGATGATCTATTGTGTAGTTTCTGATAACTATTTTAGCAATAATTATATTTTAGAACCCCAAGCTCAAATTTATCTTTTAACATAGATTTATTAAACTATAAATAATATTTTCTGCTGTGAAAAGATAACTAACATTACATAAATTTAAATTTGTAATATTTTAAATTGAAATAAGAAACACAAATGATGTTTGATAAAATTCTAAGGCTATCTTACTGTTTTAGTGCATATAAAACTTTTATATTTTTCCTTTAAAATATACATATGTCATATGCTTACACATATATCCATAAAACAATTGATATTTCTCATCTTGCTTTATGTTCAAGATTTTATATAAACATTGAACATGTATGAAGAATTTTGAGAAACTTTACCTTTCTTTAGTGAAATCAAAAGGATATTCTTCATATTCTTCCTTTCCTATGAATTTTCGAGTGACAAATAAAATAATACTTAATTACTTCTTTACTCTCCCACAATAGAAAAATTTGAACTTGTGTTGTGAATAGCATTCAAATGACATACTTAGAACCAGTCATATATAATGTGTTATATTTTATTCAATTTTGGCACCAGTAACTATTAAATGGTAACTAGGAATTATTTCCAATATTTAATATAACACTTCCATCAAAGAACATGTTAGTGTTATTGAGAATGAAAATTTAAATTTACTAATATTATAGCTCTGCCATTTGTTTCTTAACTTTTAGGTTTTTGTAAACAAAGGTGAAAAATAAAAACTTCAAGGATGTTCATCATGCAGGATGTTAAAGTAGAAGAGAAATACTTGTGACTCTGAGTAAGATAGCACTCAGGAGGTAAATACTACTGGGAATCTTTTTTTTTCTTAAGAATTAGCATGCCAAATAAATTACTGAGTCACATGAATCTCTGGAGTAAAATGAATTTAAAAAATGCCAAGGAAGTAAGCCATCCATGTAGAATAAAAATGCTTTTTACATGTTCTTTAGGCACACATACATGAAGAAGAAGAAACTTGTTTTTAGGAAACCTAGCCTTGCCTGTTTGTGCCCACAAACATCAAGTTCTCTCATAATGATATCACAGATCTACACTCCTTTCTATCAAATCTATTCTTAAAATGTGACTTCAACCCCATCAACAGCCTTCATGTTGCCAAATTGAATGATCACTACTTTGCCCTCATATCATTCAAACTCTCATCAACACAGATGGCTCCTTTTTTCTTGAAACACTTTTCGTTCTTGGATTCCACAAAGCATCATGTCTCTGACTTTCCTAAATATCACTAGCCCTTCTTCAACAATTCCCTTTTATGAATCCTTCTGCTATGACTGGCCTTTAAATGTTAGACTAATTCATAATTTCATTTTTATCTTCTAAATTAGCTATATTATTTCTTTGTGAACATGGCTTTAAATATTATTTATATTTAGCTTATTCATAATTGTCTACTTCCATCTCTAAGTTTCCCTTGAGGTTCAGACTCAAATATCCAGTTGCCTACTGTGCACATCATTTGGCTGAACAATAGTCACCTCAAATTTAACATGTTGAATATAGGACACTTGATTTATCCCATTAAATATCTCAAACCTATAAGTATGCCCTGTGCTGGTCTTGCCCATCAAGGTGAATGGAACTAACTGGAAGATTAGGTAAAAAAAAATCTTGGAGAAGTTCTTAACTAATCTCTTCTTCCTTCCTTAAGTCTAGCTAACCAGTGAATTCTATTGACTTGATTTCCATAATATATCTTAAATGTATACATTTTCCTCTATCTCCACTGTCAACCTCCTTTCATCTCATTGTGAAACACTTATATTTGCACATCTCCACATTTCCCCCTACAATTCATTCTTTAAAGAACAAACAGAATAATCTTTAAAAATAAGTCAAATCAAATCACTCTCTTGCTTAAAAACTTCTTATGTTAGAATCGAATTCAGACTCTTTCCCATGGCTCATTTGCAAGTCCTACATACTTCATTCTCAGGTATCTATTTAATATTGTCTTCCAAACCTCTCTCTCCTTTCCCCCATCTTCCAGCCACGTTGGGTTTCTTTCTGTTCTGTAAACATGCTAAGTTTGTACTTATCTCGGTATCACTGCACTCAGTGTTCCTTCCACCTAGAATTCTCTTATTCAGACTTCTCAGTGTTCAATTTTCAGTCCTGATTTCACCTCTCCAGTGAGGCTCTCTCTGCCTCACCTGCCTATGTCAGCCACAGCCTCACCCCATCTCTTTTATGGCAGAAGGGGCCTTGTCCATGTGGCTCATTTTGTATGATAGCATCTGGAATCTAGTTGTTATTCAACAAACATTGATTGATTAATTCAATAAAGA
Organism: Cheirogaleus medius; assembly: GCA_008086735.1. Taxonomy (NCBI): domain Eukaryota; kingdom Metazoa; phylum Chordata; class Mammalia; order Primates; family Cheirogaleidae; genus Cheirogaleus; species Cheirogaleus medius. Next base: position 24,197,629 of record VBSM01000361.1, read on the forward strand.
TGTTAGTGGAAGCTCTCCAAAAGTATTAGAAATGTATTCATACTGAAATATAAACAACTGGGTGAAGAAACATTATAAAACTATTGTTAAATTTTTAAAATCAAGAAATAAGTATTATTGACATTTTGACTATTAATATTAAGAGGAATTTGAGGCACCCTTCATGAGATGGTAGCAAGATTTGAGGAGGATGGGGGGCCATGCTGGCACCTAAAGTCATATCCATAAGTAATTTTTCTAAGTTTCTCTGCAAAAATATATTTAAAAGTTTCACTTTCATTTTCCATCATTTTGATTTATCAATTAACTTCACTTTTTATGGCATTTTATTTGTTAATACGTGATTCACTTTTAGTTCATCAAATTGATGTAAAAAATAACCCATCAAGGAAAACAGCCTAAAATATCAATACAAAAATTAATTTAGAAATATTTGCATCTTCACAATTTGTAAACATACTTTAAATATACACTATCAAGCATGGGAGTTACAAACAGTTAACCATGAACTATAGAGTTATAATTCCACAGATGAATTCTTGAGGCACAAAACCATGGGTCATATCCTACAGATTAATATGAAACTCTTTTCACAGTTAGAGGAGTTTCACTTGAAAACTGAGAAGACAGGTTGTGAATTAATAGTCATAAAATGCATTGTTCTATGAACTCCATATTGAATTAATAAAAGAAATATGAGTCAGGCTAGTGAGAGAAGAAGGTATATTTTCAAGTTTAGTGAAGGAATATACCAGCATCATATTTTAGAATTAGAAATGAGTGCTGTAATTTTCTTCAGGCTATAATAACTGTTTTCAAAGAAAATATTTTTACTCAAATGAGTAAAACCTGAGGCAGATAAAATATTTTAGTGTTGTAAATCCTAGGAGGTAGGCTGCTACCAGAGACAGATGGACAATCTGTTTTACTGTTTTACTCATTGTACCAATGTCACATACACATAATTTTAAACTAAACTTTTGATATTCCCTTGGTAGAATCTGCAAAATGACATGAGTTGAAGGATGATCCAAATTAGTCTCCTTATTTTACATGTGGGGATGCTGAGTCTGAAATAAATTAAATGACAAATGGAGAGCATTAGATCTGGAATCAGACTAACTAGCCTGCATGTGACTTTTGTAAATTACTTAACTTCCCTAAACATGTTTCCTCATCTGTATAGGGGAAATAATATCTACTTTGCAAATCATTTTATAAGTAAATGAAGTTTTAAATATATATGTGTGTGTGTATTTGTGTGCATAAAATGTATATAAAAAGCATAACACATTGATTTATTTTATATTTACTAAATTATATCAATTTTTTTGAGGCAGAGCCTGTGATATAACCCAGATCACTTAGTACTTTGTCCAGGTTCATTCCACATTATAGCAATGCCTTTCTGCCCATTTAATTATTAAATCTTCATTTCTTCCGAGATCACACGAGATCGGGCGCGTTCAGGGTGGTATGGCCATGGGGGAGCATGGGCAATATATGTAACTGTAATATTTGTACCCCTATAATATGCTGAAATAAAAATAAATAAATACCACTCTATTATCACGCTATAGAAATGTGTACAAAATGATTAAATTCTTTGTTAAAGTATCATCGGAAAAAAAATCTTCATTTCTTGTTTTGTTGGCAGGCTTAGTTTTCTCCTGCCCTCTTTTCTCTTAATTCTCTATCTTTAGAAAACACAATTAAACTAAGTTTTATCCAGAAAATAAGTTGACAGCAAACTATTAAACTAGCACCAAATCAGCTACAAAACCATGGAAAAAATTAGGCTCAATACATATATTTTAATGTTCTTTTATTTGTACTTAATTTTTATTTTATATTTTATTATTACAGAATTAATTTCACCAAAAATATTTTAAAAGTTGTTTTGAAACAATAAAGTACAATGCTTGCTATTATCCTTTTCAACTCTACCCCAAACAAGCTACATGAACCAAGTGTGAATCAAATTTTCTGAGACTCAGGTTAATAAATTAATTGATATATTTGTACTCTATTTTGTAAGCACTAACATTTATGACATCACACCTTGAGATAATCATTTGTTTTTGTTAAAGGGGAGTGTGACATATTTAAGATCTAGGTTTACAGCCCAATAGATATGGGAAATGGAGATATTTTTAAAAATAAGGAAGTATAGCCTATGGAATTGTCATAGCTAATAGATACAGTAGAATGGGATGTTAAGCTAACTTTCCAGATAAGCCAGGCAAGAAAGTAGTCAATATATAATAATTTCCTTAGAGGTCAGACTTTTAGTGATTTTCACTCTGTATTAAAAAAGATCAAACTATTTGTCATCTCATATTTTTTTTTTCTTTACATACATAAACTTAGTGAATTAAGTCAACCCTACAATTTTACACTTAACCACACTATTAATATTTAATCACTTCTTGTGATTATATCATAAAATATAATATTATCAATAAACAAACACTGGCAAAGGAGAAGTCACAACTGGTATTACAAAAATACAAGACATCATCTTTGAATACTATAAAAATCTCTGTGCCCCAAAACTTGAAAACATGGAGGAAATGGACAAATTCTTAGAAACATACAACCTCCCTAGGCTCAATCAGGAAGAAATAAATTCCTGAATAGACCAATATCAAGCACCGAAATCAAAGTAGCAATAAAAAAAGTCCTGAACTAGATGGGTTCACACCCTAATTTTACCAAACCTACAAAGAAGAACTAGTACTTATACTGCAGAAATAGGTCCACAACATTAAGAAGGATGGAATCCTCCCCAACTCATTCTACAAAGTCAGTATCACCTTGATACTGTAGGAATGGTCTTTTTTTTTCTTTTCTTCATAAATTTCATGTAAAATTTACAATTAAAAGTTTCCACATCCAATGAAAAGTAAGCCTGTATCTGCAGTAGGACATCAAATGTAAGATATGTACAACCTAATTTTAATGATTTTTGAATCGTTTGTGCCTTTTCTTATTTTTTTCTCTTTTCCTTTATCTATTGCTTATTCTCCTATGAATACATTATTTTAAACTTAAAAGTCATTCACTTTAGAACTTTTATGTCTGTCACTCTTCTGAAAATTTGGCTTTTGAGTATCATTTTCTTGAAACAAAGCTTCTGGACACTGAGTGGAGAAGAGAGTTGTTATCCATTAAAGCTATGATCTTTTTGTGGGCTATTGTTGACCTGGCTCTCAGATAACATGTTCATATATATGGGAAATTTGATGAAATTTACAAGAAAAGGTGCAAGATATAAAAATCAATATACAACAATGAATTGCATTTCTTTGTACCAGCAACAAAATTGGAAATTGAAACTAACAAAAAGTGTTATTTAAAATAACACCAAAAAATATAAAATAATTAGTGATAAATACAACAAATATATGCAAAACCTTATAATTGAAAACTCCGAAATATTGCTGAAGAAAAATAAAGATATAAAAATACAGAGAGATATAATATCTTTGTAGGTGAAAAGGTTTAATATTGTTAAAGATTCCAATTTTCCCCAAATTGATCTCTTGATTCAATGCAGTCCCACTCAAAATCCCTGTAGGATTTTAGTAAAAATTGATAAGCTGATTCTAAAATTCATATCAAAATGCAAAAGGACTAGGGTAATCAAAACTACTTTGAACAAGAAAAGCATGTTGAAAGATTAACACTATGTGATTTGCACACTACTATGAAGCTACTTATCATGACAGTGTGGTATTAGCATAAAGACAGTCAAATAGATTAATGTAAGAGTATACCAAGACGATTGATTTCCTGTAAAGCAAAGGTATAGAGGCATTTCAGTAGAGAAGGAATAGTCATTTCAACAAATGGTGCTGGAACAACTGCTTATCCATATGTAAAGAAAATAGAATTTGGATCCATAGTGTGCATCATATATAAACAAATTACTTAAAATGGGTCACAGACTTAAATGTAAAATCTAAAACTATAAAGTTTCTAAAATACAATATGTGAGAAAATCTTTGTACTCAATTAGATAAATATTTTACCATAATCTATAAAAAATTACAATCCCTAAAAATGAATTGAGAAATTGACTTCATTAAATTAATAATTCTGCTGTTGAAAAATATTATTTATAAAATGTAAGAACAAGCCACACATGGGGAGAAGATATTTGCACTTCACAAATCTGATAGAGGACTTGCTTCCACAAGTCCTATTATGTAAAATAATAGGAAATCAAATTAATTTTAAAAAATGAGAAAAGACTTACCACTTCAAAGAAGGAAAATGGAATGGCCAGTAAGCCAATGATAAAATGCTTAACATAATTAGCAATTAGTGAAATGCAAATTAAAACTACAATGTGATACCACTACATATCCATTAAAATGTCTAAAATGGAATAGACTGACCAGAATGTGGAGATACTAGAATACTTATGCACTTGTGATGAAAATGTAAAATGGTACAATTTTTTTTGGAAAAAATTAGGCAATTTCTTAAAATTTTAAACATTCACCTATCATATACTTCAGCTGTTTTTCTTCTAGATATTTACACAAAAGTAATGAAAGTACTTGTCTATACCAAAACTTGCAATATCCCCAAACTGAAAACAACCCAAATGTTCATCAGTAGGTGAATGGATTAATAAATTATGGAATATCTCTACAGTGGAATACTACTCAGCAATAAAGTGATTGAACTATTCATACATGCATCAACACAGATAAACAACAAAATAATTATGTTGAGTAAAGAAAGCCAGACAAAGGAGCACATGTTGTATTATTTCATTTATATAAAATTTTAAAAATACAAATAAATTAATATTAGCAGAAAGCAGATCAGTATATGCCTGGGTATGTAGATGATGGAGGTTTCCCAGGATACTTTCAAAGTCATTGATTTTCATTTGTAGAAGCTTTTATTTTGTTTTGGAAGGGAGGAAATACAAAAGAGCATAAGGAAACTTTTAGGGGTTAGTGATATATTTACTTTATTAATTATGGGAGTCGTTTCACAGATATATATATATCAAAACATCAAATTGTACACTTTATGTGGTTTATTGTTTCTTGATAACACCTCAATAAAGCTGCTAAAAATCAAGTTGAAAACAAAAGATATGAAGTAAAAAGCAGCATGAAATAAAATTTCAGAGGCAAATGAAATTTAGGATATAATTGTAGTGTTTCAACAGGGAGCAGTGTCTAGAACTTCCTACTCTTATTCACACCTTTACTAATATATTTCCACTCTCACATGACCATACTAACTTATTACTTGAACTAACATCTCCAGTGAAAGATACACACTACTTTAAGATGTAGTCATTTACAGTTAGAGATATCATCCTCCCAATTAGCCAGATTCATTTTGTTTTGACTTCTACCAACTGGCATAGTTCTTTCTTTCTAGAAACATAATTAATTCTCTACTTTTTAAGTAGACACATCTGAAAATAGTTGAAGGAGGCTATCATATACCCCTGAAACCATCCCTCTTATGATAAAAAATACACCCAGTTTATTCTGTCATTTTTGAGACATATTATTCCACCTTATTCATTTCATTCAGTATTCCCTTGAGTTTATTAGTGTCACTCTCAAAGTACAGAACCCAAAGCTAGAAGCAATAATCTGAATTTAATATAATCAGCACAGAGCACAGGGAGACTATAATCTCCTTTGTTCTGCACCATACAACAGCCTAAGATTGGATTACCTTTTTTAGCAACGGTGTCATGCTGTCAGTTCCTGTTGAACTTGAAGCTAAATAAAACTTCATGTTTTTCTTTTTTTAGTAGAACAGCTATAAATCCTGTTTTCCACTTTTTATTTATATAAAACCAACTGAACCAAAATGTAGGAATTTGGGTTTGCTCCTATAAAATTACGTCTTGTTTTATGCTTCTTTTTTCTGCCTATTGAGATCATTTTGAATCCAATATTTTCATCTACTATATTTATAGTTCCTCTTAGCTTTGGGGAATTCACAAATCTCATACATAACATTTTATTTCATGTGCTTTCCTTCAGTCTTATATTCCCCTCTAGCTACTAATTTACCTTTCACCTTCACTTCACAATTACAGTAGACCTATGTTATTTACTGCTCAATGTACCTTACCTTAAGAACTAATTTCTTCTTTTCTGTGGAACTGGCAATTTTAGCAAACCACTCCACCACCACTATAGAAAATATAATGTATACTGGTGAATTTGAATCCTCTATTTCCAAGGTAACTGTTATCAGTTCCTGAATTGGTGCAGTATCTATACTGGGTCAATCAGAATCCTCTGCAAGAATTTTACACTAAATTTAGAGTTGTGCACTAAAATACACATTTAGGTCACAATACTGGGAGAATGTGATCATTTTATTAACAAGAAAGATGCAACCCTGTTTGGATTAGGATATCATAAAAACAATTCACAGTCATAGGCAGTTGAAGGGAAGAAAAAAGCTGTGACAACTTGGGTTAACCTTTGGATCCTACCATAACTAAAGCCATAGTCATGGCTTAACATCCTTGTAATGTTAGCTAATTATGTTTTTATATGAGTTACTTTGAATTGGATGTTATATAACTTCACTTTTTTGCTGTTGTTAATTTTTAAAAATAAAAGTAATATATTTTTGTTGTAGGAAGTTACAAAGTATGGCAAAGCAAAATTTATCTGTGTGAAAATATCTAATACTATATTATAAATATAGGCCTTAAGTGAACAATTACTTTTTATTAATTAACTCTATGGATAGTCAGATGAATGTCAGGTGTAGCATACAATGTCATTGGTGTAGTTGTGCTCTTCTAAAATCTAAAATTCCAGGCATGCTTTGCACAGACTGAATATACATTTTTGTTACTGATTATACAAATAACCTCTTTCTTTATTTTTGTTTTTGCCTTCTAAAAACAAAATAATAAATACTCAAAATTCATCATATTCCAATTATTTTAATGTCACCTATGCTTTTAAGATTATTGATAGCTGTATAATTAGAAATACTATATAGTGTATGCTTCTGTGTATCTCTTCCCAACTCTCATTCAGTGACTTCACAATAAATAGAATTAGCCATGATAGGAGTTTTTACACCATATACAATGGCAAACACTACAAATCAAGCCTCTCTCTTTCACCTCCCATTTAATTTAAATTTAATTAAATTAAATTATTAAATTATTAATAATTTAGCAATACAATAAGGAGTAAAACCATAGTAATAGAAAGCATAATATGCTACTATGTACAATTTGGTCCTTATATTTTAAATATGTAAACTCATTTAAATCTTATAAAAACACTGTGAACCAGGACCTATCTCTATCCTCATTTCACAGGTGAGAAAGCTAAGGTACAAAGAGGTAAATGACTCCTCTGAGATCACACAATTAGTAAATTGCAAACTGACCATGTGAAAAATTCTCATCTGTCATTTCATAGCATTATACAAGAACATTTATGACTCATACTAAGACTCATAGTAAGAATGATATTTTACATTTGTATAGGATTGGACAAACATTTCTCTAATTTGAATATTTGAAAGGACTTGCCAGCTACCATAGAGCCTACTCATAAAAGTCTTTAATTTCCATCCCTTTCTAGTTTGAACACTCAAAGGAAAAACCAACAAGAAAAAGACACTTGAGAAATTATCTTTAGCTTCCAAAAGGATAATCCTATAACAATTTAAGGATTTAATATAACTGAAATTTTCAATATATTGTCTTGCCATTTTTTGTTAGCATTGTATTTATAATTGATGCTCATTTACAATTCATATTTTCTTGCCATTTTTGTTTCAGGTAGCTAATTGTTCAAACATATTATTTCCTTGAATATTTTTCTTTTACATTGAGGTTACTCATGATTATATACTCAGATTTTGTGGGGTTTTTTTTTTTTGAATATGCATAATTCTTAGGTCATAGTCCTTTCCTTGGCCATTAAGTCATGCCTTCCTTTTCTTGAAATATTCAAACACTCTTTCCTAAAGTTTTTGGCCCTCGTGGGATTATAGCCTCCATTTTTTCTTTGATATTCTAATTATTAAGATAGCATTGTCCTTTCTTTCTGTGGGCAATGGTTATTTCTATAAACTCCTATTTTTTTCTTAATAATTTCAAAGTAATGACTTTCACATTTCTCATGTACTCTAAAATTATCAACAAATTAACTTAAATTATTTTAAACCTTTATTACATATTTTACTTTTTGCTTATGTTTTTATTTCACGTAGATACCACCTCATAGATGCTTAAATATAAGATCAGCCATGAATTTGAATACTGGATCTACTTTTCACTGGGTTTAAAAACTTCAGAAAACTTACTTGAGTTTTGTTACACAAAAAAATAATAAAGATTACATTATCAACTATATAACTTTGTAGCAACATTACTCCTGAATGCTGTTGTAAGCATGGAGCTCTTGACATAATGCTTGATACACAGTAAGTACTCAGAAATATTGGTTTATATTCTTATAAGAAAATATTTTTTATGCCTTAACTTGAAACATTATTTAGATTCAGTAAAGGAAATAATGTAACTTAAATGAAAATGCAACTTGATTCTTCTTTCCCTGGCAATGGAGGGGAGAGATCTAGTCTTAACAGACAATAATAATGATTGTAATAATTGATCATGATGGCAACATGCATAACGTGCCTAAATTATATAGCAGATACTATTCATATATCCTTGCTACTCATCTGCAAATTTGGAGTGTATGAAATAATTTTATCATTTTACAAATACAAAATGAGGCTCAGAAAAGTTAAGTGACTTGCCCAAGACCATCTTGTTGGTGGCAGACACATGATTCACATTAAGATTTGCCTGATGCTAAGGTCTCTTTCACTATATTGTGCTAACTATTCCTATTTATATCTAGGAGCCCAACTATTTTAAACTTAAGATTTCATTTCTGACTAAGCAAATCCATAAAAACAATATAATATTTTGTAGGTTCAAGTCTGTATCACATTCATACAATGGTCCATTTGTAAATTTCATATTAAATCACACACATGGGTCTATAGATAGATAAATGATAGATACATTTTAGTCATTATTAGGCAAGTATGCCTTACTAATCTGGGTATGTTAACATATTATTATGCAAATCATTTTCAACCCACCTACTGAGAATATAGGAAAGAAAAAACACTTTATGAAAATAAAAATTATCATTTCTTTCATTGATAAATACAATTTAAATTGATCCAATCCTAATTCAAATCTGTTCATGAGTGACTAGCATACTGCATGCTATGTATAGTTGAATGTGTCCTCCAAAGCTCATGTATTAGAAACTTAATTTCCTATGCAGCAGCATTAGAAAATGGGGCATAATAGGAGGTGTTCGGGGCATGAGGGTTCCACCATTGTGAATGGATTCATGCTTAACATAAAAGTGCTTGAGGACTTGAGTTTTATCACTTACTCCTTTTCCCCTTCTCTGATCCTCTCACCTTCTACCATGGGAAGACATAGCCATAAGGCCCTTGCTGGATGTAAACTCCTCAACATTGGATTTCCTAGCCTTCAGAACTGTAAGAAATAAATTTCTTTTCTTTACAAATTAACCAGTCTGTGGTATTCTGCTGAAACAAAACAGACCAAGACACTGCACTAGATTTAAGCTGGATTAATTAGTTCACTCTATTTATTGCAAGTCTAATTTCATTACTTGTAATGACATTTTAGGTTGTTAAATTGACGGTGAGCACAGAATTTGAAATATCATTCTTTCAACACTTTTTCAAAATGTTAAATTTCCTGATTCTGAAGGGAAATATTATAGTGTGAAAAGAACATTAGGCCTGAGGTCTGAAGACCATGGATCAAATCCTGAATTTGACGTTTACTCAATACATTAGGCAAATTATTTCATTTATATGACTTAGTTTTCTCTTTACTAAAATTTTAGGAAATGATATCTCTAAAATAAGATGATGCAGCTGAAAGCACTTTAAAAGTTAGAAAATATTATGAAATGAAAAAACAATCACCATTATGATTATTTATTACTTAAAAATAGTTTAGCTTGGAAGCTATTGAAATAAGCCAAGGAAGAATTTGCTGGAATCCTTTTTATACTAATAGGATCTAGGTTCATGTGTCTATACATAGGAAATTTGAAGCCAATAGAATAATTGGTAACTTTGAACTTTTAAAACAATAGTAAAACAGCCAGGATTAAACAAATGAAAACTTTTATTAATTTAAATTTTTAAGAGAATAAAGTATAAAATATATAAAATAAATGTTCTCTTTTTTGTCTAAATGTTCTCTAAATTATGTTCTCTTTAAACGCCTCTAAGAACCATTGGTATTTTAATTATGAATTCAAATACTAAAATAGTAATAATTGTCAACATTTATTGAGTTCTCACATTTTCAATCACCGTTCTAATTATTTTAGGTACATTTATTTCTTTTAATGCTTGGACAACCTTATGTACTATATAAATGTTATAATCACCAGTTCATAGATTAAAAAATGGAGGCACAGAGAGGTTATATAATTCATACAAGACTCAATGATAGCAATAATATTCAATATTTATTGAACAGTTATACCCTGAACATCACATTTATTAATTGAGTACTTCACGTGTATTAATTCAGCTCATTCTCACCACAATGCTGTAAGGTAGTATTATTAGGATTTCCATTTTACAGATGTGGCCCAGAAGATTATATAATTTGCTTGAAATCACATACCTGCTAAATGGCAAAACAACTGATACTAGAGGCCTCACTCTTAATCCCTATAACAAGCAGCTCGTTGTCTGTACCTTATGGCTAGAAAGTGACAGTGTCAGGGTAAAAAACTAGGCCTAGTTGTTGTTGTTTTGTCCTTTCCTGGCCTTGGGAACAAAGTGATACTGGCTTCATAGAATGAGCTGAGGAGAGCCTTCCTTCACAATATTATGGAATAATTTCTGTAGTATGAGTACCAGCTCTTCTTTGTAGTTCTGGTAGAATTTGGCTGTGAATCTATCTGGCCTGGGGCTTTTATTTTGTTGGAAGATTTTTATTATTACTTTGATCTTACTGCTCATTATTGGTCTGTTCAGGGTTCTATTTTTTCCTGGTTGAGTCTTGGGAGGTTTTATTTTTCCAGGAATTTGTCCATTTACTCTACATTTTCTAGTTTATGTGCATGGAGATTTTTGTATTATTCACGGATAATGTTTTACATTTCTGTGGTATCAGTTGTAATTCTCCTTCATTTCTGATTGATCTTATTTGGATACGTTCTTTTCTATTACTGGTTAATCTGGCAAGAGGTCTATCTGGTTTTTTTTATATTTACAAAGAACCAACTTTTTGTTTCATTGATACTTTGTAGTTTTGTTTGTTTCCATTTCATTTAGTTCTGCTCTGACCTTTATTTCTTTTCTTCTGCTGGCTTTGGATTTGGTTTTCTCTTACTTTTCTAGTTCCTTTAGATGTGACATGAGATTGTTAATTTGTGATCATTCTGTATTTTTGATGTAGACATTTAAAGCCATGAATTTTCCCCTGAGGAATGTTTTTGCTGAGTTCTATAGATTTTATTTTATAGCTTGTGTCCCCTTTGATGTTCAGTTCAAAGAATCGTTTGATTTCTATCTTAATTTGAAAGTCTCAGCTCAGTTGGCCCTCTGGACTGCAGATGTTTGGGGAGGTGGAGGGAAAGAAAACAGTCTGAATAGAAGAGAGCTGGCACTCCAGCTCCTCTGGTTCTTCTCCCTGGAAAGAAGCCCACATGTAACGTCCACGCTTTGGGATCACACAACTTTTCTGAGTTCCCCTGCAGTCTGGGCAGGCATTGGGAAATGCCCATGTGGGAACAGGTAATGTGAAAACTGAAGGGCTGGAGCTCCCTGGAGTGGTCAAAGAGATACTTTTACTTTGTATTAAATGCCATATACAACAATTAACTCAGAATCTATTGATGATCTAAACATAAAACTTAAAACTGTAAAAATGCTCGAAGAAAATATAGGGGAAAACCTTCAAAACATTGTACTTGGCAATGATTTTTTGGATATGACATTAAAACCACAGACAACAATTAAAAATAAATGAATAAGACTACATCAAACATTATAACATCTGTGCATCAAAGGAAACAATCAGCAGAGCAAAAAAGCCAACCTGTAGAGCAAAAGAAAATATTTTCAAATCATATATGTGATAAAGGATTAATCTCCAGAATATATAAAGAACTATAACTCAAAAAAAAAAAAAAGTCAAATAACCTAATTTAAAAATGGGTAAAAAATCTGAAAGGACATTTCCCAAAAGAAGACATACAAATGACCATCAAGCATATGAGAAGATGTTCTATGTCACTAATTATTAGAGAAATGTAAATCTAAACTACAATGAGATATCACCTCACCCCCATTAAAATGGTCACCATTGAAAAACATAATTCTTGGGAGGATATGGATAAAGTTGAACCCTGTATACTATAAGTGGGAATGTAAAATGGCACAGCCGCTATAGAAACATTATGGCAGTTTTTCAAATAATTAAAAATAGAATTACCATATGATCCAGCAATCCCACTTCTGGGTATATATTCAAAATAATTGAAAGCAGGATCGCAAAGATATATTTGCACACCAGTGTTCACTGAAGCATTATTCACAGTAGCCAAGAGGTAGAGGTAACCAAGGAATGGATGGATAAACTAGTGTCTACCAAATAATGAATGGATAAATAAAATGCAAACCTATATAGAGTGGAATATTATTTAGCCTTAAAAAGAAAAGAAAATTCTGGGACATGCAACAATATGGATGAACCTGGAGGACATTATGTTAAATAAAATAAACCAGTCACCAAAAGATAAATACTGTATGATACTTATATGAAGTATTTAAAGTAGCCAAACTCATAGAAATAGAAAGTAGAATGATAGTTGTCAGGGGCTGGGGAAGGAGGAATGGGAGTTCTTGTTCAAAGGGTGTAGAGTTTCAGTTTTGCAAATAAAAAGTTTTTAGAAATCTGTTGCACAACATCTTGAATATAGTTAATATTTACTAAGCTGTATGCTTTAAAATTTCTCTTTTTTGTGTTTTTTACCAAAATTAAATTTTAAAAATTTAAATGTGATTTTCTGATAAATGCAATATTTTGATGTTAATTTTGGCCGCTAGGAATTATCATATCATGATTTTCACAATGCTATACTCTAGAGAAGTGGTTCTTAATGTGTTGTCTAAGGACCCATGGGGCTCCCCAAGACCTTTTCAGAGGATCTGTGAAGTCAAAATTATTTTCAAGTATACTAAAATGTTATTTGCCATTTTTATGTTTTTTCTGTCTCAAGTGAACAGTGGAGGCTACATGACAAATCCACAATTATCTGAAAAGGCTATTAAAATACTCTTTTCTTTCAACTATATATCTATGTGAAGCTGGGATTTCTTCATATTCTTCAAACAAAACAACCTATGTGGACCATAGTGAGTGAAGAACGAGATATGAGAATCCAGTGGTTTTTTATTGGGCCAGACATTAAAGAGATATACAATAATGTAAAAAATGCCACTTTTACCTTTATAGATTGGTGGTAAAATCTATTTTTATTTTTTTTAATAAATAAATAGTTATTTACATAAAATATATCACCATATGCAATGTTTGCTTTGGTTTATTATAATCGTGTATTAGTCATCATGAATAGTTTTTTATTTAAAATTGAATTAATAATGAACAACAATGTGGATATACTTGACAATACTGAATTATACACTTAAAAATGGTTAAGATGGTAAATTTTTTGTGTATTTTACCATGTTTAGAAATAAAAATAAATTAAATACTTTTAAATTTTCTTATTTTGGATTTCTAACATTATAGATATCAATAAATATAAGCCACATAAACAAAAGCTCCTTGATGTCCTTATTAATTTTTGAGTGTGTGAAAGGGTTCTGGGAGCAAAAGTTTGAAAAATGCAGCCTTAGACATTCTTGCTATTTTAGCCTATTATTAAATTAGAATTACAATATATTACAAAAATGGAAAGAGGCACAGTTCCTTCAGAAGAATTTAATAATTGTCTTGTAACAAATGAAAATTCATTTTTTTATTTATCAATTCAGTTTTATAAGCAAAGATTGCAACAGCTGTATCAGCAGCAACAAAAATAGCTGGCTTGCTTAGCAATTTAAATTAGTGTTTCCACTGTCACATTGCACAATTCGAGGTTTTTTTTCATGTGTTCATAAAGTGCATTGTCTGTTGAGTTTTCGTGGATGAGATAGATGAGATATAAAGTTCTTCTTCAAAAAAAGAGAAAATGGGATGATCCCCTCAATAAACACAGCAGATTTCAGCCTTTAAATAAGTAGTAGTACATGTGGTGTGTAATAGATCTGACTTTCTCATCTATCTTACCTTTACACTGTGATCTCAGCACGTAGCAATTTTGTTTCATATAGCTTCAAAACAATACTATTGCTATTATAACACAAGGGGCTGAGAATGAGAAAACGACAACAGCCTATTTCTTGCTGCCTTGGTAAAGACACATAATTGTTAACAATTGTTTTTTATATTGCATACTAGTTGTATTTGTGTTAATTTGGTGTCTGAAAATAAAAAATCTCTGCGTGAGGCAACCTAAAAGCATTACCATTAGAGAATTTGGGGGGAAAAATCTTTTATTTTTATTTTAAAAATATAAATAAAACATGGGCGATGTGGGTGTTCAAAGTAGCACATAGGTGGTGGCACTCAAAAGCAGTTTTATGAGCCCCGTGAGTTCTTTTACAGCTTTATCTAGGCCACCCACTATTCCCTCCATAGTTTCCTTTGTCTTCCATTAACAAAATCTGTGTTATCTAGCAGTGGTGTGGTTCTCATGGCTGGTGGTTCTCTTACCAGGGTTTGACAACATTTTTTCTAGTAAAGGACACATAGTAAATATATTCGGCTTTGTAGGCCGGGCAATCTCTATGGCCACTATTCAACTTTGCAATTGCACAGTGAAGATCACCATAAGCCATACGTAAATGAATGTGTGTGATTGTATTTCAATAAAACTTTATTTACAAAAAAAAGAAAAAGGCTGGGATGGGGTAGGTTTGGCCCACACGCCATAGTTTAAGTACCCTTGTCTTAGAACATTGTTTCCTGTTCCCTCTCCATCAGTAATTCAATGTGTGAGGCAATTGAGCCATTGCATGTTTCTGTGGTGGCAGGGTTGTTTAATTTATGACAGTAACAATAAACTACTGTGGACATGTGTAAAAATTTGTTAAACATATTTAAAATTCTGTGGCTCGTTTACAGAACTCTCTCCTACTCCTTTTGGATTTTCGTCCCAGAAACATGAACTTTTCCAGCTCACATATTTAGGCTGATTTGGATTTGGGTTAGTTTAACCCTGCACTGATAACGACAACCCAATTAATGAAGATTACTTTGTAAACCCGTCAAGTTCGAATAAACTTTTTTCTCCTATCTTCTGTACTTGCTAAAGGTCACATAGAAAATGGAATTTCACAGATCTCAACCCACTTTGAAGTATACCCTGTAGTAAGTAAATCCCCCACAGTCATAAACACTGTTCTAGTGTTGCCATTTAGAAATTTACTGCATTTCACAGTCCAATGGCTCAGTAAAAGCAATTTTTATTTTTACCTCCTGTATCACCCTGTGTGAAAATCTTTCCATGTCAGAGAGGCAGTAGGAGGCAAACATTAAAATACTTTCTTTTACTGTACGGTTAGAAAACCAGGCTTCAAAACACTATCTCAAAATGTTGACAGCTGAAGAACCAGTAGGAGGTAACCTTCGAGGAGGTTTCTATACAGCAATAAGTGTTAACACATTAAAATATTCTTAATAGTGAATAAATATAAATTGTTAACAAAACTCTGGATTTTGTCACTCAAATATTTTTTAAGATTTATTTTCCTTTTTCTACTTCTTTTTCCCTTTATTTAACCTTCTTCATTTCCTATTCTTCTCTACCATCTCAAACGATTTTTCTTACATTATCATTAACAATGATTCTGTAAGAGTATGCAAAATTACCCATGTTCACAAACTGGGAGGAAATGCAAAGTCCACTGAGGGCTGGTAATAGGAGTTTGATTTTTGAAACTGCTATAGAAATCAATTTCCTTTTTCTTCCTTTGTTTTCATTTTATCTATAGTCCTTCTCTGATCTTTCTCCAGTTTATTCAAACTCTGATGATCAAAGCTAACAAGACTCCTTTTTTTTTCTATTTTATCACATATAAGTGTCCTTTCATATTTTTCATGGCCATCAGTAATTTAGTTCCACCATAATTAGCCAGTCCAGAAATATTTCCTCTCTTCCAGACGCACTAGGAACCTTATTCTCTAAGACTTTAAAGTAATTTCTACTATGTCTTTGCTCTTATTGAGCCATTTATCAATAATAAGGCAACAATTCAGTCTATTCAGTCTGCAAAACCTAGTGCAAATCTCAAATCCTGGAGGTATGCTTTCTCTTTCTCTACTTCATAACTTCTGTCCCTTCTCATCTCAAAACTCTCTTGCTGGCCGGGCGCGGTGGCTCACGCCTGTAATCCTAGCACTCTGGGAGGCCGAGGCGGGTGGATAGCTCAAGGTCAGGAGTTCGAAACCAGCCTGACCAAGAGCGAGACCCCGTCTCTAAAAAAAAAAAATAAAAAATAAAAAAAAAAAAAACTCTCTTGCTGTGAGTTAAAGCCAAAGTTCTTACAATGATCGACATGACCTGGCTCTCCACTGTCTTTCTGATTTCATTACCTAATATTCTCTCTTCAGTCACTCCACTCCCACTGTTCTGCCGCCTCCATATCCTGAAACATACTCCTGCCACGGGGCTGTTGTGTTTTATTTCTGCTCTGTCTAGAATGTTCTTTCCCAGTTATTTGCATGACCGATTCAGCATGTGCACTTCCTTCAGATGTGTGTGAATTTTTCACTAGACACTCCGTCAACTTCCTTACCCCACCACAGTTGGCATTTCAAATACCTTTTCCCTCCTTATTGTTTCTGTTTAGTATTCTTTAATCTTTAACATATTACTTACTTACTTTGCTTCTTATCTGCTCCACTACACTATAAGCCATGTGAGAGCAGGTATTTTCATTAGTTTTATTCAGTATTCTATGCCCAACACCTAGAAGAATACTCAAAACTTGAAGTACTCCATATTTGCTTTAAAAAATGAAAATCAAGAGCATATGATTTAGCATTTTATATTTTACTTCATTTCTGTGACACTTATTATTCCCTGCATGATTCTAATTTGCCCCAATTCAATTGTAGGCCATGACCTGGGTTTCATCTTTGTCTCTGTTCCCAAAACATCTACAACAGTGCTAAGAATTTTGAAGGAATTCAATATATATAGGTTTTTATTAAGATCTTAATACATTCATATGGAAAGAATGTATTTTTGGAAAGTTACCAAAAAACAGGGTAAGCCCACTATTTGGCTCTGAGAGTTTCTGAGAAATATATTTTTGGTTATCATGAAGAAATAAAGAACCAAGTTCTACTTACTACCTATTTAAATACCACCTCGTCTAGAAAACTCAGCATATCTCAAAATGTAAGGAAGACAAAGGTAAGTAGGCCAATAGAAAGTTATACCTTTTAGGCCAGGCGTGGTGGCTCACGCCTGTAATCCTAGCACTCTGGGAGG
>VBSM01000361.1:24215412-24230361 GCA_008086735.1 Cheirogaleus medius
AAAAAAAAAAAAAAAAGAAAGAAAGTTATACCTTTTAACAAAAATTTATGTCAATATTTGATTCAGAATGAAGATAACATCATGCAATATTAAATAAAATATCCTCCTACCAGTTTTCAGAGGCTGCGTCACTTTTACTGTACTCAAACTTACATTTTGTTTGTGCAGAAATCCTCAGATTGTACACAGTGACCTTTATCTAGCAGTTAGAAGAATCTATGTTTTAAAACATGTACAGTAGCTAGTGTAATAATAAATCACTTCAAATTAGTACAGTGGTGATGAGCAAGCAACCTCCAGAAGTCAGAAACCTGTGGGCCCACACTCACAAAGCTCCTGCTGAGAATGTTGAATTGTCTACAATTTAGCTGTTAAGATCATTTTGTCTTCACATAGCTGTATTGTGGGTGCGGGCCTACCGTCATTACCTGACCTGAATCAGCTATCCAAGGAAACCTGGCTGTTTGTCAACCAGGCCTTCCAAAATCAGATCCAAGATGAGGGCATTGCTGCTGTGATGTGATGTTTTATTTTTTAAGAGGAAAGCTGTGATTCTGTAAGTCAAATACAAAATAATATATTTATTGGGCAACAATTAGAATTATCTCACACAAAAAAGTGAGATTCAGAAGTGAATAAAGGGAGCCTGAGAAGAGAAGCTACGCACACATGCACACACACACACATACACGTACACAATCACCTACATCACTTTGAATTGTTACAAATCACATATCTCAATTTTATCTCATTATCTGACCACAACATTCAGTCCTTTGACCTCTTGGACATCACTTCCTATGTAATTCCCTTTCAGTTTCACGACACCAATTCTTCTATTCCTCCATTTTTCGTCAATATATAAAATGGTTCTGATCTCACATTTTTTGGCTTAGACTACTCTTCTGAAATATTGCTCACAAACGCAACAATACTGTACTCCTGCCATTTCACTGCATTTGCCTGGCAAATGGCAATTGTGATTTAATCCCACAGTCCTTTCCTTCATGCTGAGGCAGTTTCCTAAGCTCTGCTAAAAAAATTAAATATTTTTTTTAAAAAATCAACCCTGTATATATTGATGACACCAAAAACATAATGGTTTTTAGATAGATGCTAATATCTACTTAATAATATATTTATTTATCCTTAGCTCCATCTTCCATTCCCCTCACTGATTATTCCATTTTTCATAATCTTATCCTGCTTATCAATCTTATCTTGCTTTACAAACTTTTGGTAACTTAATTTTACTTCAAGGAGAAAATTGAAGCAAGCAGGTATAGATATTCTCAACTTCCTGTCACTTTATCCATATTTTTCTTTTTTCTTTTTTCTTCTATCCTTACACTATGAAAAGGCACTTCTATGCAGGGCCAGTTACTCCATTTTCACTGGGTCAGAGAGATTCAGTCATTTCCAAGTCAGTGACCCATTAGGTATTTCTTCTTCCTTTCTAATTTTCCCTACTGGCTCTATCTACTCAACCTTTAATCTTGTTCTTTCGAGATCATATGCTATTCACCTAAGCATCTCCAAGCCATACCTAAATTTTATAAAGAAGTATTACCCCCTAACCCTCTATCTTTCCTTATCTCTCCTTTCCTTCTAGTTGTTCTTTAATCAACTGAAATTACTTTCTTCTTCCACCACTTTCCACTCCCTCGAAACTTATCTAGAAATGAAACTGTGATCTCTGTGTGCTAAAGTCAATGGATACTTTAAAGACTTGAATTCATTTGAGATTCTCTGTCTCTGGCATTTCTTGGGTTCTGAGTCCCCACTGTGCCTTTTAGACCTCCAATTCTCAGTCTTCTTCCCAAGATCCTTCCACGTTGTCTCATCAAACCATCCCAAACCTCAAACTTCTCTCAAAGCATGTTATTCCTGAGGTTACTTTTTTCACTGCATTGACTAATTATCCATTCCCTACTCAAATTCTATGCTATGTATACTATGCCACTTTCCCAGTGAAGAGTATTTTTTATTTCTCCTGATCCTTCACTTGATTATTAACCCTTGTATGCTATTTACTAAAATATTTTTTTCTAAAATATTATATTAAAGTTCTTTGTGTCAATCTTAATCAGATAAATTATAAACACTTGAGTGGCAGACACCTGGCTGTGTTTACCTCTCTCTGTTTACCCTATAACACCTTGGACATAAATAGTACTCAACAAATTAAATTATATGGAAGTTTCATACACTCCTTGTGATTTAGCCTACATTTTTAAAAGCTAAACATCACCTCTAATCCTTCTTAGGGAGTGGCAAAGATATACAATGTAACCAGAATGTCAAAAAAAAAACACCTTTTATTGAGTGGTGGGCAGGTGGGGGGGGAGGAGGGGAAGGGTTTATACTTACATAATGGGTGTGGTGCGCACCACCTGGGAGTTGGACACACTTGAAGCTCTGGCACGGGGCGGGGGAGGGGGGAGGGTTGGCAGGGGCAATATATGTAACCCTAACAATATCTGTACCCCCATAATATAATGAAATAAAAGAAAAAAAAGCTAAACATCACCTAAAACTCGCAAGAAACACAGTAATTGCATTGCATGACATTGCTATTTTTGGACACCCTCAAGGACACTCCTATGATATTACCAGATTTTCCTTCTCACTGAAAGTTTTCTTCCTTTAAAGTCTAATTATCCAGCATATCTTTATTAAACGAGAAGGTAGCTTAACATCCGTAAAATCACTTGCTTAAAGATTTTTGCTTTAGAAACCTACTTACTATTTACTTGCCTGCCAAGAACTTAGGAAGAAACTTTTCACATTGTCTTTTGCATTTCAAAGAAGCAGAGAATTTGTGATTGAATGTCAGTATGAGGCCATATTTTCTACCCTAAGATATACACTGAATGAGTCAGAACACCCCACCACCACCACCATCACATTTATAGGAAAATTACTCAGGTGATGAGAGTACATTCCACTGTGTCCACCCCCATAATCAAGTGATTTACTTCAGTTCTGGCTGAAGAAATTCTCTTTTAAAATGTTACCATGTAAGAATCTAGAATTTGGAGTTTGTGTACTGGAGATCAGATTTCAATTTTAGCTCTTTTTAGCCCTGTGTCTTCTAGTGAGTTAAATATAGTATGAGTCATGATAAAAATAATTTCTTTTGATAGGGAGTTTGTTAGGATTAAATGAGATGATAATCCTGAAAGTATTTTGAAAATGTAATGCATTGTTTATGCATTTGTTATTATTTCATTTTCAAATTTCCTTCTCCTTTGGATAACCTTCCCATTTAGTCCTAAGCCACCCTATGGGATCCAATTAGCATTTTCATCATTGCACAGTGTTCAAGATTACTGTATGAATTTCCTATATATCAGTCCCAATAATGTTTTGCTGTGCAGGCAGGTCTATGAATGTTAAGTTTTTCCTGTTTGGAATCTATTAATATTATGTGGTTCGTCCTCTGACAGATTTATTTTTCGGATTGATTTTTTATATCTTCTCTATGTTTTAGATCTCTCCATTGAATAATTACTTGGAGAACATTCTTATACATTTACTAATGACACCTCAGTGACTAAGGCTGGACGCACACCAACTGAAGAAAATAAACGTTAAGTGATGTAATATTATCTGAAGGTCTAGCTTTATTGCAATGACTCTGGGGCCTCACAAGTCTTACATTCTTATTTAGTCAAGTTGAATAATCTAAGATTTGGACAAATAACCTTTCATTCTCAGATGTTTAGGTGATTTCTCTGGCTTAAATTCTTGATGTCCAGTGGAGCAAAATGGAGTTCATTGTTGCCATTTTAGACTCCTTTACATACATCTTATAGTTGTGACATTCTATAATTTTATTACCTTTGTTCACAAAGACAGTAACAGAACCTCTGGAAATCTTCAAAGAGCATCTTGTGTAATTTGGACATGCCCACTGCATTCAAGTATGTGGATTCATTTTTGGAAACATATTAAAGAACTTATTTATTTAACTAATGTCTAATAAATCCCTCTTGTATGTAAGCACAAAATATATTAACTGTGACATATGCAAAAACATAATTTAAGCAAGCATACCTTTGGATGCTAAGTATCAGAATGCTTAAAAATAAGTATTGCTTTTCTTCCCATTACATACAGTTACAATTGCATAATCTGAGAACAAACCAAATGCTCCTTGACAATTTGAACTCAGAAAATGCCTTGATATCATGATGGATGTATATAGCTTGATCTGGAGAGAACAGAGGTCTGTTTTAGATAAGAGGGAACGACATTTTTGTTGTTATAGATTTAGGAATATTAAAAACCTACTACTAAATTTAGGATTTTAGGTGACAGGATTTTTTTGTTAAAAATTTAATAAACAATGTATTTTCTAGTATCGGTGTTCCAAGAAGTTTTATTTAGCAGTTAGGCGCTACCTCCTCAGGAAGTCTATTATGTAGTTATCATACTGTTATAGGTTCCCTTTGGTGTTCCTAAACATCCCATGCACATCTCTCTATTTGCATTTAATACTCATTCTGTTTATGTGATGTTTTCCTTTAGATATGAGCTCTTTAAGTGCAAGGCCCTTCTTATTCTTCTTCAAAACTCTTGCACCTAGCCGTAGTGTTTGGCATACACTATATACAGAACAAAAAACCAAATGATTAAGTGAATGAATTGATAAATAATCCGTAGGATACTGTCTAAAGACAAGGCAGTATTATTGCTATTGATTTTGATTCATTCTTCTCATTTCTTTATGCATTCCACTTACCACAATTCTAAATGAGAATATCACTGTAATATTTTATAAACCTAAAGAAAATATATTTGAATCTTTATCAGAAACTTCTCAGTCATAATTTGTATACAGTGGTGTGCTCATAAATCTTTAAGAGCCAGCTCTCCACAGGAAGAAAGAAGAAAACATAAAAATAAAATGGGTTGGTTTGTAGTATTTACTGATTTCTACAGTATAATATTCCCAACATGGCTGATTTCAAGCCACCAACATAATGTCACTGACACAGAATTAGAAAAACATATGCACAATCGGACCCCCTGAGTCAGTGAAACTGGCTGAGTCAGCATCACTGGCTGCTTCTACAGCCTGCCCTGCATTCTTCACTTCAACTGGCTTTGCTCAATTGCCTTCTGCAATACATTTTCAGTTGTTCCTTTCAAGGACTGACTTCTATGCAGACAGGTAATAAATCAAGGACATTAGCATGGTGGGAAGCCAGGTTCTTTAAAAACATTATCCTTAAATGCAATCCTTAAGATCTCCTATAAACCACAAGGAAAATTATATGTACCCTTTCTCAGGAAGCATATTTAAAACTCATATAAAAGCATAAGAAGTAAAAGATGGATATCTTTTGTCTCTATTTTGATTTATATTGGGGAAGGCTGTATTATAGTTAATAATTTAATCCTTTTAGGTGGGAAAAAAGTAGACCATTATCTATAAAAAATCCTTTGTTCTTTTATGTTAACTACTTCCTTCCCCATCTTTCAATTAATTTAAGCTTAGATTGTCTCTGGTAGTAAAATCCCAGAACTTTAAACATTTGAGGTAAACCACATGTTTACATATTGATACATGTTAGATATCTTGGTTTCTGGCTTACAGTTATTAGAATCAAATGAGAAAAGACCAGCTCAGCAATTTTTAAATGCCCTACTGACTGAGGTTTTGAAAGAAATCAAAAGTAATGAGAATTAT
Source organism: Cheirogaleus medius (assembly GCA_008086735.1). Classification (NCBI taxonomy): domain Eukaryota; kingdom Metazoa; phylum Chordata; class Mammalia; order Primates; family Cheirogaleidae; genus Cheirogaleus; species Cheirogaleus medius. The sequence continues at coordinate 24,221,111 of VBSM01000361.1, forward strand.
TGAATTCATAACTTGACAACTGGAAACTCATTGAGGTTTTTTTTTATCAAAATGAACAAATCCTAAAATATAAGTTTCTTAAGAAAAATTCAGTGATATCTACATTCATTATTCTATTCTTATAATATCCATCACTTTCTAATCCTATACACTTCATTTTAAATGAAGGGATCTAAAATTCAAACTGTCCAGAGGAAAACTGACCTCTTTTTCAGTAAAACATATATATCATTTCTTAGTTAAAGTGGTTTCTTGGTCTGCGCCCTCGTTAGACATCCCATTTTACCATGTGACCAGGGACATGTTTTCAAGTGGTAAGTAGAGATGGATACGATTTGATGGGTTTGGCTACAGGGAAGAACAAACTATATCCTTCTTTGCTTATCACTTCAAAGTCACATTCTACTCACAGAGGAACATTCAATATTCTTATGCATCTACCACCACTATTTTACTGACTCCAAACATCATTGTTAAATTCAAAAGCAGTTTCTCAGTCATCATTCCACTTGATTTTAATAGCATATAACATTTTAAATCATCTTCAGGAGACCTTGATTTTTCCTGGTTTTCATGACACTGTTTCCTAATTCTACTATCTAAATCTTATCTCTTTCTTCATTCTCATTTCTTTGTGGTTAACATAATATCTGTAGTCCCCAATTCCCGAGCTGCAAACCTGTACCAGTCCGTGGCCTGTTGGGAACTGGGCTGCACAGAAGGAAGTAAGTGGTGGACAAGCAAGTGAAGCTTCATCTGTATTGACAGCCGCTCTCCATTGCTCACATCACTGCATAAGCTCCGCCTCCTGTCAGATCAGTCATGGCATTAGATTCTCATAGGGGTGAGAACCCTACTATAAACTGCACATGTGAGGGATCTAGTTTGCGTGCTCCTTATAAGAATCTAATTCCTGATGATCGGAGGTGGAGCTGAGATGGTGATGCTAGCTCTGAGGAGTGGCTGCAAATATAGATAATCATTAGCAGAGAGCTTTGACTGTGCAGAGACCATAATAAATCAATTGCTTACAGACTCATATCAACCACCCCCTCCAAACTCAGTCTGTGGAAAAAATTGTCTTCTGTGATACTGGTCCCTGGTGCCAAAAAGGTTGGGGACCATTGTATAACATGACTCAGCTTCAAAGATCTCCTCATCACTTATGGTGATCCTTCACTATGTCTGTATTCTAAGAAAGTGGAGTCTTCTCCATGGTGGCCCAACTTCCTTAACGTTGGCTGGTTTCTCATCTTCCTTGTCATCCTCAGGTAGCATCTCCTGATTTTTTCCCCTATTTATAAATACAACCTCTCTTTTCTATAAGGGCAGAAACAACTTTTAAATCACTCTCCTAGGATTGTGTTCTATTCTTTCTGAAGAATAAGAAGAAAAAAAAAACAACAAAATTATTTTCATATCTAAATAGTCTAAATGTGTATACTTCTTATCATATCACATTTACTTTTTACAACAACCTTATGAAGTAGGTATTATTTATCTATTTTATGGTACAGAACATCCAAGTAACATTTTTCAATGTTATACAACTAGTAAGGATTGAGCAAAGAAACAATTTCAGATGTGACTGGTTGTTAATCATATACTGTAAACATTACTGATTTTGACCATATAGTCCTACAAATAAATAACTGGAGGCATAAGACATGAAACATTAAAAATTGTAAGAAAGATTATTCTTATTTTGTCTTTTATTATATAGAATTTACTTCTTTAGCCTGATGGGACCACACCTGTGTTCTTTTTTTTTTTTTTTTTTTTTTTTTTTTTTTTGAGACAAAGTCTCATTCTGTTGCCCGGGCTAGAGTGCTGTGGCATGAGCCTAGCTCACAGCAATCTCAAACTCCTGGGCTCAAACAATCCTTCTGCCTCAGCCTCCCAAGTAGCTGGGACTATAGGCATGTTCCACCATGTCCGGCTAATTTTTTCTATATATTTTAGTTGGCCAATTAATTTCTTTCTATTTTTAGTAGAGATGGGATCTCCTTCTTGCTCAGGCTGGTTTCGAACTCCTGACCTTGAGCAATCCACCTGCCTTGGCCTCCCAGAATGGTAGGATTGCAGGCATGAGCCACTGCGCCCGGCCACACCTATGTTCTTGATGAGACGATTCATAAATAGGCACAATGTGGTGTCTCTTGGACAGCCATTACTTGTTTGAATGTGGTAGATACTTCATATAAATGACTCTGAGTCAAGATTGACTCACAAAATTAAAGAATTTTTATCAAATATGTAATTAATCTGATCCTCTAAAATAGCTTCAGTGATTTTGTTTCCATACAGTTAAATTCACTTTTCAACTGACAATAAGCATGAATCATTTCATTTTACCAATTAATTAGTTTAGTTACAAGCTACTGAATATAGAGACTTTGAAGTAAAATTGTCTTTCAATCATATCCGTCTGAGTAGGTGCATTTTAAAAAGAACAAGAAATCACAAGTCTTGGTGTGAATTGTTGCAAAATGTACCAGTGAGTAAACAACAAATGCAGAATCACCCTTTTCCTATAAAATCCTTTCAATGGACAGTGAGTAAAGAATTTGCCTGCTTAAAAAATCAGCAATACTAACTACCTAAAGAAATAAGTAGCAATTTTCTTCTTTAACCTAATCACTAGGATTTTTACTTGTGATTTGCAAGCAATAGTGTCAAATGCATTGTCTTTGTAGTGCATTTTTAAAAAGTCATCTGGTAGCCTTTTATCCAATTATGATACAATTATTATATATTCCTTTTTTATCTTTAAGGATGAAGCTATGAATAAAACATCTCCTTTTCCTCTGGCAGATGTCAGAAAAGGCTTCACAGAAGAGATGACAGCAAAGCAGAATTTTGAAAGATGAATTGCATTCAAATATAATTTTTACTATAAGGTGGGTGTGACTCAGGAAATAGATGTTTCAGGAATAACCTAATCAGCACACTCATGATCCTCCCACAACCACTACCCAAGAGGATTTGTTAAGCAGTGTGCATGCCTGATACCACATCATCCCCCAAACAGAGCTGATCAATATCTCTTAACCTCTAATTATTAACAGAGTAGATGAGTGTTTAACAGGCTTTGAGAAAAAAAAAGGGAATCTGACTTGAGAAGGGATCAAGAGTTTTTTTGAGTTAAGTATCAAAACACACTAAAAGCTGATTTTTATATGCTATTTTTCTCATCTGAGAATCTCTATTAATTAGCTGTTTAATATTCTTCAAAGCATCAATTTATATTCCTGTCAACCTGGAGACACTTTAAAATACTTAGGTGCAGTGAGAGTCAACAAAAAGGAACTAAACAATGCTCTGTAGAGTTTTAACATTAATATGTCTTATTATATTTAATTCTCTAACAACAACCAGCCTGTTTTTGATAAAAGATACTGTAATGTACATAGGGAGCCAAACTTCAGATGTGAGTCTCGCAGGACTGTTCAAGACCACCTATGACACATGAAGCAAATCATAGCTTTTCTGAGCCTCAAGTTCCTCATTTGTAACATAAGGGGCTTATTTTACATGATTGTTAAGTAACTCTATCCTTAAAAACCTACAAGTTTCTTACTTTATAGAGAGGAAATTTTGCAAAACTAAAGTATTGTTTATCAAGACTAGTATTTTCTCTATCATAACTTATTTTTAGGTATTAATGCTGCCCAAACAAAGCAGACCTGTAGAATTAGCTAGAGAACATAAATTACTCTATAAAAATCAGTGAAATTTCAGTAAAAATCTGTATTATGTTTACTGACCATTATAAATTATATGAAATGCTAATTCTAAAATCCACAAAGAGTAAAAGACCAAGAAAAGACAAGATAATTTTGAATAATAGCTAATGATTGAATACTTACTATTTGTCAGGCATAATGGTTTACGTAGATAAGCACATTTAATTTTTGAAAGAACATTATGATATAGGAACCATTAATACCTTTATTTTGCAGATGAAGATACTGAGACTCAGCGATCTTAATTAACTTGCCAATGTCATATTGTTAATAGATAGGATTGGGATTTGAACTCAGATATACTGGCTATAAATATTACATCAAAAACCAGTACATTATATGGCCTATATAGAAAAATAAGAAGAGAAAACTTGATCTATCAAATATCAAAACAAGTTTAAATTAATATATTATAGTTTTGGCACAAGGATAGACAAATAAACAAATGGAGGCAAAGAGGTGGCTAGAAGCAGATCTGTACAGATACAGCAGTTCAGAACATATCAGAGGTGGTGGGTCTTACAACCACATCACTGGAGAGATGATGGATTATGTGATCTGTGACTCTGTAAACATTGCTTATTCAAATAGAAAAATAAGACATAAATAAATTCTTTACCTTATATGTAAAATATAACTCAGATGAAATAAATATCTAATTTAAAAGAATAGCTATAGACTTCAAGGTAGAAAGAATTTCTTAAATAATACACCCCCACAAAACCCACACACAGACAACAACAAATAAAAAGTATAATTCATTTCACTGAATACACAAGATACATTGAAATTTAATATATCTATATGACAAAATATATATATAAAGTTAAAACATATGCTGTAAACTGTAAAATTACATTTGCATTTTCTATAACTAACCAAGATTTAATGTCTGAATGCATATAAGTTTTATATAAGTAATAAAAAATAAATAAAATGAATCAAGAATTTGAGCAGGCAATTCACAGAAGAAAAATCTTAATTGCTAATAAACATTTTATAAACTCAATATTACTAGAAATTAAGAAAGTACTTACAAAAGCAATGACATACAACTTCACATCCATCAAATTGGCAAAAATACAAATAAACATATATATGATTATACCCAATACGTTTGGACTTAAAGAAGCAGAACCTTGTCCACATTGCTAATAGGTATATTTATAAGAATAACCACTTTGGAGAATGATTTAGCAGTATCCACTACAACTAGGCAACAACAGACACTAAGAATTAGCAATTCTTTGTGCATGGATAGCAAGTGAAGAATTATTTTAATATTGAAAAATGAAACAATTTAAATTTTGAGTAATGGAAAAATGAATTAATAGTCAATTACTTTATATTTTTCTAATATCCAGAAAATTGTATAATATGTAGTTATTAAAACACTATATCTACATGTATTAACATAGATAAATCTTAAAAAGTTAACAGAGTAAAAGAAAATTAAAAAGGAAAATATAGCATAATGCCTCTTACATAAATATGAAAAACATACAAATTAATGCTATGTTTATGGATATATGATTATGGATATGAATTTGGATATATAAGATAAAAAGAGAGCCATCAATTTTTTTCTAATGTTTTAATTCTTTATAGAATAACTTACTTTCTTTTAAAAAATTAATGATGTAAAATACCAAATCAAGTGTTAATTGTGGGTAGTGGATATGGAGTCTCTGCTATGGTATATTTTTGATGTATCTTTTAAATATTTCACAATTTAAGCAAATTAAAATTTAAATAACTTTAAGCTAAATGGAAGCAATATAAATTTCATGGTTTTAGCTTTCCTCTGGTCCCTCTGAAAGACTGAAAATAAGCTTTTTTTAACAGCACCATATCACCTGGAGCATAAGATTTGATTTCCAGAAAGATATTTTGCAATTTACATATTGAAAATTGAGAGATTAAATATGTTCTCAAAATATGTAGAATATAGTACTATACTTATATAAATTCCTTGACTTGGAAATACAGTGTGAAACAAAAGGATAAAGCAGTACAATAATCAAGTAGGTTTTAACATTTTTTATACCATATTTTTATTTATATATTTTAAATATATGTTTACATATTTAGATTTTTTTCATTTTAAAATTCAATGCCAAGATCTTGGTTTAAAAACTATATAGAGTTAAATAATGTGCCTCCAAAATTCTTGTCTACCTGGAAGTTCAGAATATTACCTTATTTGGCAAAAGGGTCTTTGCAGATGTCATTGTTAAGGTGAGGTCATCCTGGATTAGGGTGGGCCCTAAATTCAATGACTGGTGTCCTTATGCCAGGAGAGAACACAGAGAGAAACACAGGAAGAAGGCCAATGTGATGACACAAGCAGGGATTGGGTTGATACAGCTACAAACCAAAAAATGCAAGACTGCCGGGAGAGACGCGTGGAACAGATGCTCCTTAGAGCCTCCTGAAGGAATCAACACTGCTGACGTCTTGATTTTGGACTTCTGGTCTCCTAAACTGTGAAAGAACAAATTCCCATTATTTTTAAGCCACCCAGTTTGTGGTAATTTGTTACGGAAGTCCTAGGTAACTAATACAAATATCTTAGTCTAATAAAATAAATTGGAGCTCCATGGAGAAAGAGCTGAGTCTAAGTCTGAGGCACAGAAAATGTAAGATGAGTCTGGAGTATCATCTTGTGGTGCCACCCCCAGCCCTTAACACACCAAAAACAGGTATGGGTCATGTCAAAGTAACCCAGAAGCCAATCTGAGGGAGTTCCCAATGGTAAGAGATGAAATAACTTAAACAATAAATAATGATAATATTAGATTAAAATGTAAAAACAAAATAAATCTGCATGAGGTCATACTGCTATAAATTATAAATAAATGACTAAATAAATAAAAATGGAAGAGAAGGCACAAATCTTTCTTATAGAAGAATTAACAATTAATCTATGAAGAAGTGATTGCATTGGGCAAGATCCATTGATGAATGCTACAATTAGTAGGTGAAAGATTAAGTAGAAGAGGATACATACATACATAATGAGTGCGATGTGCACCGTCTGGGGGATGATCACGCTTGAAGCTCTGACTCGAGGGGGGAGGAGGGTCAAGGGCAATATACGTAACCTTAACATTTGTGCCCTCATAATATGCTGAAATAAAAAAGAAAAAAAAAAAAAGAAGAAGAGGATATTTGCATAGCCCTAAAGTTTCTCCCCCAAATTTATTAAGTATGGTGTTGTTCTAACCTATGGCCACAAATTCTTTGATATCCTTCCCTCTAGGAGATGTAGCTTAATTCTCCTTCACTTGAGTATGGACTGGACTTAGTGACTGACTTCTAGTGAATGGAGCATGAAAAGAGAAAAATAAAAAACTTAATAGTAGGAAAAGCTGAGACACCACCTTAACCAGTCATCAAGGTAAACATCACCAGTGATAAGTCATGTTACCTCTGATATGATGCATTGAGAAGGGGACAGAACATCTGAGGCATTCTCCTCCCAAACCCAAAACTTTTATTAGTTCATGGGAAAATATTAGACATAACCAAACTGAGGGACATTTAATAAAACGTCTAACTAGTAACTTCAAAAGTGTCAAGGTTATGAAAGACAAGGAAAGACTGAGAAATTGACATAGATTGAAAGAGACCAAGGAGAGTTGACAACTAAATACAGTGTACTACCTGAGCTTAGATACAGAAACAGAAAAAAAGGCATTGGTAGAAAAAAACACTGAAATCCAAAGTTGAAGTTTTAATTAATAATATTATATTGATGTTTATCTCTTAGCTTGGATAAATATATCATAGCAACGTAAAATATTAAAATCAAAAGACATTTAGTGAAGAATGTATGGGAACTCTATAATATCTTTGCAACTCTTTTATAGATCTAAAATTACTTCAATATAAAAAGTTTAAAAAATACAAGGTATCAAAATTTTAATATATAATTAATTTCAGATTCCTTAGAAGGCTCAAACACTCATCATCCTAATTATATATGAGGTTAATTGAAAACCTATTCAAGTAGATAATTTGCTCAAGGTTACAGAGCATATTGGCAATAAAAGAAAACTTTTATTAAAGATTAAAGGCCTATTTCTAAAAGAGTAAAAACATTTATTTTGAAATAAATAAATGAGTGACTAATAATGTACATGTGGCAACATATCAGAAAGTCTCATCCAAAATATTTTTGCAAGTGTTTTACTATTATAGCTTTCCAAAGGATTATGGATGTCATACTCACCCTAGAATTCCATTAAAAATTCAGCATAGTTTAATTTCAAGGCTTTAAAAAGTGTTGTTAAATTTTATATTTCTCTACCATAGAACATAGAAGATTTATGGATAATTTCAAAGGAAATGGCCCTTAAAAGTGAGTGAATGAATTCATGCTGAAATGTTTGATTAAAGTGAGAAAAAGGACTGACTACTCATTCAGTTGCTAAAGTTCTCAAAAATGTTTGGAATAGTATGTAAATTATTCAAAATGGATTAAGGTAGTCCAGTTCTTCTGGAACACTTTAAAAAAATATTTAATTGAGAAACAATTCTATTATATTCATGCCATAATTTCTTTTTATTCATATTTTAATATTTAATATTTTTCTTATTGATTTCCTCACAGTGTTAATATCTAGCTACTATATTTTAAATAAAAGAAACTATAAAAATAGAAATTTACTGATTGTTTTTCAATAAGGAGAACTGAAATCCTACCAAATTAATATGTCAGGTCATAGCTGGGATTTTCAGAGCTTAAGCTACATATACAAATAATTGAAAATGTTTCTTTGCAACTAATCTTTTCTACAATTTATTTGGAGAAAATGTTATTAGTCATAAGATGAAATTAATTATGCTTCAGTGAACAAGAAATAATTCTAGGCTTTGAACCTAGAATTTGAACCTAATTTGACCTTCATACTCATTCACAAAAGTTTATGATTTCTTTTAACTTTTAGTTTCTTATAAATCTTGATAGAGCATTTTTTTCTGTTTATAACTTGTAATTGAAAGTGACTGTTTTTGAGAATATGCTGTTAAATTATGTGATTTTCACTTTCCCTTCTCATCCACCTCCAAATATACCCTATCAAGTTAGAATTATTTCATCAAGTGGTTTCTAGCACACAGTATCTAACTCATGAGCATTGTATAGAAATGCCTGTTGAATGAAGAAAGAATGACCATAAGTTACCTATGCTCTGAAGAACTTATGCGCACATGAAGAAAATATTTATTTCCTTTGAAGTGCTTCTAGTTTTTCCTCACAATGCTATGATATGCTCTTCCTACATACTTTGTTTTAACCCAAATGGGCTTCTTAGTTTTACTATGACACATTTCTAATATTGTTCATCATCTATTGTAGTAAGATGAAACTCTTTGTGCTATATTGACTCATTATCTCTACAGAGGGAGGCTATAAGATTTAGTTTTGTTTTGTTTTGAAGAATATAATAATATTTTTTTTATTTCAGCATATTATGGGGGTACAAATATTATGGTTATGTA
>VBSM01000361.1:24230461-24243108 GCA_008086735.1 Cheirogaleus medius
GTACTCACCAGCAAATTGGTATTAACGGATCAACACCTAAGTGGACATATAAGATTTAGTTTTGTATATTTTCTTTTCTAAATGTTTTCCACTTATTAAGAAGAGACTAATGTCAGTTACTATAAAATTAGGGATTGTAAACTCAATTGCACACAGAAGTCAGGCTGGTAACGTAAGTGAGGTAGACCAACAGGAGTTTCTTCCAGTATATCCTCTCTACATGCAGCAGCATAGCTTAGCTACAGGAGTGTTGCCATCACGGAAGGCCTTCCCAACATCAGCAGATGTTCCAGTTACCAGGCCACACTTAATCAGTATTTTTATTTGAAATCTCCTGATTTTTCAATGCGAACTCAATGTTTATTTTAGGTTACTCAAGCCAAACTACAGGGTCTGTCCAGAAAGTATGCAGCCATTGTTAATATAATGAGAACAGTTTGTGGGACATAGATGTAACCTGGCATCCAAGGAGAGTGGGCAGTAACACTCATGCATGAATAATGATGACTTCATTGTACTAGTCAGTGGGACAGTAGATGCCATTCAGTATGTGTATTGTGTGGCCGTTGCTTTCAAAAATGACTGAGTAGAGCATTGAATCTGCATAAAATTTTGCGTTAAGCTTGAACATTCTTCCACAGAAACTATTCGTATGATTCAAAAGGCTTTCAGGGACAATGCAATGAGTAAAGCACAGATAAAGGTGTGGCATAATTGCTTCAAAGACAGTCAAGAACCTGCTGAAAGTGATCCACGTTCTGGAAGGCCTGCAACAGGCAGAACACCTGAGACTTTTTTTTTTTTTTTTTTTTGAGACAGAGTCTCACTGTGTTGCCCAGTCTAGAGTGCCACGGTGTCAGCCGAGCTCACAGCAACCTCACACTCCTGGGCTCAAACAATCCTACTGCCTCAGCCTCCTGAGTAGCTGGGACTACAGGCATGGGACTACAGGCATGCACCACCATGCCTGTCTAATTTTATATATATATATATTTTTTTTTAGTTGTCCAGCTAATTTCTTTCTATTTTTTAGTAGAGACGGCGTCTCACTCTTGCTCAGGCTGGTCTCAAACTCCTGAGCTCAAACGATCCTCCTGCCTCGGCCTCCCACAGTGCTAGGATTACAGGTCTGAGCCACCACACCCAGCCATACCTGAGACTTTAGAATGCATACCCGTTAGGTTTAAGAGAAGCCAGGCAAACTGTGTGAGGTCCCGAGGTGCTTACTTTGAAGGCGACTGAGGAGTCACTGTCCTGTATACAATGTTTCTTGTATCTTGTATCTTCTTCAATAAATGTCTCTATTTTTCATATTACATGGCTGTATGCTTTCCGGACAGACCTCATATAATACATCTGCGAGTTGGAGTTAGCTGACCACCAATTTGAACCTATTGATGACTTATAAATATTTTTATAGCAATTCTCTCCTAATATACAAGGATTCAAAGCTAAACAATTCCCCTAAACCCTTCATTAAAAAAAAGTTAAAGTAAAAAGGTATTTTTTAAGGGCTGATATGTGTGAAAAGAAACATTTCTGGAAATCTGGAGACAGATGAAGCTTACTGCAGTATATTTCAAATTATGTTCTGAGAACCCTAGAATTCTGAGAGATATTAATGAATGTTAAAGCATATAGATCTGAAGGTTTATGGAAATTGTTTAGTTAAGGATGATTTTGTACTGCACAGCCTTTCAGAACCTCTAGTCTGCCAATATTATGATATTTTTCCTGAATTCTCAGGGGTCATTTGGATTAAGATATCATACGGAAGATGTTTCATTTTATTTTACATAAATAGAGCCAGCTACATTTAGCATTACAGAGAGATAAAGAAGAAATATTTTCTTATATACCTATAAGAAAACAGAATTTTGAAAACAAGGCCAATAATATTACAAACAAATAATCACACAGGCTCTCCTTAACCAATTGTATTTTTCTATATAATCAATTCTTATTTGATTGATCTTAGGTTGGTTAGTAAGACTACTAGATTTTGTGAAGACATCTACCTCTGGACTAAGAATGCTGGAAATCCTGACTCAGTTCTTCAAAACAGACTAACAGGTGGGAGCTCATGGCAGTGCTACCTTCCACTGGGGAATGAAGCTGCTATATGTAGCTATTAACTGTCATGACACAGTCCTTTACTGTGGCTTCATTCTTCAAGACTAAATAGTTCTGGTTGATTTATTATAACAATGAACAAAATAAGAATGGAAGGTTATAGAATCTTCTTCTGGGAGATTATAATACTAAACCATTTAATACATTTTTGGCTACTGATTACCTTGAGATCAAGAATATATGGTCCACTCTGGGAGGCCGAGGTGGGCGGATCACTCAAGGTCAGGAGTTCGAAACCAGAGCCAGACCCCAGCTCTACTAAAAATAGAAAGAAATTAATCGGCCAACTAAAAATATATAGAAAAAATTAGCCGGGCATGGTGGCGCATGCCTGTAGTCCCAGCTACTTGGGAGGCTGAGGCAGAAGGATCACTCCAGCCCAGGAGTCTGAGGTTGCTGTGAGCTAGGCTGATGCCACGGCACTCTAGCCCAGGGAACAGAGTAAACAATGCAACAATATATACCATATACAACTTAATGACAGTCATTATGCCAATCTTTGCACATGATCATGAGTATGTATCTATTCATCCTGAAAAGTATATAATTGTGGAAATGTATTCATTAAATAATGTTTTAAATTTACATATTAGACCCAGAAAATCTTTAGCTCCTTTTTGTGATTTGACAGATGCTTTAGTCATGGTTCTCCAGACAGGCAGACCAATGATAGAGAGAGAAAGAGAGAATGAGGGATTGAAATGTGATTATGGAGCACTGATATCTGAGGTCAGGAGAAGATGTCCCAGCTCTAGAAAAAAGCAAATTTGTCCTTTCTTGACCTTTTTGCTCTATTCAGGCCCTGGATAGATTGAATAATGCCTGTCCACATTGGTGAGGGCAATCATCTGACCTCAGTTTACCAATTTAAATGCTAATATCTTCCAGAAATCCCCTCACAGACACAAACACACCCAAAAATAATGTTTTATCAGCTATCTGGGCATACCTTAGCCGAGTCAAGTTGACACATAAAATTAATCATCATAACACACAATTCTCACATTGTGGGTTAATAAAAAGACAGCTCATAATGCTAGCTAACAGGAAATACCACATATATCTAGTTATACCCAGTCGCCTTTCCTTTTGAAGCTGAGAGAGTAAAACTTGGTGCTACCCAATGGCCAAAGGGTAATTTTCAAAATTAGTTTGCATGTAAAGCATTAAACAATGTATTATTCTGAATTTGAGGCCTGAAACTCATTGTTATGTTGTCATATAAAGCTATGAATATAAGTCATAGATATCCACCTGAAAACAAGAAACGGCTCCAGTCTTTGTTTAGCATCAGAATATTGAAATGAACACAGCAGCAATTAAAGATTATTAAGAATTCTAGCTATTTTCTGAAGTGGGTAACTTTTGTTAAAAACAACAGAAACAAAAATGTTAATAGGCCACTGGGAAGCAAGAATGTCCTGGAGACATTTGTGCTCTTTGTGAAAATAAGTAGGCCCAGGATGCCTTTTTGCTGTTGCTTATTAACTGAGACCAGTTGTCTTCCAAACTATTTTTTCCTTTCTATCATTCGTAAATTTTCTTGAATAATAATAGTCTACATTTATATGTTTGTATGTAAACATACAGGCAGTAATGCACAAGCACAAATATACAAATCTTGTCAAGATAAGAGAATATATCTACCACATTTAAGCTACTATTGTCTTAATTGACAATAGTTTTATAAATGGCAAAAATATTTTATAAAACAAATATATAAGTTAAAACCTGGCTTGGTGACCCAGATTGTTCATATTCTCTTTCTTTTATAATTTCTTTATAATTTTAAGCTTCTTAATCCTCATGCATTAACTCAATTTTATATTAGTCCAGGATTTTAAAGTTAATTAGTTATATTTGAATTACAACTTAAGATGAAACTATCAAACAAGAAAATTAGAGAAAACGTTATTCAAGAAATGACACTTAAAATTTTATCCAGTAAGTGAAAGAAGAAAAAGACTTGAGGTGAACACTGTCTGAGGTTTACAAGAACAAATTCTTTCAGAAAAAAATGTTATTATAATTAAATTTATTTAAATATATGTTTACATTCCCATGAATTTAAGTAGTTTGATCATTTACCTGTCTCATAGAAGCAGTGAGGAAAATTTAGGATGTTCAAACACATGAAAAAAAATTAAACATAAAAGAAAATGTTTCATTTGCATAATATTTCCCAAAGTGGCAGGATCAAAGATCACAAAGAAAGCATATGGCTATTTTTACAGAAAATTATTAAACTTGTCTGTGTTGTTTAAGGTTTTAACTTAATTAGTAATAATACATGAACTTAGACTCTTATAATTCTTTCTGTATTATTTTATAATATATTAAAATGTGTATTAATTTCATTTACAATATATTAAAATGTGTGTTTATTAGTTACTCCTATCTTTTATTTGTTGCTTGCTTATTTCTTAAGTAGCAATTGTTATCACAGCTCAATTTTCCTAAACTGGCAGTTTCTATGACAGAAATTTTTCTTTTTGAAAAGCAGATATTTTTCTTCTGTCTCTAAGAAATACTCTAAGATATATTTCTTTTGTTCCCTTATCTTGGACCTAGTTTCATAATAGAGCTTTTTAAAATATGAGCCATTACCTTAATATATTAATCTATTTCAGAGATAGATGAATGTATATAAATCTTTTTTGCTCAGAGAATATTTCATATTATACAACAGAAGAACATTATGAAACTCTGTGGCAGGTCAGAAGTAGCCTTTTTCTGAAGATCGTAAGTCCTTTTCCTAAGGGCTGAGTACTGGGAAAGAATTTTAGAACACATAAATGTCGAAAGGAAGGAGTTTATGGCCAAAGCATATGTATCATTGTTTCATACATGCTGTTTTCTGTAGTCCCTTTCAGACTATGGGTCAAGCAAGGGGCTCAAATTTGGCACTTTGCAAAGCATACAACTTTACTCACATCTTGATTTCACTCAGTTTTAAATTTCTATGGAAATTACCTACTTTGTATGAAAAGAAGAAAACAGCACTCATTTAATGTTTCATGTATCTCAATGACAATAAGAGTCATGAAGTTGCTGGACAAGGCAGATAAAAAGGACATGTGTTTGACATCTAAGTGCTCACAATATAAAACACGCATTGAGGTTGATTCATGCAATTGTTATACAAGCTAGATATTGCTTGCTTTTGTATCAGAAATAGCTCACCTTCAAGTCTTATAAACCCAGTTTTAAATCTTTAAATATTTGTACACATTTATTTCTTTTTGATAGTGCATCTGTCTGTTATTTAATTACTTATCATGAATTACAAATTCCTATAGTATAGACATGTGAAAGATTTGTATGCCCAATAAATTCTTAGGAGAGACTCTCTGGGAAAATTTTACATAGTTTCAAGGGGACAATGATTACAAATAAGTCATTCATTATATTTAATAATGTTCCTTTTATAAAGTACAAGGAGAGATCTGGTATCATCTAGTAATTCAGCCGTGAATCAAAGCTTAATATAGTTATAAACACATATGCAAACAACTTTTGCAGGGAAGACAGAAACAGACAGGTTGAGAATTACTTGTACAGTGAAATAAAAATAATATCAGCATATTGAACGTGACATGGGTAACGTTTTCACTCATACAGTTGAGACTGAACTTTATAAAATTGCTGTCCTCATGATGCAATTTTTGAAGACATACTTCAGTTACAGGAGGTATCCTGTAATCTTGTAAACAACCAACATAGAGCAAAGATAGGCAGCAACTTCTCTGCCCTTGCCATAACCAGAGGGGACCAGGCAGCCATTAAGACAGAAATAATCCAGATTGACCTTAAACCAGATATATCCCAGACACCAAATGACTATGAATCTGGCTAAATGAAAGTAAAAATTATATTGCTATATGGTGACACTAACTTTTGTCACACTTGGAGCCAAGGAAGACAGGACTAGCATACGGGGTCTGTGAACACTTCTTAGGCAACACAAATTATTTAACTATGTTGAGTGTTTTCTGTGGATATTGCACCGCTCCCCCCATGTAAATTGCCCAAAATGCATGTCTCATAGACAATCTTTTAAAAATTGAATTTTACATGCAACAATAAAATATTCAAAAATGCAAAAGAGTTCAGCTTTCCAAACCACTGATATTCCAGAATAAATAAAGAAGGTTCTACCTCTTGTTCAAATTATTATAACACAGTAAAAAATTCTGATAAGATGATGTGTGAATAAATCTGGATAAAAAACAGAAGTTTTAGTCTTAGAATAAAAAAAAAACCAACAGAATCCTGGCTCATTTTAGAGTGTAAAACTTTTTGGATGGCCCTGAAATTCATCTGTTATCTTTCAGAATACAGGGCTTTTCTGAAACGGGAATCCTTTCCCCTGATATGATAATTGAAATGTTCTGGATCAGAAAGGGGGAAAAGCAAAAGCAAAATGTCAGTTCTATTATTAAAACTTGATATTTTATTTAAGTTTAAAAATTTTAAGCGTGTGAAATTGCTAAGCCGCCTCTCCTAGGTTAATTTAAAAACATAATTGATGCACACCCATGTTCATAGTAATATTATTCACAATGGGCTCATGGTGGAAGGAACCCAAGTCTTCATCAATAGATGAATAAACAAAATGTGATATAATCATAAAACAGAATATTATTCAGACTTTTAAAAAAGGTAATTCCGACACATACAACAACATGGATAAACCTTGAGGACATTATACTAAGTGAAATAAAACAGTAACAAGAAGACAACTAATGTATGATTCTACTTATATAAATACCCAAAGTCGTCAAAATCATAGACAGAAAGTAGAATAGTAGTTGAGTATGAAAGGTCAATGAACACAGAAAAAAATGTACAACCTAATTAATCATCAAAAAATGTAATTTAAGTTATGTTTCACCCCAATTAGATTGTCTAAAACTAAAATGCCTGCAAATGCAAATATGGGCAAGAATATGCCTTGTGTGAAATAGTCCAACCACTTTGGAAAAGAGATTTTTTCCTCTAACCCAGCAATTTTCTCCTATTTATTAAAGAAAATGAAAACATACACACATAAGACAAAAATGCTTGCAGCAGTTTTATTCATAATGATCAAAGAGTGGAAACAAATTAAATGTCCATTAAAAAAAGGCAATGGATGAACTGTGGTATGTTCATACAATGGGATACTACTCAGCAATAAAATGAAACAAATTATTGATGCACACAACTGCATGGTTGAATCTAAAGCACATATCAACGAAAGAAATTAGTCACATAAGGGTACATAATATATGATTCCATTTATATGAATCTCAACAAATAAAACTAATTTGTAGAGATAAAAATCAGAGTAAGAATTATCTGTGGGTGGGAGGAATTGATTTAGAAAGTACACAGAGTACTTGCTGATGTGACAGAAATATTCTATATCTAGATAGGGGTGTGATTAAGTGGTTGTACATGTTTAAGTTCTGTACATTTTTAAGTTTTTGTGCATTTTTAAACTTTTACTTCAATTTAAAAATCAGGAACCAATATAACAGGTAGAATAGCTAGGCAGTTTTGAGCTTGGCTACAGTATGGCAGATTTTACATATCTGTACACACGTACTTGGGTCTCCTCCATGGATTTATGTTCTCTGCTTGACCCTCATATGAATATAAGTTTATGTCTCCTAAGACTAAATGATATGAACTAATTATGAACTCAACTCTTTTTCCTCTGGTTCTTCACTGATCCCGGGACCAAAATTCAAAATTTAAATGTCATTACTGAAATATATATTTCTTTAATTGAATGAATTAGTGAATAAATAGAACAAGAGCCACATGTGTGAAAACAAATGTCAAGTTCATACTTGGAAAATAAACTGATTGAGTGAAAAATCTTAACCATTTAAATAAATCATACAAATCTGCCTTTATATTTGTAGATAACTCTAGCCAACATGATTAAACTTTTCCCCCTGATTATTGACATAAAGATGTTTTCTATATCTGTTTGCCTAAAAGATTTGCTTGTGGTTGTAATTGTACTTAGTTAGACTGAGGATCCATAAAATATTTGATAAATATTCCACATTGCCACAAAGAGTGTTGTAGCAGAAAGATCAAAGTAGAAAGGTTGGTGGGCTAGGCCCATTATTAGGCTAGGCCCACCACTTAATGAATTCATGGCCCTAGGAAAGTAACATCAACTCTCTTGGTCTTAGTGTCTTTATCTGCAAAACAAATTTGTTAGTAACATTCTAGATTTGACAGTCAGTGATTATATGAAGATTCTTTCTGTTTATTTAGGTAATTACATGCAATTATTTTCCCTCTAAGGAAATTTCACAAAACCATAATGGCAGGAAATTTGGGGAAAATGAAAGCACTGGAAATTAATAACAATAGTAATAAAACAACTTATTTACTCTTCCATGCTTGTCTATATATATATATATATATATACTATTTGTTGTCTATAGAGAGACAAAAATAGCCTTGTTCAAGCTACTGGTGGGATAGAGCAGCAGTCCTCAACCTTTTTGGCACCAAGAACTGGTTTCATAGAAGATAGTTTTTTCCATGGTGGGGGCAGGGGGTGGGCTGAAGGGAGAGGGGGAGAGGCAGAGCTCAGGCAGCCATGTGAGAGATGGGGAGCAGCTGTAAACACAGATAAAGCTTTGCTGGCTCACCCACCGTTCACTTCTTGCTATGTGTATCTCCCTTCCTGATTTTCATGGAAGACAATTTTTCCATGGGCAGGGGATGGAGGACAAGGGCGGGGCAGTGGAGCTTTGCAGCCTGGTCCCTAACAGGCCACAGATCAGTACTGGTCCGGGGTCTTGGATTGGGAACCACATAGATAGAGACTGATGCCAGTGGGGCCAAGGCATGGATTGCCTTACACTTTCATCATAATCTCAACGTATAAACAGTCATTGTACAGCTATATTCCATTGTCATTAGGTAAGCACCACTCAAGAAGAATGAATTTGATTAACTAATATTTGTTTAAATTTCTTATGTGCCAGCTACTATTGTAGTACTTGTGATGCAACCATGAATAGAACACACACACAATTTAAAAATTTATGATCTTTAAGAGCTTAGATTATATTAGAAAGATGCAGAAAACAAACGCCCAAATTATATGGTATGTTAGAAGATGGTAAGTGCTAAGATGAAAAATAAAACATAAAAAGTTGAATCAAATGCATGGTGGGCATGGAGAAGTTGATTGTAGCTTTTAATTGGGAGTCAAAATGAGGCCTTATTGAGAAGGAAATATTTGTGAAAAGACTTGAAGAAAGTTTAAGAGTTAGCCTTGTGGATATCTGGAATGAGAATTATACAGGTAGAGAAAATAGGCAGTGTATAGGCCCTAATAGGGGTTATGCTTGGAATTGTATAAAAATAACAAAAAAAAATTAGTGTGCTAAACACTAAGAAGTAACAAGAATAAGCTCAAAGAGTAGAGAGGTAAAGGAAAAGATCTTGTAGAAACTTGCGATAAATACTTGAAATCATTGGAGGGTTTTCAAAAGACAAGTGAAACAATCAGATTGTCGTTTTAACAGAATCATTTTACTTTCTGGTAGAAGAATCAAGGAGTCACATTAAAAAGTTATATTAGTACTCAAGGTAACAAACAGTAACATCAAGGACTAAGGTGTTAGCAGTGCAAGGGGTGAGAGGCAGTTGGATTCTATACATATCTGTATGTATTTTTAATATAGAGTAAATAGGTCATGCTGACATATTAGGTATGAGGGATAAAGAGAGAGCATGTGGTAGGTAGAATAATGCCTCTTCACCAAGATGTCCTCGTCCTACTCCACTATGAATATGTTGCTTTATATAGCAAACAGGACCTTCCAGATGTGTTTAATTAAGAATCTTGAAATGGTGAGATTATCTGGATGATCCTGGTGGGCCCAGTTTAATCACAAGGATTCTTATAAGAGATAGGCAAGAGGTTCAGAGTCAGATATGGAGGTACAACAATAGAAGCTGAGGTTAGAAAGAGAGAGAGAGATTTGAAGGTGCTAAACTGTTGGTTATGAAGATGGAGGAAGGGGCCATGAACCAAAGAAAGCAGACAACCCCTAGAAGTTAGAAAATTAAAAGGAAATGGATTGTCCCCTAGATTTTCCAGAAAAAATAAAGCCGTGACAACATTTTGAATTTTTGCCTATGAAAGCCATTTTGGACCTCTGACTTTCAGGACTGTAAGATAATATATATGTGCTATTTAAAGCCACTAAATTTGTAATAATTTGTGAAATTTTGGATGTGGGGTATAGAGAAAGAGTAAGTAAGAAGGAGCTAAGTCTGAATAAATAAAAGGATAAAATTATCATAATTTGAAATGGGGAAAATTATGGATAAAGTTTTGGAGGGAAAAACAGTAGCTTAGTATTGAACATATTAAGTTTGTGATGTCTCTAATTTATCAAAGTAGAGGTTTTCGATTGTCAGTTGGAGAAACAAGTCCAATGATTCAGGGTAGAGGTTTGGACCCTGGATCCAAAATTGGAAAATTAAAAGTATGTAGATGATATTTAAGACTATAAGACTAAGCAAGATCACCAAAGGGCAGAATAGAAGTCCAAGGATAAAGCCCTGGGGCACAACTCAAAGCTCTAGAGTTCCGCTGAGAGTGTTATTTTTTGGTATATCCATAAAAAATTTGAAGGTGATTGACATACAATGATTATCTACAGAGATAACAAGATTTTTGGAGCAAGAGAAAATACACAAACTATATTGTATTTGCTGGGGAAGGATGGGAGAGAATATAAATACAATTTTGTTGAAATTAGAAAATAAAGCTCTCATGAATGTAAGGTTAAACATAAACTGATAAGGAATTATGACTTGATTGAAAGATTTTTTAAGGTTTTAAAAGTTTCAGAAGCTACTGACAATGGAAAATTATCAACAAAATGACAATAGAAGATTGATTAATTTTGTTTACTCATGCTCCAGATAAGGGATAAATGTGCATACACAATAGTTGACATCTGCTCTTCGGTAATGCCCATCAATAAGCAGGAAATTTGTGTTTTGCAGTTGTAATAATATGTTCTAAAGTCAAAACCCTGAGAAGTTTTACCATACTGATGCTATTTTTATGCATAGAGTCAGCAGAGGAAAGAGGAACTAGAGAGACAAGGAACCAAGAAGAGTAAAACAAACAAAATTGGCTACTTTTCTACACTCTGCAAATACTATTTTACGTGTTGATATAAACTATAGAAGAGTATTTAATTAAGTAGGAAAATAAATATAGGACACTTTCAGTAGAATTTAAAAAGACTACATTATAAAAAATATTGTAGTGTTAGATACTTAAAAACATAATTTAAGTATAATTTTTTTTAGAAAATTAAATTATATTTTATTGACATAAAATAAAATTTAACATGCATTTTGAGAATTGTTTTATTATATTATTATCATACTGAATTATGTATCAGTTTTTAATGAAATATATTCAAATGCAATGCAGGTTTTTTCCTTACTCGAGGGGTTGTTTTAACAGTGTATATTCTGCCTATTAAAAAGAAATTTATTCATTAGACTAATATTCCTTAAGCATAGAGTATGTTCCAAACACACGTTTCTCATAAGAAACAGTAAGTAAATATATAACAATAATATAAAGTAAGCCAGTTTGTGATAAATGCCACAAGGGGAAAATCAGAGTATGGTAAATAAGGAAAGAGGAGAATGATGGTTGGGTTGGGATGACTATTTTATGTAAGGGATCAAGGTAGGCCTCTCTTAACAGATGACATCTGAAGCTAAAAGCAATGAGGGACCAACGTTTGTGGGTAGATATCTAGGAAAAAGTCTTCTAAGAAAAGGAAATAGCAATACTAAAGGCCATAAGGAGAGCTTGGGCTTGCCATGTTACCAAAACAAGACAGTCAGTGAATCCGGGGCAGAGTGTGAGAGATAGAGTGGAAAAACATACCTTGTAGGCTTCTGGCGTTCACTGTGAATAGGAAGAAAGACCATTGAAGACTTTTGAAGAGAGAAATAAAATAATTGAACTTATGTCTTTAAAAGGATGACTCTGCTAGTCACTGGACCAGAAGGAAAGACTGAGCTCCAGAGAGTAGATTAGATTATAGTTAAGTCTTAGATTACAGTTAAGTGTTCCATCCTGGAAGTTGTACAAGTCACTTATGCTGATGTGTCAATGGCAGAATTAGAAATTTTTTGTACATCAGTTTAAGCATGTAATAAAAGTTATTAATAATATCACCAGTTATTGGACAAATTAATATTATATATTCCTCTTGATACAACACATTGAGAAGAATACAGTATTACTTCTGTGAGTTCCTGACAAAAATGCATCACCTAAATCTAATTGTAAAGAAACATCATATATACACAAATTGTGAGAAAATCTGAAAATTAATTGATGTATACTCATCAAAAATTTCAAGGTTACCAAAGACAAAGAAAACCTAAAAACTGTTACAGATGGAAAAATATTAAAGAGACTTTTTCTTTTTTTTTTTGCAACCAGCTCT
>VBSM01000361.1:24249155-24272444 GCA_008086735.1 Cheirogaleus medius
GGCTACCTGCCAGATATTAAGAGCTCAATAAACATTAGCTATTGTTGTTATTGAAAAAAAAAATAACAAATGTTGGGGAGGATACAGGGTAAAGGAAACTCTTATACACTGTTGATGGGAATGTAAGCTAGTACAATTATTATGAAGAACAGCATGTAATTCCTCAAAAAACTACAAGTAGAACTAACACATGATCCAGCAATCCCACTAGCAGGCATTTATCCAAGGAAAGGAAATCATTATCTGCAGCCCTATGATTATTACACTATTATTCACAATAGCCAAGACATGGAATCAACCTAAGTGTTCAACAACAGATGGTATATATAGAATGCAATGCTATAATACAAAAATGAATTAAATCCTGTCATTCACAGAAACATGGATGAAACTGGAGGACATTGTATCAAGTGAAATAAGCCAGAACAGAAAGTTAAACACTGCATGTTTTCACTCATATGAAGTTAATAAAAGTTGTTCTTATAGAAGTAAAAGGTAGAACAGGATATACTAGAGGCTGACAAGGGTAGGAGCAAGGGAAGGATAGAGAGGCATTTGTTAAAGGATACAAAATTACAGCTGAATAGTAAGAATAAGTTTTAGTGTTCTATACTACTGTAGGATGGCTGTAGTTAACAATAATATATAGTTTCAAATAGCTAGAAGGATATTGAATGTCTTCAGCACAAAGAAATAATAAATTTTTAAGATGATAGATATGCTAATTGCCCTGATCTGATCACTATACGTTATATTAATATCCAAAAATCACTATGTACCCCATAAATATGTACAATTATGATATGGTGATTTAAAAAAAACAAATGAAATCAGCAAGAGGAAAAAAGAGAAAAAATGTATAGAAGAACAAAAATAGCAAATTTCTTGTCATAAACAAAAGGAAGACCTCTTACATATCGCTATCTTAAAAATTGAATAATTGTGTAAAAAATGGCATAGGATAGATATAGGTAATTTCTGGGAATGGGGTGACAAAAGAACTATTAAAGGAAATTTGCTCAATCTAATCAGCAAGATGAAAATTAAAACATCACTGAAATTGTTCCCTCCCTTAAGATTGGAAAATATGAAAGAGTATCGTAATTTCACCTATTGGTGATATGGGATAAAAGTAAAACTCTCATACACTTCTTGCATGAATATGAATCAGCACATTATAGAAAGCATTAGGCAATGCCTAGTAAGGTTGAAGCTGCGCATAATCCAGCATTTGTATCCTGAAAAGATGGAGGAACACTTAACTCCTGGAGGAACTGTCAAACAATACTCAAAAAGGTATCTATAAGAAAGTTTAGTGCAACATAGACTACAATGATGAAGACCAAAAAATGAAAAAAAAAACACACTAACAAAATGACTCTTAACAAGGATATAGATAAGTTTCTTGTCCTGGACAAAGTGTCCTGCCTAGGTTCACCTAATTAGTAAGGGATTCAAGACAGGAGGACTCTGCTTAGATTGGCACTGGACCCCTTGTGATATCCCAAAGAAGCTATTTTTATGATGTATAATTTCACAAAAAGTTGAATTGCAAGATATAGGGAGCATGCCAAAGGATCCACAAGCAAAAAGGAAATTAAAGGTGCAAAATGTGTAGCCAAAATTCAATCTCAGACACAGCATAATATGAAATCGCACACAAAGTTTGGTTTTTGTTTATTTTGTTTTGTTTTTATCTTTTTCTACTTTGTGCTGGCAACTCATTGATTCAATACATACATGTACTGAATTCCTTGAACACATTCAACCGTGCCAAGTGTTATGACATCTGTTCCATTTTGTCTAGTAAAGAATTAGTCAAATTAACTCTTCACCATTAATGTGTTTCTTCTCAGAGGCAACACAGTTTACCTAACCTCTAGAGTGATACAGATGATGATACTTCCAGATATCATGCCAGGCGAATTGGGGGTAAGGGCCAGTAGATAGGTGAGATATTTTGGTTTGGGGAAGCTATTATTTTTTCTTAGATTATACTTCAGAAGGGCATGCTCTGAAGCTAAATTTATATTGCATCTGCCTGCAACAGTTTGTGTGGAAATATTTCTGTTGGCTCACATTCTTTCCTATGGAAAACAAGTACCCAGTTGGCAGGACTCTCTGGTCCATTGCTGTAGTACAATTTTCTTCTGACATGGCCTTGATTAGAGTATCTATCTATTTCATACATATTAATTTATTTTATGTATGCCCTGTTCAGAAATGGCTGCCCCAAATTATTCATCTGTTAATCTGAAAGTAATGACTGAATTCCTTACCCTTTCCCACTGTACTGTAACCATATTTGCAGTCCAGACCAGATCAAGAGGGCTGCTACATCTTAATTTAATTTTCAATGTGGAAAGAAAAAAAATTCTCTCTTCCTTTTTGACATTCTTTAAGTCCCTACCTATATTAGAAATATCAAATCTAAGAAGGATTTTTCCTTTGTTTAACGTTTTACTTATAAGTGTTAACAACTTTATGGATATCAGCCTTCAGTGTTATGATACAATTTTAATTTAGAAACAGATGACCATTATTTCACTGTAAGGCATTTTCCAGATTTATAGAGTCATAAACCTGATGGCATTTTAGGGATGTTCACAATAGAGAGCAATGAGGAACATCAGCGTAATTATAACAAATGGAAATATTATCTTGCCTGGCAATTGTTTTATATTTTAACAGTTTTAGGGGTTTTTTTCTCAGTGAATTCACTGAAAGGCAGGATTATCACGGATATTCTGTACTTAAATCCTATGTAGCCCCTGATGATTAGATGAACTAAAAAATCTTGAACTGCTTAACTCTCAATCAAAAGGTAAAGTAGCTATTTCTTTTTACTGAGAAGTGATTCTTGATGGTCCTACATTGAGTTAGTAAATTCAATTGATTAAAAATAATATTATAAAAGATAAGTAGTGATCCTTTTCCCGTTCAAATATCTTTCCTCTCTTTCCTGCTCAAATATTGATTATTAAATTCAATAAGCAGTCTCTCAACTGAGTGCCATTGATTACCAAGTGGTAAATTGTTATACATACAAACACTCCTATAGAAAAAATATCTTAACAATGATGAATCAATGATATAATTTCTTTGACAAAGAAGAGATTTTTGTTGTTGCCATTATTATTATAAATACTACTATTTCAAGCTAAAAAATAGTTTCAGTCCTGCCAACATTTTCATATTTAAATCCTAAGGAGATGTAAGAGTGTATCAATGTTGTATCGATTCACATTAGTCCTTTTTTTATTTGAAATATAGTCAGCTTCCCATTATTCATGAGAATGGAAGAGGAGTATGGATATTTCAATAGTGAGTCAATAAAATTTCTCTCTGTATTGAGATTGTATATAATAACTTGTGCAGCAGATTTTCTTTTCTGACTCTTTTAATGAAGCTAAAACGAATGGATTGTTTTATTTCCCAAGCACTCACATGCTCACAGATTCAGTAAATTAAAAAAAAAAAAAAAAGAAAGGGAAAGAGTGAAGAGTGCTGTAAAGGTATACTGGACAGAAATACTCAAGTCCTGCTTGAAAGTTATACCTTTCACACAATCAACAAAGAATTAATCTGGACCCATACTGTCTTCTGATAACAATGTTGAGAAATTATTTTTTTCAAAAAATATTTCTTAAATTCTTTTATGAACGTCTCTCTGTTGAAGCTAAGTTACCTTTCCGTCTTAAAGTTCTCTCTATTGTGCCTTTACCACCAATATTCAAACATATTCACTCTCTTATACTATTAAAATCTTTCTGTAAACCTGTATCTCCTTCTGTCTATAGCCCTATCTTGCTCTTGACTTGATAACCAACCTTTGTGAGAAGCCGTGTATCCACTGTATCTCTTCTTGTTATTTAGGTTTTATTCCAATGTTCCATTCACATTATTAAATCCAACGGAAAGTTTTCACTTGCCTGAACACTCAGAAGATTTTGACATATTCTCTTTATTTATCTAAAAATCAGCTCTTGGCTTCTCTGATTTCACACCATGCTCCTTTCATTTTCCTTATTCATTTGGAACTCTTTAATATTGGCTAATCTTTCTTTTGGCTCTCTTCCTAATTGATCTCTTTGGATACGCTCATCCATTCCCACAGCCTTAATGAACATTTTTATGTCAGTAACTCACAACTCTCCAGCCCAGGGTTTTCTCCTAAGTTACTGACCCAACAGCCTACAGGAATCCTTCTGTTTGGTTTTTCCCAATCACATCAAACTCAATATATCTAAAATTGAACTTGTTTTTCACTGCCAGACATGTTCCTCTTTTAGTGTTACCTTATTTCAGCTGGCCCCATCTACCCTACTGCTCAAATATGGGTTATTTTTAACTTCTTACTTTCTTTTACCTCCTATGTTTAATTAATCACCAAATCCCATTGACTCAGACTCATAAATAACTCTTACATCTGCTTTCTCATGGACAGGACTGTTATCACTCTAGTCCAAGCTATCCTTAACATTCTAAAAGCTGGAAATTGATCTTCCTGTCTGTAATCTGGTCCTTCTTCAATATATTCTCTATATTTTTATCATAGTCTACATATCAAACTTAAAGTCTTTCAACCATTGTCATTGTTTTCATGATAATATCCAAAATCTGTAACATATTTTGTAAATAGGAAAAAAAGAGATTAACAACAGACTTGTAACACATTCTTACATTTTACCATGGAATATCCTAGAAGCAGAAAGAAAAAGGACCTGGCCAAATGCCACTATAAACATGGCATGCCACATCATTGGCATTTACTAGTGAAAGAGTCATCATCTGTAGAATGATCTTAGCAGCATGTACAAGGTTTGTATAGGATTATTTACAGTAAATAAACATGGACTCTGGATTTATGGGATATGGCTCTAGAGAAAATGTTGCACAAGCTATGTAATCATTGGATATATAATGGAAAAGTGTCAGGACCAAAGCAACTCCTTTTTGTGTAAATGATGACTCCATACATATTTTAGATAGTTCACCTTTAAATATGGACCAAACAATATATTTTATTGTGTCAAGAGGCATCTGTGGAGTTGCATTGATAATCTCAAACTTCTGTCCATTTTGTCTAGGCCTTGTGATTATTTATATCCTTAACATTATTAGTAAAGCTTTATACTGGATAAGATTGCTTATTTTTATGAGTTTGATTAAACAATATGACCCTATTGGTTAACTCAGTAAATATAAATGGAAGTTAGTCTAGTTCAAGCCTCAATTGTTTCTTCATTAGAAACCACATACATCAGCCTCACTGGACTTCTTGGGCTTATTTGGGTTCCTTGAGTGCACTCTTGTTTATAATCTGTCTCCTTCCAAGTTTTTGAATAAGCCATTCCTTAACCTGGAATACTTTCCTCCTCACTCACCTCTGCCTCTTTATTCTCTTCAGCAACCACAGTCACTCACTCACTTTGTTAATGCCTAGTTATCCTTTAATTTCCAGTTTAACATAATTTCTTTAGTGATGACTTTTTGACCTATATCTATGTGTCATGATAACATTGTTTATTATTCCTTCAGCAGTGTTGGCTACACTTATAGTTACTTGTAAGACTTTAAACTCCATGAAGGAAAGAATCTTGTGTTTCTTAGTCACTGTTCTATCCCATACCTTACCACAGCTTGTTACATAGCAGGTAGAGATACACATGTTGAGAAAAGCTGACTATTTTTAAATGTATCATAATTGTTGGCATAAAATGGCTCCTAGCAGTGGAATGGATTTTAGAAAGCTCTATATTATATTTATAGCAGTATAAAAACATAAACAGGCCTAGAGCAAAAGTTTGAGAACATATTATTCTATTTCCTTTTCTTGTTTCATGTTATCTGATAGCAAATCAATCTTTTTCCTACTCAGTATGTGACCTCAGAAAAGCCACATTTCATTTATATTTCTCACTATAAAATGAGAGTGGTAATAATGATCTTTAAAAATAACAACTCTATGAATTGTTTATATTTCTAAAAAGATTATTAAATAAATATATTGTAATATTCTTTTTAAATATAATAATTTTAAAGTTGGAAGTACCATTTTCCTGAAACATTTATTTTCTCTGTGACCTTCTTTATTAAAATTACACATAGAATGCATTTCAACCATCGGTTTCTAACAGGAACTACATCTGATTTTGTACAAGCTTCAGTCTACTTTGTACTTAATACTCTTCCTATTTTACTACAGTGTTCTAGAGGCGTGACAGCATGTTCAATAATTTGTATGTGTGTTTCTGTTAAATAATGCTGACGGACCACCAAATATATCCCTGTTAATACACAAAAAGGTTAGGAAGTATATTAGAAATGCAAAATGTTGAAATCAAACAATAATAACAATTTTTCTACCCTCCAAAAGGCACATTACTTTCACTGTAAAAAAGCCTTAATGTATAATAAATTCCTTCCTGAATTACCAAATTTACTCTATCATCATCTGTATACCCTTATCTCATTACCTAAATGTGTAGGGTAGACATCAGTCAGTACTCCTGGAAAAAATGCAATGCCTAGTAGGCTTTATGATTGTAGAAACAAGATAAAAGCCTTATGACTCAAAGAAAGCAATCAAATGCATTTTGTAGCCACAAGCATCGTATTTACTTAAAGGATTGTGACTATAAAAGCAAATCTCTCTTCCTGGAAGCCGGGACAAAAGCTGTCAGAGAACAGGGTAGTAAATAGCTTTGAAATTGTTTTCTCTGCTTCATTTCAAAAGCTTAGGGCTACCAATGTTTGACCTTTTGCAAACGGAATGGTTTCCTGCAAGTCTTGGTGCTACACTGAATGCTGATGGTGGTGTGGGCTTGATGTAGTCATCAAGAATGGTAAATATGCTCATCACTGGTGCATTCTTCTGCATTAAGAACATTTTTCATTCAGTGACATTTGCTGATCCTCTCTAAGAAAAGATAGAATAATTCTATTTTCTCCCAAACATTTTCCCTCTAGTGTCTCTTGACCAAGCAGAGCAAGGAAAATTGTGTAATTGCCCAAAATGACTTCGTATAGTTGAGTGGCTAAAAGAAAATAAAGTCAGGTTGAACAAGAAGGCATGTTATTGAGAACATCTGGAGTCAACCTGTTATCTTTGCTATTTGGTAATGGAGAATATAAAAATATATTTGAAGGTTATTGAGATTCACTACATTTCTTAGACTCTTTTTGTAGATTGTATATTAACAAGTCTTAGTCTCTATTATTAGGATTTTAGCCCGATAATTTCAAATATACATTTAAATATTAATGTTTTATATGGTAATATTAAAGCATAGTATTGCTAACTTATGAGAGCCTATCAGGTGTTAGATAGATCTTGTTTTGCTTTTGACAAACGTCTCTGAGATAGGGTTATTATTCCCTTATTTTTTATAGCTGAAAATACTATGGCTCTTAAAGAAGACACAATTATCCAAGCTACATAAAAGAGTTAGTAAAGAAATTCGACACCAGATTGGAACATGGATCTTTCTGAATCCAAATCTCATGCCAGGAATGTTTGCAACTGTATAAATTATGTGTGTAGAAATATCCTGAAAGTGGAAGAGACAGTTTCTAAATCTATTTAATTGGTTTTTAAATAAGAGATTAATTAGAAAAGAATTGTTTTCACATGTTAGGATCTCACTGTTCAGAGCCTCAGAAAACTTTCAGAGAACACTTTAATACTTAACAAGTATTAACCATGTGCTAAGCTTCATGCTAAATGCTTTGCATCTATTATTTTACTTGACCTTCACGAGAACTGTGTAAGAAAGATATGATTAAAATCCCTTATGGAAAGGAAAATTGAAGATTAGGGAATATTTTTATTCTCTAGTTCCCTCTAGATCTATTCTCTGCACTTTTCTGCCTTGTTCCTCACCCTGGGAGTCTGACACCCAGGGACTTCTTTTCCTGGGCCCCACGGCTCTCTTGTTTAGGGCTGGATTCAAATGATTGGAAGAACTGAGAAGTGATGCAGTGTGGGAGAATAAATAGGGATATTTAGTCATGGTTCTGCTAGGGACTGCCTTCCTCTGTGACCACACTTCAAATCACTGGTCCCACCTCTATGTCTCCGGCTGTATCTGTGACTTGGTGACACATTTTCTTCTCCTTTTCTTTTCAGGCCTAAGATGGAAAGAGCTTCCTGCTGTTGCTAGTTCTGGGCCCTCCTTACCACTTGTTATTTCCTTAACTCTGCACACCTTTCTTACGTTCTCTTCAATCACACTGTTTGGAGTATGCCAGTTGTTGACTATGGAGAGCTTGACTGGACAACAAAGTAAATTACCTTAGGGCCACTGAAGATCAGCATAACTTGGTTAAGGCTCGTTTAGGATATGGCACCATTGATGTTCAACTCAGGTTTGTTTGATGCCAGCACCATTCACCACTATATGATCTCTGTGATTCTGCCTCCCAGAATAATCAGGGGAAATAATTGCTCCTGAGCCCCTAAGTGCATTTCCATTCCTTTTCAGTTTCTATCATTTACCTGGAAATAACACTCTGACCTTGAGGACACTACTGTTGAGAGAAACCACAGAACATCAAAAGAAATTGAAATCCTGAAGATCTAGACAAGCAGACAGCTGTTGAGCATGTAAGCAAAACTTCTTAAAGAGTAGCAGTATTATGCTAGCAGTTAGAGTGATTGCTGCCAGGAACCTCTCCTGCCTGCCATATCCACAAATCTGGGGGGCTCTGTACTGCTTGACACCAGTCCCAGATACTGCCCTAATAATTCACCAAGAACTGTACCTACCACAAAGTTTTAGTCATTGTTTTGTCTCTTCAAAACTTATGTATTAAATTCCTATTATGGGCTAGTCATTGAGCTAAGTGCAAGTCATATAAAGATGAATAAACCAAGGTTTCCGTCCACAAAGAAATAACAGAAAAGATATGAAAATACATAGTCCAGAAGTCCAATAAGGGATTACGGTAGCTATGATTGAAGCTTATATTTATTGCTGTGGAAGGACAAAAGAGTGAGTATTTATTCACTGTTATTCTTTCTCTTGGCATTACCAACTGGGCCATCTGGGCACACACTACATTGCCCTGAGTGCATAAATGTCATGACTCAAACACTAAGCAATAAAACCTTAGTGTTCCACATTGGGATGCATATGGAATCATCAACACACATAATATGCTAAAATTCTCCTCAACAGCCCCTCAACCTTTTCACATTCCAGTATCTCTCAAAATGATAACAAGATTTTTGTCATAATTAATGGACAAAATGTCTTCTTTTTAAATATCTAAATCTATGCAATTGGTTAGGTAGTGTCTTAAAAATAAATGCCAAATCTGAATTGTATAACAGAAGATAGACATCTTGACTCTTGCTCCACTTAACTGTAGATGTTTCTGAATATCACTGCTTAAAATATTTTAATAATTGTTTTTATTGATACATATTTATGGGATACATATGATATTTTGTTACATTCATAGACTGAGTATTGATCAAGTCATGGCATTTGAGGTGTCTATAGACTTGAGTATATCATTTCTCTGTTGGGAACATTTCAAGTCCTCTTGTAGTTATTTTGAAATATACAATACATTGTTGTTAACTATAGTCACCCTACTCTGCAATCTAACATTAGAACTTATTCTTTCTATTTAATTGTGTATTTGCATACATTAACCACCTCTCTTTATTACCCTCAACACACCAACACACCCTTTCCCATCTCTGGTATCTATCATTTTACTCTCTACCTCTATAAGATCAACTTTCTTAGCTCCTATATATGAGTGAGAACATGGGATATTTGTCTTTCTGCACCTGGCTCATTTCACTTAACATAATGACATTGACTTCCACCCATGTTGCTGCAAATGACATGATTTCATTTTTTTGTGTGGCTGAGTAGTATTCCATTGTGTATAAATACCACATTTTCTTTAACCATTTGTCCATTGATGGATACTTAGGTTAATTCTATATCTTTTTTATTGTGAGTAGTGCTTCAATAAAAATGTGAATGTAGGTATCACTTTGATATACTGATTTATTTTCCTATAGATAAATACACAGTACTGGGATTGCTGGATTGTATGGTAGTTCTATTTTTAGTTTTTTGAGAAATCTTCATACTGTTTTCCATAGTGGCTGTACTAATTTACATTCCCACCAACAGTGTAAAAGACTTCCCTTAACTGTGCATCCTCACCAGCATCTGTTATTTTTTGTCTTTTTAATAACACCCATTCTAAGTGGGGTAAAAAGATATCTCATTATAGTTTTGATTTACATTTCTCTGATGATTATTGATGTTGAGTATTTTATTTTAAACTTTGTATTTACCTGTTTGCCATTTGTATGTCTTCTCTTTAGAAATATTATGCCTTTTGCCCACTTTTTACAGGGATTATTTTGATTTTTTACTGTTGAGTTGTTTAAGTTCCTTGTATATTCTAGATATTAGTCTCTTGTCAGATAAATAACTAATATTTTCTCCCATTCGATAGGTTGTATTTTTACTCTGTTGAATATTTCCTTTGCCATGCAGAAGCTTTTTGGTTTAAAATAGTCCCATTTGTTTAGTTGTGTTTTTGTTATCTGTGTTGTTTAAAGTTATTAACTATAACATCTTTGCCTAGACCGATGTCCTGAAGTGTTTTACCTGCTTTCTTCCAGTAGTTTTATACTTTCAGGTCTTACATTTAAGTCTGCAATCCATCTTGAGTAAAGTTTTGTATGAATATATAGTGAGAGATGGTGGTCCAGTTTCATTCTTCTGCTTGTGGGTGTATAATTTTTCTAGTACAATTTATTGGACGAGGGTGTCCTTTCTCCAATGTATGTTCTTGGCTCCTTTGTTTAAAAAAAGTTAGCTGTAAATATATTTATTTATTTCTGGATTCTTTATTCTGGTTACTGTAGCCTGACAATATATTTTGAAGACAGGAAGTGTGATGCCTGCAGCTTAGTTCTTGTTCAGAATTGCTTTGGCTATTTGGGCTATTTTTTAGTTCCATACGAATTTTAGGATTGTTTTATCTATTTCTGTGAAAAATGAAATTGGTATTTTGATAGATATTATATTGAATCTGTAGATTGCTTCAGGCAGTATGATCACTTTAGCAATATTAATTCTTTTTATCCATGAGAATGGATGTCTTTCCATTTGTTTGTGTCCTCTTCGATTTCTTTCACCAGTGTTTGGTAGTTTTCCTTTAGAAGTCTTTTACATAGTTGATTAAATTTATTTCTAAATATTTTTTGAAGCTATTGTAAATGTGATTGTCTTCTTCATTTCTTTCTCAGTTCATTACTGGTATATAAAACCATTTGATTTTTTGTATGTCGATTTTGTATCTCATGGCTTTACTGGATGTTTTTATCAGTTTTTGGAATATTCTTTGGGTTTTTCTAGGTATAAGATCATATCATCCCCAAAAAGGAATAATTTGACTTTCTCTTTTCCAATTAGGATGTCTTTTACATCTCACTCTTGTCTAATTGCTCTGGCTAGGACTTTTAGTACTATGTTGAATAGAGTGATAATAATGGGAATCGTTGTTTTGTTCCAGTTCTTAAAGAAAAGATTTTCAGCTTTTTCTAATTCAGTATGATAATAGCTGTGGGTTTGTTACATATGGTCTTTATTATGTTGAAGTATGTTCTTTCTATATGGAATTTGTTGAGAGTTTTTATCATGAAGGGATGTTGAATTTTATCACAAGCTTTCTCTGCATCTATTGAGATGGTTATATGGTTTTTGTCTTTTATTCTATTGATGTAATGTATCACATTCATTGATTTGTGTATATTGAACCATCCTTGCACCCTTGGTATAAATCCCATCTGATCGTGGTGTATTATCTTTTTGAGGTGCTGTCAGGATTGATTTGCTATTATTTTGTTGAGGATTTTTGTGTCTGTATCTATCAGGAATATTGGCTTGTAGTTCGTTCTTGTTGTATCTTTTTCTGGTTTTGGAATCAGTGTAATGCTGGCCTCATAGGATGAATTAGGGACAATTCCCTCCTTCAAATTTTTGAGATAGTTCAAAAAGAATTGGTATTAGCTTTTCTTTGAAAGTTTGGTGGAATTCAGGAATGAAGCTATCTGGTACTGGACTTTTCTTTATTGGGAGACTTTTTATTACTGATTCAATTTCATTACTCATTTTTGTTCTGTTCAGGTTTTCTATTTCTTCCTAATTTGATCTTGGTATGCTATATATGTCCCAGAATTTATTCATTTCCTCTAGGCTTTCCAGTTTATTAGTGTATAGTTGTTTGAAAGAGTTTCTAATGAACTTTTGTATTTCTACAGTATCAGTTATAATGTTTCCTTTTTCATTTCTGATTTTATTTGAGTCTTCTCTATCTACTCTCTCTCTCCCTCTCTCTTTCTCTCTCTGGTTAATCTAGGTACCAGTTTATTAATTTTGTTTATTTTTCAAAAAACCAACTTTTCATTTTATTGATTCTTTGTGCGTGTGTTTGTGTGTGTGTGTGTGTACTTTTATAGTGTCTATTGTGTTTAGTTTTACTCTGATCATGATTATTTCTTTTCTTCTACTAATTTTTTGTTTGGTTCATTCTTTTTTTTCTAGATCCTTCAAGTTCATCATTAAATTGTTAAGTTGGATTTTTTTTAATGCAGGCATTTTTTGCTATAAACTTTCCTCTTAGCACTCCTTTTTCTGTATCCCATAGGTATCATATGTTGTGTTTTGATTTTCATTTGTTTAATGACATTTTTTTCTTTCTTTGTTAATTTTTTTCTTGACCCAGTGGTCACTCAGGAATATGTTGTATAAATTCCATGTATTTGTATAGTTTCCCAAATTCCACTTGTTATTGATATCTAGTTTTATTCTTTGAAAGATACTTGATATGATTTTGTTTTTTAAAAATTTGTCCAAACTTTTTGTGTGTCTGAACATATGAATCCATCCTGGAAAATGTTCATGGGCTGATAAGAAGAATGTTGGTCATTATATAATGGTGAAGGAAACAATTCAACATGAAGACTTAATAATCCTAAATATTTATGCACCTAATACAGGATGCCTAGATTCATAAAGCAAATACAACTCAATCTAAACAAAATGATAAGCAGCAGCACCATAATTGTCGGGGACTTCAACATTCCTTGGACACAACAGGACAGATCCTCCAAAAAGAAAATACACACAGAAACAATGAACTTAAACAGAATTCTAAAACAAAGGGGCCTAACAGACATTTACAAAACATTCTACCCCCAAAATACCGAATATACATTCTTCTCATCAGCTCATGGAACATTCTCTAAAATTGATCACGTTGTAGGCCACAAAACAGGTCTCAACAGATTAAAAAAAATAGAAATTATACCATGGATCTTCTCAGGCCACAGTAGAATAAAATTAGAAATCAATTCCAACAGAAATATTCATCCCTACAAAAGTCATGGAAATTAAACAACCTATTGTTGAATGATAGTTTGGTGGTAAAGGAAAAGATAAAGATGAAAATCAAAAGATTCTTCAAACTAAATAATAATGGGGACACAAGTTATCAAAATCTGTGGGATACAGCAAAAATAGTCCTGAGAGAAAAACACCTAGCCTTAAATGCCCACATTCAAAAGACAGAAAGATCACAAATCAACAATCTAATAAATCTTCTCAAGGAACTGGAAAAGGAAGAGCAAACAAATCCAAACCCAGCTTTAGAAAAGAAATAACCAAGATCAGAGCAGAGCAGAATAAATGAAATCAAGAACAAAAGAATTTTAAAGAAGATTAATGAAACAAAAAGCTGGTTCTTTGAAAAGAAGCAAAATTAACAGGCCTCTTGCTAGATTAACCAGAAACAGAAAAGAAAATACTCTAATCAGATCATCCAGAAATGAAAAAGGAAAAATCACAAACTGATATCGGTGAAATACAAAACATTATCTCCAGATATTATAAAAATCTCTATGCTCATAAACTTGGAGACATGGAGGAAATGGACAAATTCTTGGAAACCCACAACTCCCTAGGCTCAATCAGGAAGAAATAGAACTCTGGAACAGACCAATATCAAGCACCAAAATTGAAGCAGCAATAAAAAATCATTCATCAAAAAAAGTCCTGGATGAGATGGTTTCACACCCAAGTTTTCTCAAATCTACAAAGAAGATCTGGTATCTATAGTGCAGAAATTATTCCATAACATTGAGAAGAAATGAATCTTTCTCAATTCACTCTATGAAGCCAAAATCACCTTGATACCAAAGCCAGGAAAGGACACAACAAAAAAAAAGGAAACTATAGACCAATATCCCTTGTGAATATAGATGCAAAAATTCTCAATAATATCTTAGCAAGCTGAATTTAGCTGCACATCAAAAAAGTAATTCATCATGAATGAATTGGGCTTCATTCAGAGATGCAAGGTTGGTTCAACACACACAAATCTATAAATTTAATTCATCACAAAAATAGAAACAAAAACAAAGACTATATGATCCCCTCAATAGATGCAGAATTTTGACAAAATTCAGTACCCTTTTATGATAAGAACACCTTACAGAATAGGCATAGATGAGACAAACTTCAAAATGAAAAAAACCATATATGACAAATCAACAGCCAACTTCATACTGAATGGGAAAATATGTAAACCATTCCCACTGAGAACTGAAACCACACAAGGTTGCCCACTATCACCACTTCTATTCAACATAGTGCTGGAAGTCCTTGCCAGAGCAATCAGACAAGAGGAGGAAATCCAGCATAACCAAATGGAGAAAGAGGAGGTCAAAGTATCACTCTTTGCTGACAATATGATCTTCTACCTAGAAAACCCCAGATTCAACCAAGAGATTCCTGGAATTGATAAATAAATCCAGCAAAGCCTCAGGTTACAAAATCAATATACACAAAAACTAGCTCTCATATACACCAACAGCAGTCAAGCTGAGAACCAAATCAAAGATGCAGTAACTTTCACAATAGCAACAAAGAAAATAAAATACCTAGGAATATATTTAACTAAGGAGGTGAAAGACCTCTATATAGGGAGAGCTATGAAACAGTGAGGAAAGAAATTGCAGAGGCTTTATTCAATTCCTGTTCTATTGCTTAACTAGTATAGGATAGGAGGCCTAATTTGAGTATCTTTTTGTCACCAAAAGTAATTTTCAGGGACCATGTCTGTTCTGTATAATTCTTTCTCAACATAACCATGCCTTACTATTATGAAACGAACCAATCATTTTCTCTCTCCCAGGAATTTAAAAATTAGACAGAAATATATAAATGCTAAAAATCTCTCAGTAATGTTAAAAGCAATTTTCTAGAAAGCAAGACACATATTTTTTGTTGCTGAATTCCCTACAGATACATTCAAAACTGGCTTTCCAAAATTTTATGTTTTAGATTATTTGGGGAGTGGGGGAAATTTGCTTTAATGTCCTTCCAAAATGTCTTATTCTGCATAAGAAGCCAATTGGTTTTGGTGTTTGTTGTTATAATACTTAGAACAACAATGTCTTGCTTGTGACCCTGAATGCTAGAGTCTGGGATGCAAATACTAATTTGGTACAGATATTTCTTTTTTATAGTTCCAGCAATTTCTATTTTTACTGTCAGTGCAAACGTGTAGAAATTTCAGAAATCAAGAGTTTTATATTCATGTATTTAAAGTTTACCTTTAATGTCACCTGCTGCTGTAGCATACTAAAACCAGTTTCTCTCTGCTATGGCTCTAATGAGTGTGGTGATATACAATGCCCTGCTTTCTGTGAAGAAAAACAAAGTTCCGAGCTAGTTACTCCTTTAAAAAGTTTACCTACAGTTGTTTTTTTCTGCCTTTGTACTCAAACATCAACTTTCCTTGAGTCTTGAGCCTGCAGCTTTTGGATTGTAACTGAGGCCTTTGGCTGCCCTGGTTCATAGGTCTTCAGACTCAGATGGAAGTAAACCATCATTTCTCCTGAGTCTCCAGCTTGTCAACTGCAGATCTGGGGATCCTCAGGCTCCATAATCATGTGATCCCAGTTCCTTTTAATCAGTCTCTCTCTCTTTCTACCTCTCTCTTTCCCTCTCTCTCTCCCCCCACTTTGTGTGTGTGTGTGTGTGTGTATGTATACATATAATTGTCCCTTGGTATATGTGGGGTATTGGTTCCAGATATACATAAATCCACATATACATAAATCTACAAATACTCAAGTCCCTCAGTCTGCCATTTGAATGGCATATACGAAAAGTTGGCCATCTGTATATGTAGGTTTCACATCCCACAAATACTGTATTTTAGATCTCATTTGGTTGGAAAAAAATCATGTATAAGTAGATCTGTGCATTTCAAAGCAATGTTATTCAAGGGTCAACATGTACATATATACATGTGTGTGTGTATATATGCACATACACACATATATGTCTATGTGAATATATATATGGGGTGGTGAAACAAAACTTGGATATGGCATCAACTAGTTTTCATACATCACTCATTGCCTGATAGCCATAAATAGATAGTGAGCAAGCAAAATTCAATTTCTTCTTTGCCTTTCTTCAAACTTGCAGAACTCAATTAGCATCCTCTAATTCAGGATAAATGTTAGGGATGAGTTTACTTAACTTCCAACTGGATTTACAGTTGACAGTGCATGAGTAAGCTGCTTGCAATCATATACACTGCTAGTATCCTGCACGGACAACCCATGGAGAGAAACAACTCAAAGGTGAGTCCTTATTGAGGTGCGCCAGTTGAGGAATGGCTCTAAAGTATCCATAAAGACATGAAAGGGAGATTGTTTCTAGATACAGAATTTTACTAAGATCTATAATCTCTGGTAGAGTATTCCTCAATTACCAATAAATTGCTTCATTTTTATTAAATAAAGATATGAAATTAGAGGAAAACCATATAAAATATAAAAA
Source organism: Cheirogaleus medius (assembly GCA_008086735.1). Taxonomy (NCBI): domain Eukaryota; kingdom Metazoa; phylum Chordata; class Mammalia; order Primates; family Cheirogaleidae; genus Cheirogaleus; species Cheirogaleus medius. Next base: position 24,266,054 of record VBSM01000361.1, read on the forward strand.
GTTTCATTAGATCACAATGGAGAAACTTAAATGAAACATAAATTTTGTCATTATTTGTTAAAGAGTAAATCTAAAAGACTCAACAGGCTTTTATTTTTTTACTATATCTATGGGAGAAGAAAATTGCCAATAACCTCCTTCTGATTTGACAGAGAAAATTTCTCAGTATTTAAACAATTTGGCAATTTGGGATGTCGATTTCCATGTTGTTAATAAGTCATAAAACATAGCCAACTAAGAATTAATCTTTTCAACATCTTTCACAAGTTGTAGCAAGAAATTCTAAAGTCTTGGGAGACTTATAAAACATAATATCCCTTTGTTCAAAGTGTATTGTCATAGGCACATATATTTAATAGATAATAGAATAAGTTAATAATAATTATGAATATTCACATATGTATCCACTTGTCACAGAAGAATAAAATTGATATTCTTGAGAAGTTTTCATTTTAACACCTCACCATATGAGATTATTTAAATAAAATTTATCATGCAAAATAGTATCTCTCACCCAAATCTGCAGGGAGAGAATACATCTTCTTCATTTATTTCTTGGAGTTCTTTTGTTAGTTATGCTAACTTGAATTTTTAAAGAAACAATCTGGAATCTCATTATTTAGCATTATAACAAAAAAAAATGTCTCTATAGAGCTCAGTTCTACTGGAGGAAATGGAGAAAAGACTAAATAGGATTTTAAAGATTTTACTGCATGAGTTTGCTTAATAAAGAGCCTGTAGCAAATTTCTTCCATAAGAACAAATATAAATATTCAGACAACTGGCGAAACAAAGTTTCTAAAAGAAGGAGAATACATTATAAAACAATTTCAACAGTATTTTCTATAAAACTTAAGTGTATAATGCATTAATATATGATGACTATGCTTTCATAGAAAAGGAACAATTTTTGGGGAAAAAAGTTGTTGGGGATATAAGCCATAATTGTTAAACTAATTACCTCAGTGCAGGTAATAAGCAGCCAATTGGATATGGCAAAAAGTCAGATTCTTAAATTAAAAGTCAAGAAGGGGCATTCTCCCAGGGAAAACAATATAAAATGATACCCTAAAAAGATATACAAAATAAACATAAAAATAGATATGGAGAGCAAATTTAAGTCATCCAATCTGTAAAAGATAGCATTACTAAAAAATAATGGTTGTCAGAGAAGCAATTATCAAAGAAATAATGGTGTACATCTGAATTTCTGGAAAAATGAAAACATTTTTAGTTTTCATACTAGAAATTGTTCTTATTTTCTATTGTTATTAACAAAACACCTTAAAACTTTATTTATTTATTTATTTATTTATTTATTTTTGTGAGACAGAGTCTAGCTCTGTCGCCCAAGCTAGCCCAAGCTAGAGTGCCATGGTATCAGCCTAGCTCACAGCAACTTCAAATTCCTGAACTCAAGCAATCCCTCTTCCTCAGCTTACTTAGTAGCTGGGACTACAGGCATGCACCTCCATGCCTGGCTAATATTTCTCTATTTTTAGTAGAGATGGGTGTCTTGCTTTTGCTCAGGTTGGTCTGAACTCCTGACCTCAAGTATGAGAGGCCTCGGCCTCCCAGAGTGCTGGGATTATAGGCATGAGCCAGCACGCCTGGCCCACCTTAAAACTTAATTGTATAGAACAAAAATCACTTTGTCATACTCATCATTTTTGTGGGTTTGGAATTCAGGCAGGGTCATTTTAGTCCATGATGATGGGGTCCTCAGTTATGGCAGTTTGAATGGTTAAAGGTAGTTTTGGAGTCTTCACTGGGCCCATATGAGACCTTCAATCTATATGTTTTAAGAGTTTCTCTCTTCTTCACATATCTGTTGGGGCTGGCCGGTGCAAAATAGCTTTTTCATTCAGATGTCTGGGTCTTGGGCTAGGCTGACTGGAATAGATAGAGTGAGTTGCCTGGTCTGTCTCTCTCCACATGACTTTTGCTCGTGGCTAACTTGGCTTCCTCACAGCATGGTGGTCTAATGATTGTTGGACTTCCTGTATGGCAGCTTGGCCTACTCACATTGAGCTTCATAAGAGGCTTGGATGGAAATCACAAGGTTTCTTATGACCTAGCCTCAGAATTTTCATGCATTACTTCTGCATATTCTATTATTCAAATAAGGAACTAGGCCAGAATAGATTCAATGATAATCAGACAATGCTTAATGGAAGGAACAGCAAATAATCTGTGCCTACCTTATCACAGAAACTTAATTTTATCATAGCAAGATCAATAAATTGATTCTAGAAGAAAAACAGAATTTGAAAGATAAAGAGATACTCCTGTGAGTACCCAAAAAGAAAGGCGAATCTAAACATTCAAGAAAAAGAAAAAGAAAGTAATTCTTGCTTCAGATTTCTCTTCCATACCATAAAATAATAGAATATAATTAAGCATGATAGAAGAATTCTGAAGAAACAATATTGGGAAGCAAAAACCTATATACAGCCAAATATTTTTAAATGTAAAATTAGAAGAAAAACATTTTTCAAAATTTAAAGATGTGTCCCCATAATATCCTGAATTTAAAAAATAAATAAATAAAAGAAAAACAAACCTATGGCAATTCTAATCAAGGGGGAAAATGAGCAAAAGGAAAAATGTAGGTATAAAATAAATAATTAAGAGATTATAAGTATTGATTCAAAAGAGACTTTTATAATGTGAATACTCTCTATAACTCTAATTTTAAATTTTAACATTTAATAAAATGGGCATATTAAAAATAATCAAATTGTGAAGGTTTACGTAAGAAGCAGTAACCTGTGAGTAGACCCATAATTACGGATCAAAAGTAGACAAGAATTAAACTTCATTAAGTATTAAACAAATATGTTTTAAGAAATTAGTGTTGTATAGATAAAGTCAATGTTATTCAACTTGTTCTAACGTATAAATAGTAATTCCTGCCCTTTTTAAAGAAATTGACACTAATAAAATCTTTAGAAATAAAAATAATCTTGAGATAGAGAAAAACATCTTCCATTAGACATGGATGTGAATATCTTAAATAAATCATTAGTAAGTTGTATTCTGCTGTATATTATTAGTATATCATGCTCAAGGAAAGTTTATTTGGTAACTATAATTCTACACGAAATAATTTATTAATTACTTCATCACATTAATATAACAAAGATGAAAATATAAATGGTAATTTTATAGATAGTGAAAAGGCATTGTATCAGAGATTCATTGTGACCTTCTTAATATCCTCTCTGTCCACCTTTTTCTACCTTTTGACTCCAACTGTGGCAACTACCGTGTGTGGATAAAACTTGACAGATCCTGCCTCAACTGCACTGTGCATCCCTGGCTTTTCTGCCTAGAATTTTTCTTCTGCAACTAGATGAGAAGCCTATTCTGACACAAAGATGGAAGTGTAATGGAGTTATTTGCTCATAGGTCAAACCTTGACAATTTGGGAGTTCACAGGAATCAGTAGATAAATATGTCCCTCTTCTGGCTATCACAAAGGCAATTCTAGTTGAAATTCTACGTAACTCAATCAGATGGTCTCCAGGAGGATTGAGATTCAGTTGCTCAAGGTGTTGGATCAGCTCGGTAACAAACTCATTCCTTTTTCCCATTTTAAACATTCCAGTGATCCACTCCTGTGCCTTGGGATTACAATCTCTTTTGGATATTACTGTTGAAGGGGGATTTGACATTTTCAAAAAATTAAGTGGTGACTGTCTTTGCAATTATTGGGGAAATTATGCCCCAAAGTGCATGCCAATTCACAAATCTGGATTAGCTAAATTCATTATTGAGAAGACAAAAAAAAAAAAAGGCAAAGTACATGTAGACAGCCCACTAGTAACTACAAAAGTATAGTGAGTTTTAGTGGTGAGAATAGCTGCCTTCCAAAAGTATAGTGAGTTTTCAACTCTATTTTATGAAATTAAAACTACAGTTGTTCTACATAATCCTACCATTAGGAAATTGTCAATAGCTATTCACTTTGCAGTAGTAGTTACATTAAGTTTACTCTGATTTCTGATTTTCGCAAGTCTTCAACATTCCTCAGCAAGATTAGGTAAATTCAATTGCTTACAATCATTCTGACTGTTGATACTATTTTATAGTACCATATTTTCTGTACAACTTGCCTTATTATCACAGTTTTGATTTCTTTTTAAGCTATTCTTAATTTTTTATATGTCCAACAAGTTCAAAATAGTATACCTAGAAAGCAATAAATAATGTTATAATAGATGATTTATAAAATTAAGAAGCATACTAACTTTAGATAAATAGCTTTGGAAAATATATCAGTGATATATAGTTAAAACATATTCTTGGTTAGCTAAATGTAAGGATTCTCCTTCATTATATAAAAGCTTTACAAATTAGTGATTAATTTTAAGAGTTTGTTTTTCTAAGTACTTTACAATTTGATAGCTTTTCTTTCAGATCTTTTTATTTTTGTCAATTGATATCTAATGCATAATCAACATTAGAGGCTTGGTAGTCTAAACCGTTGATTTGAATTTTTCCTTCATAGCCCAATACATCTCTTGTGAATGTTCATTATTATATATTATTCTTACAGGGTACACTAGGGCCAATAGAAGTAGTACCATCTTCCTAAGTAATGTTTCTAATATGAGACACGCATAGTCCATCAAGCCCATTATTCATTAGTAAAGTTTAATTATGAACTATTCATTTTAAGCTACATGTAAAACTATTCAATTGTAATGAAAAGGGTTCAGTTTATTCCAAATCTTGAGAGACAAACCCATCCAACTGGCCATTTCTCATAGTTTTCAATGTCAATAGTAGCATTTGAATTAGAACTAATTATATCTCCTTGAACAACAGGCACCCATGTAACATATTTGTTTCATAGCAGTATAGGATAAAATTTATATCCTTTAATCAATATTGTTTTGGTTTTTAGTGGCTTTACCCTGCAAATGCCAATTTCAGCTTTTCTGTCTATAATATAAGCAAATTTTTATACCACCCTCTGATTAGATTATCTCACCATGAATAACAACATGTCCAATACATAACTATTCCTATAAGTAAGTAAAAATAAATATATTTATAGTTTTCTAATATTATAGCTAGTCATTGCATCATTATATAGGTGAAGGTCTATGACAATTCTTTAGCTATATTTTAACTCCAAATTGTTCAATTCAAAATGCTTCACTAATTCCATTCAAAGTTTGCAATTTCCAGAAAATCTCACATTAAATTATGATTCCATCCTGTTTGCATCCAAATTACATGTTTCTGCAATTGCCCCAAGGTACTAGTTTGTTTGTCAGTATTTTTGTATCATGAGTTTGCAATTACAATATTGGTTCCAATTCATCCTAGTATAGTATTTAGGAAGTCAAACCATATTGGCTTGTCTTGTACATGGAGGAAAAAAATCATAGCCACTTATTGTTGTTTTCCACTGAAATTGATAACACTATTTGATAGCAACAACCTGCTGTAGTTTTTCCTGGTAATATAAAGAATTATATGTCTGGGGAGAAGCTTTTGTTCCAGAAAATGGCAGCCTATCAGGCTATTCTGATGAATTAGAAATAAAATAACCCTAGCAAAGATCTATGCTTAGTTTCAAATCAATTCAATCTCTAAATTAATATGATTCTCTCCTAGTTCAACCTCCTCTCATAATCCAAGTAAATCCTTACTCGAGAAAGATAACAATATCCAGAGCCCAAAATATCTCAGTATTTGTAAGCAATGGTTATCATTCAATGAACAAAATAGTCAAGTATGGAAAAGATGCAGGAGTGAAGTGTATAATGTAAAATGTATATAATTCTCAATGAGTTTTGTCTAGAAAACCAGAATAACAGTATTGTCTTCAGGACTTAAAATACATAAAGGATTAAATTACACAAAAATAAATAGTAGTAAAGGTAGAAAATATAAATGGACTTAAAGGGTTTAAGTTCTTGCCGTGTCTGAGAAATGGCAAAAGTCTTATACTTTAGTAAGTCAAGAATGTACATTTTAGTCACTAAGCTAAAAGAATGACTAAAAGAATAATAAAAAATAATAAAAATATGTAACAACAGCAAATTAATAGAAAAATGAGAAATTAAAAAATACTTATGGCTAAAAGAAAGCAAGAAAGAAGAAAAAAAGAATATATAGCAATGTAAGAAAGAAAATATATAGTAAGATACTAGATTTAAAAATCAAATATACCAACATTATGTTATACACAAATGGAATAATTATCCAATTTAAAGACCATTTTGAAATTTTCCTTAAAAAACAAAGTTATTGTTCACAAAAGATGCACCTTAAATATAGTGACAAAAATATTGCAAGTTGTTTTGCAAGTTAATCAATTTTATTCCTATATGTTCACTTAGGTGTTGATTCGTTAATACCAATTTGCTGGTGA
>VBSM01000361.1:24274447-24292200 GCA_008086735.1 Cheirogaleus medius
GCTTGTTTTAAAAACGAGGCAGCATTTTCCTGAAAAAGTTTGGTCCTCAACTCAATATAGGCTAGTGACTGTGGTCAGATGGTAAGCAATTTCGAGGGGTATGTGTATGTGTTTTAAGCTAACTTGTCAGTACCAGAATTAGTCAAAGCCAAACCAAACCAAAAAGTAAACTGTGTTCTAGAACTTGACCCTGCATATCATGTCTGATTGATGTGTCATCTGAAAGAAAAATGTTAAAGACTATGGAAGGAAATTATGATCATGTTATTCTGCAACATCTTAATTTTGTGCAATTTTCTTGATTGGTTTTTTTTCATATAGGTGCCAGGTAACCCACCGCTATAACATTCTGCCCTCCCTTCCTCAATCTTCTTCTCTGTCAAAGTGATATAAAGACAATTTCAGTGTGTATTAACAATCACAACACTGAGGTAAGAAGGTCCCAGGTCTTAGGCCGGGCGCGGTGGCTCACGCCTGTAATCCTAGCACTCTGGGAGGCCGAGGCGGGCGGATCGTTTGAGCTCAGGAGTTCGAAACCAGCCTGAGCAAGAGCGAGACCCCATCTCTACTAAAAAATAGAAAGAAATTAATTGGCCAACTAAAATATAGAAAAAATTAGCCGGGCATGGTGGCGCATGCCTGTAGTCCCAGCTACTTGGGAGGCTGAGGCAGAAGGATTGCCTGAGCCCAGGAGTTTGAGGTTGCTGTGAGCAAGGCTGATGCCATGGCACTCTAGCCGGGGCAACAGAGTGAGACTCTGTCTCAAAAAAAAAAAAAAAAAAAAAAAGGTCCCAGGTCTGTAGGGCACATCTATTTCTTGTGGACATCTTCATGCCGGATGACCACTGTATGTAATCCAATAAAAGATGAGGAAGGCTGATGGGAAGGTAGCTCAAGATATCGTGTCAATCCTTTTTGCCTGGTCCACAAACATCTTCTTGATAGCATCTGCATCTTTTGGGGATTGTGGGAGCAGGTTGCCAGGTGTGGACTTGACAGCTGTTCCACCTTTCACTTAGAGTGGGCAGTGACCCAGCCCATAACCACTGAAATTAAAACAACTTTCACAAGTAACATCTTCTTCCCTATTCTAACTTCTAATCATTACATTAATCTGATAATATAATTATTTTACATAGAAACATAAATGTGTTTATGCTTGTATCTGTGTGTAAAAGACAAAGCATAATATTGAGAGAAAATTTTAAATTAGCTGGGAAAAAAATCTGCATTCATTGAGGTTTTCTTCCAGAACGATAAAATGTTTATTTCCAAAAGTGAAAGCACTCATTTGGTTGTAATTAAAAGAATCTAATAATAACATTTTTAATATTCAAAAGGAAATTTCGAGCAAACAATGGTTACCTCTAAAAACGTAAACCCTTTAAATATTATGTGGGTCATGCAATCATATATATTCCTGAAACAATCTTTCTGATACAAAATAACTAAAGTTTCTGTCTACCTTTAGAAAATTAAAATATTACATTATAAATTGCCACTTCATGTCACTCTGTGTAAAAATAACATCTTTCTCTTTTTAGGGGAGAAAGGAATAATGATTGCACAAGAATATCCTTATAATTTCTGCAGCTCTGTAGTCCTTACATATTAACAATTTTTAAAGATTTTCAATCATTTGTAAGATTATAATATTTAATTGTACAACTAAAGGGGCTTATGCTAATGATTGGACTGTTTTCTCAATACAAAGTGAATTTTATATTTGAGGCATTTTAAAGATCACATTTGCCCAAAATACTTAGTTTTGTTTATAACTTGATTGTTTCCTTGCTCTGTTGTATCATATTCATACTAATGTTTGTTTTGTAATTTGAATGTAAATTTGTAGAATTATTTGCATAATTTAAAGAATTTCTGAAGAACAATTTTCTCTTAGAAGATTTCTTTGATCAGGTAGCAAAGCTCTCCTTTTCTACAATGCTATGTGAGTATAAAACACATGTGAACTGTACACTTGTCCACCCTCCTTATTGTACATTTTCCCATTGTGAATATGGTGTAGACAATTAAATTCAATAAACATTTGACAATTCCTTTTTAAGTATAAGGCATTGTTTAGGCACTGCCATAGACAACAAGGTTCTAGTGACAGAACTCCTGGTCTCAAGGAGAGTTCTCTGCTCCAGATTGCAGTCAGCTTGTTTGTTTCACTTCTCTTTTCTACTCTCTCCTTTTTGCTATTTTATTTCATTTTTCTATCCTTTTTTTTTCTGGTATCCTGTGTTCTGCTTTTTACTTCTATAATATCTTTTTTTTTTTTTTTTGCATCCATGTATGAGTGACAACATAGTGGTGGTGAACTTTTTGTTCCTTAGTTATTTCATTTAACATTTCATTATTCTCTATCTTTTTGATACTAGCTAATCTACTGCGCTTTAAGTGATATCTCATTGTGGTTTTGATTTTTGTTTCCATAATGATTAGTGATGTTGAGCATCTCTTCATGTGCTTATTGGCCATTTTTATATTTTCATTGGAGAAAAGTCTATTCATATCCTTTGCCTATTTTTAAATTGGATTATTTGTCTTTTTATTGTTGAGTTGTTGTTTTTTATATATTTTGGATCTAAGTCTCACATCAGATATATAATTTAAAACTATTACCTTTGTGGGTTTCTTTTCACATTCTTCATGGTGTTCTTTGAAGTACAGTACTTTTAATTTTGATAGTATTTGATTCATCTGTTTTTGTTGTTGTTGCTTGTGCTTTTTGTGTTATAATTAAGAAATCACTGTATAATCCAAGGTTATGAGATTTTCTTCTTAGGTTTTCATCTATAAGGTTTTTTTATTGTTTTACTTCTTACTTTTAGGCATATAATACACTTTTAATTAATTTTTGTGTATAGTGTCAGGTATGAGTCCAAGTTCATTCTTTTGCTGGTGGATATCCAGATGTTTCAATATCATTTGTTGAAAAGACTATTATTTTCCAATTTTCTTGGTACCCTAGTTGAAAATTAGTTGACCATAAATGTGAGGGTTTATTTCTGGACTCTCAATTCTATTCCATCAATTCATATGTCTATTATTATGCCAATATTATCCTGTTTGATTTCCTGAATTGTGTAGTAAGTTTTGAAATCGAGAAGTGAATCTTTCAACTTTGATTTTTTAAAAGATTGTTTTGGTTATTATGGTTCTCTCATATTTTCAAATGAATTTTAAGATCAGCTTGTCAATTGCTGCCAAAAAAAATAAAAACATCATCTTGGATGTTGATAGGAATTGACTTAAATATGTAGATTAATTTTGAGAGGTATTGTATTTCTGTGTACTAGCAATGAACAAACAAAATAAAATTAAGAAATAATTTCATTTATAATAACATAAAAAATAAAATACTTAGGGGTAAATCTTTAAAAGCTAAACACAAAGCTTATTCTCTGACAACTACAGAATTGTTTAAAAAATTAAAGAAAACCTAAATAGGAAAAGCAGTTTATATCGATGGATCAGACAACTTAATATATTTAAGATGGCAATACTTCCCACGTTGACAAAAATACCATATTTGCTAGGTACAGACTTTTAGGTTGACATTTATTTTCTCTCATGAATTTGAAGACATTATTTTATTCTTCTCATACATCCTTCAGTTATGTTGAGAAATCTTCCATTAACTTAATACTCATTCCTTTGTAGGTGATTTTTTCTTTTTTTTTAAATCTAAAACTATTGTTCTTATAGCTTTGTTTAGATTAGTTGTTTTTATAGCTTTGTTTTAGTGCTTATGTTTCTTTTTGTTTTGATTTATCCAGTTTGGAATAAATATTTAATATTTAATTAACATCAATATTTTAATGTTTAATATCAATAAATTCTTATCTTTCTTCAGTTCTGGAAAGTTCATAACATTGTATTATAAATGTAACTTCACCTTCATTCTTTCTATTATATTCTCTGAAGACATCCATTAAACAAATGTTAAACATTCATAGTTTTCTTCCTTGTTTTTTAACCTTTTAAAAATATCTATCTCTTTTTTCCGAATAGTACACCATGAATAATTTTTTTCAGGTATTTCATTCACTAGATTTCTTTAAGCTGTGACTTACCTGCTATTTAATCCACCTATCTTGTTTTGTTTCATTTTTAATTTCAGATATCTTATTTTTTATTTCTAAAGATTTCATTTAGTTCACTTTCAAATTTGCTTAGTCATTTTTGATAGTCTAATAAAGACTAAAGCAACAAGCTAATTTCTGTGATCCCAACTTTCTCAGTTTAGCAACCATTTTACAATATATACTTTTTTTTAAGACATATTGTACATGGTAAATATATTTAATTTTTATTTGTCAACTAAAAGAAAAATGTTAAAAATAACCATATATAGTTCTTTTATATTCTGCTTCAAATTTTTCTAATAACAAGTCTTCTGAGGGATTTACAGCTGTGTTTTTCCTGATGATTCTCTCTCATAGTGGAAATTTTCTTCTGTGCTTGGTGATCTTTGACTCTTAACTCAGATACCACCAGTTTTCATCAGCGCCAATCCTGCGGCCCTCACTTCAGAGTGACTGCATAATTGCTTTTGTCAGAAACCTGGAGATATTGCCAACCCTGGACATTTTAATCTTTTTACAGGAGTTCAAACTTAAAGCAGTATCAGGTTGAGCTCTAACAACCTGCCCCTGGCCCAAACATAAGAATCCAAATAACAGTGCAGATATTGGCATTTGCTCTTAGATCAGGCTGTTATTAGCATTTCCTTAGAGCTAAAGGCTTTTAGCTCCAGCTTTGTTTACACAGAAGTCTTTGCAGCTTCTCTTACTTCTGTCAGCCCAGAAATGTCTTAAAATTATGTCTTACCCAGAAACTAGTTGTTCTTCATAAAAAGCTTTTTCATAGTGTCTCATTTACCAAACTGACAAAAGCAGAAGTGCTATTACATTTTTAATCTAATTATTTTTAAATTAGTAAATTTGTCTTCAATGAACTTAAGATAGATTCATTCATTCATAATATAAAGATAACAACAGTGTCCAAATATTATGAAAATTATTTCAGTTAGTGAGTGCCAGATAAAATGTATTTAATAAATGACAATTAGTATCATTACTAGTATCGATGTTAATAATACATGCCATTCATATTGTATGATACCTAAAATTAAAATTCAGAACTTCTCTGATGATATTCAATGTTTCAAGAATCTATGTTATTTTGATTGATCAAATCAAATGTAGGCATTTCATTTGCATCTTTCTAGAATGTAAGAGTTATGACATATTTTATTATATGTAAAAGCTAAGAAATACTAAAATCATTTCAAAAATACAAGGTCTTACCAATTATTAATTAAACTATTTCAATAAAATAGTTTATATGATATTGAAGAGATGTTTACACTGAAGTATTATTTGGAAAATTTTTTGTCTAATATGAACCATCCGATGATTAATAGATTCACTCAATGAATACTTTTTTAGCCACGGTTTGTAAAACAGGGCACTTTATGTTATGCAGAATCATTTATGTTTCTTGAGTCAAGAATACTTACAGGTATGATTCTGGATATGGGCATGTCAATGGCTTAGTTTTATTCCTGAAATGATCATAATCATAAAGAAATAAAAATGGATATTGATGCCAGGCATTGTGTAAAATGTGTTACATGCATGGTCTAATTTAATACTTAGAAATCCCCCAAAAATGGGTTCTAATATTATCCTTGGTTTTCTGATTAGGGAATTTAAGCTTAGAGATTGAGTAAAGTTCCCAAGGTCACCCCTTTAGGAGCAGACATGAAATTAATCCTAATTTTTTCACACTGTAGAGTTCATGCAACTAGCAACTGCTCTACCTTGTTATCATCAAATTATAATAGATCTAATAATTAAATTATGTGGCATGTATCCCAGAATCCCATATGTAAAGAGCTATTGTTCCATTTTGTAGAAAAAGAAGAAAGAGGCCTCAGGGTGGAACTGCATTTGAATTCACTAGGAGAGTAAATTGAGTCAGAGCAGGCTCGGTGAGGGAATCTGAGCAGAGAATGGCCCAAATAGGACCACTGAGGCCTAAGAGCATGATGGTCTATTAAGGAAGGCAAAGACTCTAATGTGGTTGATGCTTTACCGAGAACCACAGCAGGTGAACAGACAGGTTGAGACCAGTTCTTGAAGGCTGTTAAAGAAACTTGGGTTTCATTGCATGGATGTTGAGAACTTCTGTACCTTTTGAAAAGGGTGGAAATGTGACATGACTTGGATTTTAGTGAAATAACTACAGCAACAGTCTAAAGATGGAGAGCTAAAATTTTATATTCAGGTAGAGCAGTTAAAAGATTATTGAAATGATATAATCAGGAAAGGCAGAAGTCAGAGCTGTGGAAATGGAATTTTTAAGGCTATAAATGTATTATAAATTTTGAAGCTCATAATTCATCTCCAGGTTTCTAAAACTAAAGTTTCCTTCTTTATGTCTAATTACAATGTATCTATAGATAACTGGATGATGTCCATATTTACATCTTCTGCTGCATTTTTATCTTTAAATTGTTATAAATATCTGTATAAATATATTAAATAAGTTTTGATTATTTTTGTAACTCTCTTATAAATGTTATTCTTTAAAATAACCTATGTTACCCAGGTGTTGAGCCTAACTTAATTGGTGATGTACATAAAAGATTTTTAACTTACTATTAATAAGTATGCAGAAGCAGAAGCCCCACAGAAGGTGAGGCTTGGTTCTCAGCAGCCCAGGGCCTTTACAAGGAGTGAAATGACTTATGAGTAATCATCAGACCTACATATGGATAAACATCCAGAAAGTAACATTTCTATCCCACCAGAAAACTTACCAGAAATGCATCAAAATTATCAGTCTTTTATACTTATACACATTATATATAGTTAGATTTTTCATTCTTATTTTATGTACAAGTAAAGTATACATTTTAATTGGAAACTAGAAGATTTGAATTTTAATTGTTTGGTAGTTTTTTTTCTGAGGTCTTTGTAAGATAATTTTGCAATTTTTGTACTGTCAACATTTCACGGAAATACTATTATAATTGCATGCATTAACAAAGCTAAGAGAATGATTAAATAGTTAACATCTGTTAAGCATTTCATAATTGATCATTTCAATATTAAATGTATAACAGGAGCTCCAAATATATATACCACAAAACAAAACAAATGCACATATGAAGAAAAATGTCAAAACAATATAATAATGTCCAAGTATAAACTAGCAAAAAATGCAGCACAGAGTGTCAATGTAATGTTGTGTTTCCTTTTTTTTCCTTCTCATTGTCATTCTACTCTATCTCAGGAGGGATATGAAAATATTCCTGAGACACAGACCAAAGCCATAAAGCACACAAAGAAAAATCAGCATCTCCCAGAAGATCAATTTATTACATTACCAAATTTCTTATTCATGAAGTTTTGATCTAATTGCCTCAGCATAGAAGTATATTATTTTTATGGATCATAATGATGCATGAATGTAATTACATTACTGATTTTCTCATATTAGCAAAATAATGTCTGTCTTTAGTAGTGAAACTGTGTTTGATTTCTTTGAAATATAGCCTACAAATTACATGCATATTAAAATTATCTGTTCATTTCAATAGCTTATGATACTTTGACAAGTATAAATTATAAACATGTTTATATAATGTTTTCATCTCAAATAGATGGTTTCATTGCATATATGTGAATTTATAGTTCCCATGGTTTTTATTATCAACGTAATTCTTGTTTCCAAATAGTTTCCTAGATTACTATATGTAGTTTATGAAGCATTTAATATTTCTTGTCCTTCTGTCATACATCCAGGCATACAAATTAACCAGAAATCAATACAGCATATTGTCAATCAAATTGGAAAATTCCAGCCCTTTCTAAATAGCCTTTCAGATTACTACTATCATCAATTGCATTGAGGTGGTGGCATTTTCTTTAAAATAATCAGTTTTATTCTTTTAAGCCATTTGACTGGTCTCCTCAGATTTTAAAAGTCTCATTAAGTTTCTTGGCTACTGGGCATCAACTGATTAGAGCTTAAGCTATCAGGATCAGCTGACAATTCAGCCAACACTGTCGAGAAAGTGGTTCCTTGAGTTTTCTGTGTGTGTGTGTGTGTGTGTGTGTGTTTGTAATTTAATAAGAAAATTCCTGAACATAGTTCAATAACAAATGTTTAAAACCAGTTTCACCATGCTATTAGGTTAGAAGACACTACTATCAAAATTATTGGCCCTTTAAAAATGAATCTGGCTAAAATATTTTAAACTTTTAAGACTAATACTTTAACAGATTTATTGAGATATCATTAATAAACACAAATCTGCACATATATAATATATTTAATTTAATGAGTTTGGATATACATACAACCATGAAACCATCACCACAATCAAAGTAATACACATATTCATTGCTTCCAATTTTCCATGTGTCCCTTTGTTCTTTGTTTTGTATGTTTGAACTTTGTGTGTGTGTATGGTAAGAACACTTAAAATGAGATTTTAAGCTATTTGCGATATGAAGAAGTTAAACAAAAACCTCTTGATTTATTGAAGTGCTTCTCAAGTAGGCCTTTTATTTCCACACTCACTTTTTGATTGGCCTTCTCCCACCTCTTGAATCTGAATTTGCTCTTTGATAAAATCAAAATGCCCTATTATGCATAAATAGAAGTCTTGAGTGCTGAAATAAGAATGAGGGAACTTGTTTGTAAGCTGATATCCTGAGAAGTAGTCTCGTTAAGAAAATTCACATATGCAGTTAAAACTTATTTCAAGCTGTGACTCAGAGGCTATGGGTCATGTTGCCATGCATAATAGATACCCGGGTCATCTATCACTTCAGTGCCTGCTTCCTTGCTTAGCCTAGAGGGGTCGTGATGCTATACAGAAAGACCCTAATCCCTTTGTGTTAGGAATAACATTTGGGGCCTTTTATCTTAATGAAAAAGTTAGCATTCCTTCAGTACAGCTTTGAAAGACGTGACTAGGATTCTCCAGGATTATTAAATGGAATAAAAGCCAGTTAGGTACAAGAATGTCCAGGAACTGAATCAATAATACAACATTTAGAATGTACTTCTAAATATACTCCTTTTCTTCCCCCTTTTTTCCCAACAGTTTTGAAGTGAAACAATAAAATAGCACTTTTAAACCAGAAACCAGTGTCTGATCCTGCAGATCACAAAGGAACATTTTATTTATCATAAACTAATAAATATTTTTTCTATAACACTCTATTATTATAGTAACTCTAATTATTTTAATTTAAGGTATTACATTTCCCTTCCTAAAGTAATTTTTAAAATGATAACCAAGTCTCTGATGCAGTTATAAGCTGTCTGAAGAGAATCTCCTGTGGATTTAAAATGATGAGAGGGTCTGTCTTCATTTAGTCACAAAACAGCAGAGAGAAGGGAGGTTTTTGTACTACTACTCTTCTTCTTCCTCCTCCTCCTCCTCCTCCTCCTCCTCCTCCTCCTCCTCCTCCTCCTCTTCTTCTTCTTCTTCTTCTTCTTCTTCTTCTTCTTCTTCTTCTTTCTTCTTCTTCTTCTATAATTTCAAATCTCCTTTCCACTTTTCTTGTAACTCTGCTGACATCATGACAAAATTAATTTTATAATGAAATCAGCAGAGAGGGCATATTACCAAAACATCCATTGGCCCCTCAAATGTAACTATAAAATTATAGTTGACCCTACATACAAAATATGGTAAAGTGAGGATACAGAATATAGTAAAGTAAGGGCTAAATATAGATATTATAGATTTTAAAGAAGAAAGAGTACCCATTTTTTTTCTTCATGTTAGTACATGTTTAATTGAATATATTTTCCACTATCTAAAGACTTCCTAAATCCTCTTTTTATTTATTGAATGTTAGATTAGGAGACTCAAGTTAAAAATAACTTAATGCTCAAACAACAAAAATGTTGGATTACATTTAAATGCCTTGTGTTAAGTTGCTGAAGGATAAGAGAATTAACATATGGGAAAGAATTGCAACTGATGAGAGAAAAGTACAAACTATAAAGTTTAGACTTAAGCTCCACAAAATGCATCATTGGGTTCTCACAATAAGGCTGAATTCTTTGTTAATTTCTTTGTGAAATTCCACATGCATTTCACAAGTGAGGAAACTAACGTTTAGGGGATTTTTGCAAATTAACCACAATCATAGATCTAGTAAGTTTCTAAGTTAGTGCTTAAACCTGAACTTCACCTCTTTTTTTTTTCTTGCTCAATGTCATGGGCTTCACCTCTTTATTCCCTAGCACTTGAACAGTTAACAATACGTATATTCTCTATGCAGAAAACTACTTATGTCTTCTATCTCAGGTGTTTCATTTATTATTAATATTTACATAATATCCATGATAAATAATACTTTCATTTTATTACCTTTCTATTAATGTTTATAATTTATTATGTATCAGACTTTTTGCTAAGCCATATATATCTATATATCATATATCTTATATATTAATATATCATATATATCTTATAATATAATATATATTAATATATATGCACATATGATATATAAATATATATCATTATTATTTATATATCATATCTTATTATAAGACATATATCATATATAATAAGATATGTATATAATCTTATCTCCATGAAGTAGATATTACAGTCCACCTAGACAAGATTCTTTGCTACATCCCCAAAGGGATGCTCACTTCTCATATTCCCGTTCTGTCTGACCTCAAACTAGTCCTAGTCTCACCAATTAGGACATACATTTTGGGTCTTTTGATCTATTGTTCACCTGTAACAAGATTCCAACCAGTGCCAACTCTCTGCCAATGCAGAGTTCATTGAGATTTTAATTGTCCCAACTATCCACCTTTCCCTTTAGCCTACATGTCACGTGAAGGCCACCTATCAATTTTTATCTAACCGAAACTTTGTACTCTTTGACCAGCATCTCCATGTTCCCTTTCTATCCCCGATCAATCCTGAGCCTCTGGTAACCACTGTTCTACTCTCTACTTCTATGAGTTTGACTTTTTTAGATTCCACATATAAGTGAGATCAAGACATATTTGTCTTTCTATGCCTGGTTTATTTCACTTAACATAATGTCCTCTAGGTTCATCTGTGTTGTCACAAATGACAGAATTTCTTTCTTTTGTAAGTCTAAATAGTGTTCCATTGTGTATATAAATGTGTATATCACAATTTTTATGCACTCATCTGTTGATAATCATTTCACATTGTATACATATATCAAAGGATCATATGGTACCCCATAAATGTATACAATTATGATTTGTCAATTAAAATATTACTAAAATATACATTTATAAATAACAGAAGCCTATGTCCCAAATATTAGTACTTAATACATATATGATCTTACTATTACACCTGCATTTCTTTGAATACCAGGGTTGCTGTTCTCTTTTTGACTGAATATTGAAAGCATTTCCTCTCATTCCCACCACTGCATTTTAATCCCTTTGGGAGCTATGAACTGGATCAAAAAATATATATGTGTGTATATATATATATATATGAAATTTCCCAAATAGATCAGTACATTTCTTTAGTTATGATTTTTCAAGTAACTCTGACTTACCACATGAATTTTCTATCTCAGTGTCTTCCACTAGCCTAACGAGGAGGGAGTACTGTAACCTTAATATGTACATTGTCATCATAGCTAAAGTTGTTAAACTGGTTCAGAATAAACAACAATGAAAATATCAGGGAGGGAGATGAGAGTTTGAGTTTTGAAAACCTAATCTAAGATGATACTTCATAAACTTTTATTTTTCGAGTTTATAAAAATGGGCTGTTTAAAAAGTACATAGACTCTCTTGTCAAAGAGCCTGTCTTGGTTGTCTCTGGCATCTGTTTATTCCCCAAAGTAATCTTTTTGTATCCTTAATAAGAAATATGTGACAATCTTCTCCTCAGACAATAAAATAAAGAAATAATGTTATATGCTCTCATTAAAATAAATATAAAAAATAAAAGAAATGAAGTATGATAACAAATCCTAAATTAAAAAATAAGGATTTTTTTATTATTCCTACTGAGCAGAATGAATCATCTATTAAATGTCTGTGTTTTATTTATATTGTTTTACCCCCAAATGGGAGGTGTCAGCATAACTCAACACCAACCATAAATTGTTTTTAACAAAACACAGTCTTTATTTTTTTTCACACAGGTAGTAACAGAACTGATAGAAGACAGGTTAGGAAAAGATAACATTTATAAATATCTTTAAAAAACAATTTTTTATGGAAAGAAGAAATTTCACAAATTTGCCTCTAAATAATGTACAAATTGATCTCAACAATAAAAGCTATTTTTACAATTTAATATACAAGATAACACAAATAATCACCATGGCTATCCATGTACCCCTAAAGAGAAATAGAGAATTCAGGTAATTCATATTAAATATTATTGAAGTAATTCAATTTTTTAATCCACTTTTAGTTGTGTATGCACTTCAGTTCTCACTTTACCTGAGAGAGTAAACAAAACTTATATACTGTCCTACATATTTTATGAAACAGAAGCTGATTTTCTGACTATGAATATGAGTTGCATTTTATTTTACTGATGAGTTCCAGCTAATTATTCATGAATTAAACTGAAGAATGATCTGCTTGGAAGAGTTTTATAAGATCTAATATTGTGATTCACTTGTACTCAGAGGCTTGTGTAATCAGGATAGCTTATAATTTTAATAAGTAATTAAACTTGTACATTTAGTCCAAGAGAAGATATTGAGATTAAATAATGTTCCACCCCCTGCTAGACTAGATGGTAGTTCTCCAAATATCTTTTCTTTGCTGTTGATTTGACATTCCAAAAGTAATTATTTAAATTACATATTTCCTTTTAGTGAGATAATGCTTGCATGGACTACATTAGATATTCCCTTAATCTTCATAATGCAATTTGAATAGAGTTCATTTTTAAGAAATTTTCAAAATCTATTTTTGTATAAAACATTGTATTTTTAATAAAAATGAAGATTTATATTCATATATGAAATTATTCCAGGTTCTCTGCAATTTTCATAATGATAGGAACCCAGTAGACAGAAAAATATAGCCCTCCATCTATTTCTTTCTCACTGCTGGCAGAAAAGAACTGAAGAGATGCATTGCTCAGGAGACTATGGGGTACTGACAGATGGGCTCTGTTGTACGAGTTTCACATGGATTAGGTCTCAGCTTCAACTCAGGGAGTCAAGGGGCATTCGGTGAGTGACAGAAAAATGAGTTCACATGAATGTGGTTGCCTGCTCACGTACTCTTTGGTACTGTGTGTTGGTGGCAAGGAAAAGCATCAGACCTGTCTATACAACATCCCTGAAGAGTTTCTGTGCAAGGTGAAAGGAAGGGGAAAGGTTAGTCACAGAGAGTATAAGGTAGGGATAGAGAGCAGGGACAGAGTGATGTATCCTCTTTTCCTACCTCATAAAAACATGGAATGTGTCCCTAAGTGGCTTTATATCTACACAATCTCCCTTCTTTCATAGATGCTGTAAATAATGGCAGTGAACAACGTTCTTTTATTTCTTTTGCAGCTCTGCATAAATGACTTGGCTCTAACAGGACATGCACAAGCATCTGACTTCCTGCTAACAGTCATCCTAGGATCCATTTCATTAACGTTTTCTCTCTCACAGGTATTTTTTCACTGAATATATGAATTAGAAATAATAGTCTCTTGTATTGTGCTTCTTTCCCAGAAATATTTCATTTACACAAGCACAAAATCGTACTTTACAGGACGTTCTCTTTTGGATGAAATGGTAAACATGGAGCAATAAAAAGACATCATGATAATTGTCCAATTTTGTGCACATTTAATATTTAATATAAATTAACAGTGCCCTTATTTTGGATCCTGAGTACTATAGATAAAAGTTTTAATTGATTTCATTTTCTCTGCATAATTAAGTTTAAAATACATTATTATTATTTTGGGGGGGGTGAGGAGGCTTTTATTTATTTATTTTTATTTTTATTTTATTTTATTTTTTCCCAGCATATTGTGTGGGTACAAATGTTAAGATTACGTATATTGCCCTTTCCCCCCTTCCCCCCTCGAGTCAGAGCTTCAAGCGTGTCCGTCCCCCAAGTTTGAAATATATTAATGGCATTGTATAGCTTCCCCTAGTGTTTAGTTTAACACCTGAAAACTGTTACCAATTTGGTCAAAGACAAGTAGGAAATTTCGAAAGTAAGGAAAGAAGCTGCCTCTGGTGCAAGAAATATGAGGATAGATATAACTGGGATAATGTTGGTATTAATTGGTCAACACTTAAGTGCACAGATAGTGGTAATATTCACTGGGTGTCAGGCAGATGGGAGGGGGGAAGAAGGGATGGATATATTCACACCTAATGGGTGCAATGGGCACTGTCTGGGGGATGGACATACTTGTAACTCTGACTCCAGTGGGGCAAAGGCAATATATGTAACCTTAACATTTGCACCCCCTTAATATTCTGAAATAAAAATAATTAATTTCCATTAAAATATCTTCATAATTGGGCTATATTTAAAAATTTATTATTGAAAATCTCTGTCTTTTCTGGAAACCACTAAGGGCACTCTTAACATGCACAGGGCATTTTGCTACCACTTGGTGCTGTGGTGAGCAAACTCATCGGTAGGCCCATGTGAACTGCAATCAGATCAACTCCACAGTTATCTACTCCAAACTCTGTGGTATCCTAATTACAATAGAAGATAAAAAAGAGTTGGAAAGGTAAGAAATGATGAAAGGGGAAAGAAAACAAGAGAAACTTTAGAAGAAATTTAAGAAGATAGGGCTTCCATGTGATAATTTCTTCTCTATTACAAATTAAACATTGTAACACAGATCATAAAATTCATTTTGTCTTTATTAAAATGTATGATACTATCAGTGTGTTTATTTTTCTTCTTTTTAGGACATATTTAGGATCAATTCTATACTCTTTACCTCCTATACTGAACATTAGTTTACTTAATGTATCCGTCAGTTTTATTTATCAGTTAAATATTATTAATCCCATTTTTCAGATGAGGAAAACAAGTCTCACATAAGGTTATATAATTGTACTACATCACACAACTAGTACATTAAGATTGGAGCTTAAATGAATTTAATGTCAGAACTCATCTTCTTTCCACCATACAAACCCTTCCTCCTTCAAGTCACAGGATTTATACATGAATATTTTTTTAAAAATCATGGTGTAGTTGCTAGGGGGTCTTACTGCCACCACCCCCCATCTATTTTAGACAGCATAATTCAGTGTAACTTTTCATTGACATTTTATTGTATTTTTTCATTCTATTAATTTGTAAACAGTTTCAACTTGTAACAAAATATAGTATAAGAGGTCCCATGATGTTTCAAATGTATTTCCTATATAAGTGAATAAAATATAAAAAATAAAAAAGGTTGCCCTTGTAAAAGATTGACTGGGCATACTTCTTGTGTCAGATCCATGCTAAGAGCTTGAGAGGTAGTATACAAAGACATTAAGATCACAGATATTAAGATACTAACCTTGTTCCCTGACTCACAATCCCTGCTATTCCATTTAACAGCTATGTGACACTCAAAGTTACAACTTCAGAGTCTGAGTTTCCTAGTCTGTAAAGCCAACATAATGAAATTACCTACATTTTAACATCTTTTTGTGAATTAAATTACTTAATTGAGTTAAAGTGCTTAGAATAATAGCCTGAAACATGGGAAATCCACACTAAGTATTCATATGAGATTGAGACAGAGAAATAAAACAAATCACCAAGGGCACAAAGCCAAATAAGTGGCAAAGCTAGAACTTGAACAAAAGGAATCTGTCTCTAGCATGTGAAGCTGAATAATTGTTCAACCTGACTTTTAGTAAGCCAATCATCATTTCAGAGTCTCTCTTCTTGGTTAAAAGTGTTTCTAGATAAACATAAACAGCTATTATTGTTTTATTTTTCTTTCACTTAAGAAGTTTACTCTTTTTCAGAATGGCTGGAATGAATCTAAGTTAAAGCTACAGACATTTCAAGGTCCCCAGAAATATTTCCTGTGCTTCAGTGGGAGTTCTTTGAACCATTTTCCTACCCATTCATACAAATAAATAAATGATGAAGACACATTTATTTTGAATAATTCTTTACTGAAAGTAGATTCTAGAAGTGCTTGAGAGTAGCAACAAGTTATTAACAAACATCCAGGCTGATTTTTAATGCCTCTAGCCATGCTTATTAACATTCTCAATCAGCCCATGGTTGATAGGATTTGAAAAAGGCAATGGAGGAAGTAAAACCCTGATAATTATCTAAGACTATTTCTTCTGTCTAGTAAACAGAAAAATGCGTGTATATTTGTATATGAAAACAAAATTTTTAAAAAACCTCTTCTTCCTACATCTGTTTGTCTCCAGATCACTATTATGAAGTTAATCTTCATTACTCTCTTTCCAATATCTCATCAGTAGGGGACTGCTAAACATTTGGAAGATAGAATCACAAAGGCACCTAAAAAAAGATTTTAAGCTTTATTGGCTTTAGGCAGCACTGCCAAATATATCATAGGCCCATTTTTGTAACCCCAAAATTAGACTTCAGTATGGTCTCAGAGGTGTGGAGTTTTAGGAAAAAGAAATTATTGCAGCTATAAAAAAAATGTTTCTTCCAGTTCATAGGAAACAATGTAGACCTGACTGTGTCTCCACTATTTTCCTTGAACCTGACTCTGTGTCTCCTCTGTTTTCCTTGAAGAAGGGATTTGAAAAGATGACATGAAAGAACTTCATCTCTTTTCCCTTGTCTTCCTATCTTTAACATATAGAGGACAATGAACATGGTAGAATAGGTGTGCAGCCCAACATAGGAAAATATTCTCATGTGGATACCTTGCTAAGAGGGAGTTTAAATTTAGATAATCTGCATTTGAGATAAAATGTTTGAATGAATTCCTATTTTATGATCCAAGGAATAATTCAAGAGAAATAGACTTTTAAGACTGCTTCAGTATATTTGTAATAGTGTTGCAATGGTTATAATCATGTTTTAATTAAATGTTTCCTGATAGAAATCAAATTAATTAAGCCAACTGAAAGTAGTTAACTGAGAGTCAATCAACTTCCATAACTAATTCAGCTAAATATGATGTGAAGAAATAGGCATCTTCACATTTTATATTGAAGAAGACATAAATTTTTAAACTTTTTTCACAAACATTTAAAGAAAAGATCAACCCATGGAAACATCTGCATTAGTTCTGTGCACACAGATCTCATTATTCTCAGAATCCTTTTTTTGCAGTATAGTAGTAATAATCACTGTGTTAGGACTATGTTTTGCAAAACAAATATTTCAAAATGAAAGTAAATTTCAAATCCTGATACTACCAATGGCTTTATGTTAAAAATGTCCTTCTATAGCTTTTTCCTATTCATATTTTATTTATTATTTGAGACTCAGAAACAGGGACTACACTTTTACGTAGATATTTTCAAATTAATGAAATTTAATGTTTGGAATAGATACCTTGAAGCTTAGTTCTTGACCCTTTGTCAAGGCCTATCTACCCATATGCGTATCTACTTTTCAGGAGGAGATTAAAAATACAAGTGGATCTACCATTTGATCCAGCAATCCCATTACTAGGCATATACCCAAAACAACAAAAGTCACTCTAAGAAAAAGACACTTGCACTCAAATGTTTATAGCAGCACAGTTCACAATTGCAAAG
>VBSM01000361.1:24292300-24319547 GCA_008086735.1 Cheirogaleus medius
TAACTGTAATATTTGTATCCCCATAATATGCTGAAATAAAAAAATAAATAAAAATAAATAAATAAATAAATAGGTGGATTTTTTCAATCATAGCTTCAAATTTAAAAGTAAATTAATTAAAAATATTTTAACTAAAATTAAAATAATTTTAAAGATAATTTTATCTCTTATCAATGGCAATAATGTTTTTAAGTGCATTTCTGATAAATTTATTTGAAGTATTTTTCCTAAATTTTCTAAACTGAGTTTATTTTGTGACTGAATTTGTCCCATTGTTTTATTTTCTAAGGCATAGAAATTACTGTATTCAAAGAATATGGTAAATGATTTACAAAAGGCATTATCCCTTCTATTTCCTTTTGAATATTCTAGCAATTTTTCAAAGACTTGTTTAGTTGAAAACATGCATAAGAATGGTAGTGATCTTCCTTTTTTTTTAAAAAAAGAAGGCATTTTGAAAATATCTGTTAAAGTATAAGGCAAGAAGGACAGATGGTAGTGGTAGGTATAAAACTTTTCTGATTCATATTTTACTAATCTTGTTATCAACACATGAAATTTATATAAATCCAATGGAATAGAATTTTAGTTCATTCTATCACCCTAGAAAAAGTAACTCAGAATTTTCTAAGTTTGCAATTCAAATACACCTTACTTTTACTTGCATAAACAGGGACATAATATTTAAGTGCCTTTTTTGTGAATAATATTTATCCTTTGATATATAGTGACTTGAATGTGCTTGCTTTTCGTATTTGTTCATGTATGTATGTAAAAAGATCGTGTCTACTTTTTATTAAAGTATATTATAATGGAAAAACAAACAAAAAAACTACAATTCTAAATGAGTTTAGATCTAATTTGCTTTAATCGAATCTACATGAAGGAAAGTAATTTCTAAATGCAAAAGCTCTAGTACAAGGTTAAATAAGTAATTTGTTATAGTCTTGCTTTCTAGTCACTAATATTTACTCTGAATTTATCTGTTTGATTTATGTATAAATTATACTGGCATAATTTTATGTTCTACACCTAGCCTCCTAATAAATGGAAAATATAACTAGTTACATAAAGCAAATTTTCCACAACATAGAAACCAGAGGTGGTAACTGAGAAGATTAGTCATCTGCAGAACTACAATGCAGACAGGACAAGGACTCAACATACTGGACAACATGACATACTGTGGCTTAGACTCAGACAGAGCTACATTTGAATCCCTGTTCCTAAACTTACTGTATAACTCTGCTGAATTACTTTATCTATTTGAGGCTCACCTTTTCTATCATTAAATGGTATAAATTCTCTAAAACTCAGAGCCCACTATCTGTAATCAGAACGATCTCATAAATGGCAGTTGTGACTATTATGATTTACACATCTTTGGATCTTCTGTGTTGGCCAGTGTCACTCCCTGATTTCACTGAATATCTGATTCTTGGTACATGTCCAGTATTTTCTTTTGGCTAGGAACACAAAGAGAAAAGGCTATGTGTGTGGTTCTTGAGGGCTACCTAGTGAGCAAGTGTTGGGCATTATAAATTGTATGTTTTATAATTTGATTTAACTTTATTAAAAACAAATTTATAATTTCAATTTTATTAAATGGCATTTATGCTAATATTTTGAATTAGCCATTGACATTATTACAAGTAGGAAAAAGTGAAGAGAATTCATACTATTCATTATTCCTTTCATTACATGTATACATGCAAAACAGAACCTCCATTGTAGTTCTTGGTCAGAGCAAGTCTCATAAAAGCTAAGACCATCTCTTCCTTAGAGAAGTACTTCTTTCATGTTTAACCAAGTTTAGATAGCTTTTTCTGGTATATATTGTGGAGCTCTATGTTCACATTTTTGTCTTTGCTATATATCAGTATTCCCTATAAAAAAACAATTATTTTTCTATCCTTTCACTGGCAAGCTTAATCCAAACTTAGATTTGATATCAAGAAGGAACTTACAGTATTTTCTTTTTTCTTTTGCTTGAGATTTAATATCTTATCTTTTTAATTTATACTTTTTTAGTTGACCAAAGAAATGTATCAGGAATGTTAAATCTGCATAATCATATTAGGTTGGTGCAAAAGTAATAGTGGTTTCAGCATTGTTGAAATTTGCTATTTGATATTGGAATATATTCTTAAATAATTGTGTTTGTGTTATACATCATTTTAATGCACATTTCCCTCCTTATGTTTTTTTTTTTTGCTAATGACTTATTACTTGCTTTAATTTTATATTTATTTTAGACTATGGAAATCATGTTAGACAAAAAGCAAATTCCAGCGATTTTCTCATTCAAGTTCAAAATGGCCGTAAAGCAGCAGAGACAACTTGCAACATCAACAACACATTTGGCTCAGGAACTGAACTGCTAAGGAATGTATAGTGCAACAACAACAAGGTACCATTTCTCAATTAGATTGTGATGTGCCATGGAAAGTGGATTTTATACAACAACTAGCAATGACCAGCTCAGTGGTTGGACTGTGAAGCAGCTCCAAAGTGCTTCCCAAAGCCAAACTTGCACCCGAAAAAGATTATGATAACTGTTTGGTGGTCTGCTGCCTGTCTGATCCACCACAGCTTTCTGAATCCCAGCAAAACCATTCCATCTGAGAAGCATGCTCAGCAAATCAATGAGATGCATGGAAAACTACAATGCCTGCAGCTAGCATTGATCAACAGAAAGGGCCCAATTCTTCTCCATGACAATGCCCAAACGCATGTCACACTACCAACGCTTCAAAAGTTGAATAAATTGGACTACAAAGTTTGGCCTCATCCACTATATTCACCTGATCTCTCTCTCGGCAGAGACCAAGATCTAGGTATAGGTGTGATTTTGGCTATCAGGGTGTCATTGCTTTCTGGTCTCCATAATGGCTCAAGGAGCAAAACTAAACAATAGGAATTTATCTAACAATATGAATATCCTCAAATATCAATCCTCTCAATAAATGTGAATGGCTTGAATTGTCCTCTGAAGAGACATAGACTGGCAGACCAGGTAAAGATCCACAAGCCTAGTTTCTGCTGTCTACAAGAAACACATCTAACCCACAAGGATGCTTTCAGGCTCAAGGTCAAGGGATGGAAAACAATCCTCCAGGAAAATGGAAGTTAAAAGAAAGCAGGGGTAGCTATACTTATTTCAGATAACATAAGCTTTAAAATAGCAAAAGTAAGAAAGGACAAAGATGGCCACTATATAGTGATGGAAGGGAAGATCCAACAAGACTTAACGATTCTTAATATTTATACACCCAACTCAGGAGCACCCAGATACATAAAGAACTTTTAACATTTCTTGCAAGCAGGTCTACTGGCAACAAATTTCTTCATTGTTTTTTCTTCTGAGAAATTATTTTTTCTTCACTTTTGAAAGATAATTTTGCTGGATACATTACTTTAGGTTACTGTATTTGTTTTTTTTTTTTCTCTCTCAACACTTTTATTATTTCACTCTACTCTCTTCTTTCTTCATGGGTTTTGAGGAGAAGTTGGGTGCAATTCTTATTTTTGATCCTCTATAGGTAAGATTTTTTTTTCCTTTGACTTCTTTAAGGATATTTTCTTTATCTTTGATTTTTTATGGCTTGAAAATGATATGCCTAGGTGTAGGTTTTCTGGCATTTGTCCTGCTTGGTGTTCTCCAAGCTTCCTTTATCTGTGGTTTGGTGCCTGACATTATTTTGGGGAAATTTTCAGTCATTATTGTTTCAAATGTTTCTTATGTTCCTTTCTCTCCTGTACTTTTAATATGTCCATTATGTGTATGTTATACCTTCTATAGTTGTTCCAAGTAACATGTAGAAAATATAGAACTGAAAATAAGTTGAGGGGTAAGTCTTTGATATGTAAATTTAAGGACATCCACTTAAATGGGCACTGGGGTATTCACCCAAATCCCTTTCATTTTAAGTGTGAAACATTCATTCCTCCAACTTCTGAGAGTATTGACAACTTAGCGACCAAATAAAGATGATCTCAGTCACAGATTGCTCTTGGCTAAAGAGAACTGCCATACCAAAGGCTATACCTTCTTCTGTGGAGCATGTTAAATAAAATGACTGGTTAATGAATTAGCCTAGGCTGCAGGTTTTTCGATGAAATTTTGATGGGGTAAGGGAAGATTAGGGATGGTACTAAAGGCCAGCCCCCTCTTTCCCCATTGAGAGACCATTCCAAGCAACTATGCTTGCTCCAGAGCTCCAGAATGCCAAAGTCTTTGTGCAATCTACCGTGTTTCCCAAAAGATAAGACAGGGTCTTATATTTATTTTTCCTCAAGAAGACACCCTAGGGCTTATTTTCAGGAGATGTGTTATTTTCCCCTCAGCTCCTCAGCTTGCAGCATGCACAGGATGGCCGAAACCTGACAGGGGGAGCCGACCTTGTTGGTGGGGCTGCCCACACCATTCCGGTCACCTCTGGGATAGTAGCTGTCATGATGGGGCAGACGAAAAGGGCTGCTTGTCTTCTTTACTGCTCCATGACAAAATGCATGGGTTGTGCAGATATGCTACGTAGCCACATCCATCACTAGGTCTTATTTTCGGGGTAGGGTTTATATTGCACAAATGCTTAGAAATCCTGCTAGGGCTTATTTTATGGGTAGGTCTTTATGGTTTCGGGGAAACATGGTATGTACAGCCCAATTTCTCACTTTGTGAAAACTTGCTCTTCCTCCACAAGTATTGATCTCAAGATACTTTCCCAATAAATTCCTAAAAGCATATCCCAGTTTCAAACTTTGATTTCTGCAGAATCTAACATGCAAAAAATAATGATGAAAATTAAACCTACAGGAGTAAGAATGTACTGAGAGAAAAAATGTATCAAAATAAATAAAAGAGTCTGCAGTAAGGCACAAAGAAAAAAAAATTTTAAAAAGTAAGAGGAGGACTTGGTAGGTTCCATGTCTGGAAGTCTAGAAATAAGAATATTTTAAGACATTTGGCAAACAAATGTAAATGAACTAGATATTAGTAACCATAATGTTATGGGTAGGGTAGGAACCAAATGTTAGCAATCGAGCATGAAATCAGAGATTGAATGATAGCAGGAGAAGAAAGCAGGTAGTTTTAAATTTGTTTGTTTTTAGGCAAAGGGAACTCTAGGAATATTTTTAAATGGTAGGAGAAGGGCCTATAAAGACAGAGAGTGGAGTTGCACATAAAACAAAGTATGACTAAAGGGATGTCCCAGAGGTGGTTGTTAGAAATGACCTTCAGAATATAGGAGAAATATTGGATTTAAACAACAGTGAAGACTTCTGGGTTTTGCTTAGGGCCGTAGAGAACTGGAAAGATCATTAATCTCACTCTTGGTTCAAGAAAAAAAACTGAGTAAAATGCTAGTTCATAATGTTTTAGAAATTTCCAGAGAGGTGAAATTGTAAGACAAGTAACCCAAAGTCTTCAGAGAGACAGACACCTATAGACAGAGACTAAATGCAAGCATGGCTCATTTGTATATTGATTAAAAAAAACCCAAAAGCTAACATGTTGAGAAAGGCTGAGTTTAGGTTGGTAGGAGAATGTAAAGCCCCTGGAGACCAAATATAGAGGGCATGTCACACCCTTTTTCTCTCCCATAAGACTAATTCCTTAATCTGTGATGGAAAAGAGCAACAACAACAAAAAATCTCACCCTTAGGATATTGGTAATAATTCATTGCAGCTGGGGCAAGAGAACAAAGGGAAGAAATAAAATAAAACTCCACCAACGAGAGAAGGATTGGAGGATGTGATGGACCCCAAACTAAAGTTGGAGGAGGAGCAGGAACGCTTATGTAGTTTGTATGCCTGGGACACAGAAGTGCAGTGCCTGCCTAAAACCTGAGGCTCTATCATAACATCTGAGCACAATTCCCTACTGCCCCCAAGTACACAAACAATCATACAGTAAAAATAGTAGGTAAATGTTAGTGGGAGAGTTGCAAGAGAGGAATACATTTTGAGATACAAAAAAGAAGAAGAAGAACTAAAACCATAACGGATCAAACACTGAGAAAAATCTTCTGCCAAATAGGCCTCACACTAGAGCCAATGTGTTCTGTGGATTACTATAGCAGCAGAAACACCTCAAACCAAGTACAAAGTCCTGACTAGATTAACACAAATTCCTACACCAGTAAGAACAAAGGGTATGTCCATTTCCTATCATTAAAACGGCTGCTCTTAGTCTCTATAGTCCTACACGATATGTGTATCTTTCAACAAAAACGTGCCAAATGGCTAGAAAAAATAAATGCATCCCTAAAACAAAGCAATCGACAAAAACATACCCAGATATAACTATACTAAAAATAGAAAGAAATTAATTGGCCAACTAAAAATATATAGAAAAAATTAGCCGGGCATGGTGGCTCATGCCTGTAGTCCCAGCTACTTGGGAGGCTGAGGTAGAAGGATTGCTTGAGCCCAGGAGTTTGAGGTTGCTGTGAGCTAAGCTGATGCCACGGCACTCTAGCCCAGGCAACAGAGTGAGACTCTGTCTCAATAAAAAAAAAAAAATGCACATATCAGACAGAAACTTAATTAGCACAAGGAAATAAAGAGTGTAAATGTAGTAAATGAGAGTGAAAATACATATATATTTGTTGCCTTATTTTTAATTATTGTTAAAAAATCTTCCCAAAGCAAGAGTGATAGCAACACATTCTGTGTTTATAGCATATGTAAAAATAAAATGTATGACAAGAATACTACAAAAGAGGATAGGATAGATTGGGAATAATGTTTTGTAAGGTCCTCATATAGCATGTGAGGAATATAATAATATTTGAAGGTAGAGCCTGATTAATTAAAGATATGTAGTGTAAACCTGAGGGCATGCAAAACATGGTATATATATAAGTTGAGTGAACATAAATCTGAAAATCTAAAAAAAATGCCTAAGTAAATCTAGAGAAAGCAGACCAAGAATAAAAAAAGAATAAAGAGCAGAGAGAGCAAATAGGTATAGCTTGTAAAATAATAACTTTTATCCAAATATAGCAACAATTACTTAAATGCGAATGTTAAACACAGGAATTAAAAGTCTGTCAGTTGGAATACACAAATAATACTCTACTATATATTGCCTACAAAAAACCTACTTTAACTATAAAGGCTTATCCCTGTTGTGTTGGCTTGAAATCAGAGTTAACAGTATAAACTCATGGTTTGAAGGATGGATAGCTACATACATACATTTACATAGATAAATACCTGTGTGTGTATACATGGATTATTATATGTGCATGTATTTCTGAGCTCTGTTCACTGAGGAGGCCTGAATGCAATGACAGCTCAACACCTGCACCTAGATTTTGGTTTCAAAGTACTATTCACCAATAAAAGTAACCAGATCTCCTTTATGAGGTGCTTGATCCCAGGCCATGGGCAGGGAAAATTCAGGATGAAACCTGGAACATCATGTGGCAACAAAACATAGCACATACAAAATAAAGGAGCATGTAAAAAAGGCACAGACACTGTCCTGAAAGAACACTTATTTGCTAAAGTTTGAATAATTTCAGCAACAAAGTAAATAATAAGAGTATTGGATTATAATCCATAAAATAAACATCCATGAGACCATAGTGATATAAATATATTTTTGAATAAATAAATAGAAGTGTCAACTCTTCCTTATAGAATAATTCCAATGGTTAAATCTATAATGAATGAGGGAAATAAGAAATCATCATTAGAAAACCACCATATTAATTGTTGTAGGCAAGATCCACCCATGAATGCTAAAATTTGTAGGTGAAAATTTGAAGAAAAACAAGATGTTTGCAATGTTTGCACAATCTCAAATATCTCCCTTGAGATATTTATTAGAATGGGAAAACTAGTAACTTTACAGCAGAGAAATCCAGCTGAAATTATCTTAACCAACTGATCAAAGTTAGTATCACCAGTGTTAAGATATAGAAATATCATGTACCCTTGGTATAATACACTGAGAATGGCATAATATTTCTATGGTATTCATGTCAAAAATGCACAACCTTTATCAAATCGTGAGAAGACATCAGGCAAACCCAAACTGAGGAACACCCTGCAAACCTACAAAATAATTGACCAGTTCTCTTTAAAAGCATGAAATGCAAAGAAAGACTGAGGAACTTACAAAGGTTAGAGGTGACTAAGGAAACACGACAGCTGAAGGCAATGTGGGACCTTGCATCAGACTATTGAACAGAAAAATGACATTGGTGGAAAGACTGCTGAACTCTGCAAAGGGTCTCTAGTTTACTTATTGTGATTGTTCCAATATGAATTTCTCTGGCTCATAATTTTATTACAGTTATTTGAGATGTTAACACTGGGGGCGGTGTCTGGGGGTGGTGTTGTACGGCCTCTGCAAATTCTTTGATGTTCCTCTGTAAGTTAAAAATTATTTCAATAAGAAAAGTTTTTTAAAAACCATTAAAAAAGTAGTAAAAATTTCTAGAAGACTGAAAAGTATAAGAAAATAGCATTGTATAAAATAAATTGAGAATTTTCAAAAGCTTCTTAGAAACTATGACCTTCAGGGAATTGAGAACGAACAAGTTAAATTATCTGTAACACAAGCCTCCTCACCAATATTAACCTTCAGCTTCTATTGAGGACTACAGAGAATCAAGAATAATCTAAGAACTGGTGGAATTCCATACTAGGTATGCAACAATATATTCTCCTTCACAAACACCACCCTGTCCTTTAAACTCCCTCAAATCATATCTCATTATTCCCTGCTTGCCCTTCCACAATTTTGACTTGCTTTTATTGCTACTTTATGCACACTTTTTCATCTTACAGTATATGCTTCACTTCCCACTTCAAACACATAAGCAGTGACTTCATTTTGGCTTTTCACTCCACTACTTTTCCTCTGCCACAGGTCACCACACAATCAAGGGAACTTGAACTGACAACAGAGCATAAAAGTTCATGCCACTACAAATCAAAGCAGTTACGTGATGCTGTAGTGATTTGGAAATTTGGAAAATTGAGATAAACTTTAAGTATGAAGTAGGATTTACATGGAACATAGTTCCACATAAGAGATTAAGACTAAAAGAAAAACAAAAGCAAGCATAAAAAAAGGAAGACAAAAAATAAATTTGTAGATGAGATTTGATAATAGCCTCAGAATGGTACAATTTGTTCATTTTACAAAGGAGTATTGAGAGAACTAGCAACTTGTCCCAAGGCCACATGGAAACTGGACTCTAGATCCTCTTACTTCCAAATTAGTGTTTCTCTCATCATCTCCCACTAGCTCAGATTTGGGGGTTTAAAAAAATATTTTATTTTTAATTATTATGGGTATATAATTATAGGGTTACATGTAATATTTTGATATAGGTATACAATGTGTATTAACCATATTGAATATTTATTTTGGTACTAGTCCATTCATTTTGTAATCATAGTTCTCAATATTCAAGAGTCTCAAACACACTTTTCTCTGGATCCTATATTTCTTGTCTGTTAAATGGCAATAGTAATACCAAGATTCAGCTTATTGTACATATAGTAAATTTATATAAATTGCCTAAGAGTCAATAAGTGGTTGCCATTATTATTGCTATTTTATGATTTCTGAAATAATTTAATATATCAATACAGAGGTAAATTTTAGTTGTTTTCCATTCTCTATTCATATATTTTATATTTTACTATTTACTATAATTTGTTGGTTTAAGAAAACATAGGGATAGAAAGTGAACTTTATGAGCTTTGGTAGATTGCTTTATTCCCAATCCATTATATAGTAAAGATACAATAAATTTTGGGCAAATAATTAGAAAGTAATGAAAAGCTCTGGGAAATTATACCAGTGAAAGTCATATTTAAGCCTTTCACCTGAATACTCTGATATATTATAAAACAAGATGGTACACTAATGAAGTTTAGAACAGACAAATCAAAAGTTTTCAGGGAAGGCTCTTGTATCATTTGTTGGATGCGAGGATAAATATGCAATTAAAAACTCTTAAAGGTAAGATAACTGAGTGTGAGAAAGTGATAGGCAAACACTGAGTTGTTATTAATAAAGTAGCACACCTTTACTTAGTTATGGCTTTTTTAAAAGCCATTCAGTAAATGTATGCCTGGTGCCTCTTTGGTAATCTTGTCACAACTATTCAATTCAGTATCTTAACCAGAGCTTATTGAATTCCTACCAGTTGTCAAAGCTGAGTTAAATGGTTTTTCTGTGGTTTGACTGTGTTCTCCAAAATTCATGTGTTAGAAACTTAATTCTCTACAAAGGTACTGGGAGGTGGAGCCCTTTGGAGGTGTTTTGGCCATGAGGGTTCTGTCCTCAGGAATGGATTAAGACCATTATAAAAAGAGTTTGCTGGGGTAGATTAGCTCTCTTCTGTTCTTCTGCCATGTGAGGACACAGCGAGAAGGCCCCCAACACATGCCGGCACCTTAATATTGGACTTCCTAGCCTCCAGAACTGTGAGAAATAAATTTTTGTTATTTATAAATTGCCTAGCCTGTGGTATTTGTGTTACAGCAACACAAATAGAGTAAGACAGGTCTCTACTCAGAAAATTCAGCTTGCTATAAGTTGTGAGCATAAATAGGATGCACATCCTATATTTAAATTAGTATCTATGAATAGTCAGTTTTGTGATACACATGAGTCCAAAGAAGGTATCAAAATTTGTTTGTAAGGAGATTTTGAGCTATATGCTGTTATCATTTAGATTAAGTTTGAAGTTACAGCAATTTTTAAATGGAATTAGATATCAACCAGGAAAAAGAATGAACAATAAAAATGAACTAAAATATCTTTATGAATAAATTTAAAATGGATTGCTGCTGTGATCAAGAAAAAATATATAATCATTAATTGCATAATTTCATTCTTTGATCACTAGCACACTGAAATATATTCGAAGTATAAACAAGGAAATCCACTGTAAACCTGTTGATTTAAAGGTAGACTAACAAATCTTTCAATTTGCCAACACTGAGTGTCAAAATTTATGTTCATTAACCAACTGGTGACTAAGAATAAACTCACTTTCAAGTAAATTATTTTTCAATGAACAGAAAAATCAATCTTTACCAATAGTAATGAATCTTTACTTCCTCATTTATAAATGCACTGACAGGAAAAAAAATTATTTCATCACCAAATAATTACTAAATTAACAAACAATGATTCTAGAAAACTTCAGATAAAACCAAAATAAACATGCTTGACAGATTAAGCAAAAAGACAACAACGTCTGTTCATTAACATTAATTTCATTTAAAGAAAATGAAATTCTTCCTGGGAGAAAATCAATACTCAGAGTCTTAAGAGACAAATAATTAATTACTTTAATTTTTCCTTTGTGATTCATTAAATGGGAAGTTTTCTAGATTGAAACCGATTTATATATTATTAACTCTTTAAACTTTCCAGTAATCAATAAATATTTGTTAACACACCTTAGAAATTACTTCTCTGCAAGGTCTTACATTTAAGCATTTCATTAGAATGAGTTTGTAAGAATAGCTAACTGCAGGGCTATATCTAAGTCAATAATACTACCACTGGATTCAAATTTATTAAAAAAGAACAAAGAGCCTATTATGCATGCAGAATAATACTCTCACATTTGACTTCCTGCTAGCACCTTCTTCTGTTTGATCCTGTCCTTACAAGCCTGTAATCATCAAGTTTCAGGCAGTCAGTTCTTTAATGTGAAAATTGAAATAGGCTGAAAAGATTATTTCCAAAAGCAGGTAACACAGGATTGTGCCCTGCAGTGCTGTATGATACAATTGAGAGAGTCGTATTGCCACTTAAATTGTGGACATATGGAATGGGATCAAAACAGGCCAGCAGGCATTGTGGGACAGCTGCCAAGGAAGTCTTACAGAAAAGTGTTTCATTGTCACCTTCACTTCATGGAGATAAAAGCTTAACAAGGAGCAAGTGATTCGTTCTGTGGATGATTACAGAAAGCAAGATGAGCTTCTGGAGGGAAGCTATAAAAAGAGTAGGTAGGAAGTTTTAAGTGACGCATTGCTAATTTGCAGACTTTCATCCCTCCTAAATTTCATTAGAGATGGCACCTCTGTGAGAAATGTGTTTGTGCAAGAAGTTGTAGGTGGTTGAATACAGAACACTAGACACTCAATTACCCTCTGTGCTCATGTGGGCTGATCAGCTCATGGCCTTCAACAGTGAGGCACCAGCTCTGGTCATATTTAATAACACTGGAATGTCAGCACACAGTCATGAAGGCAGTGAAGGGCATTTGCTGCCAGGTACGAAAAAGTATTTTCAGCAGCAGTTTTCTTTAAAACAATTGCTTACATATAAATGTCAACACCTATGCTCAATAAAATCTCTTTAGTTGATTTCTCTTGAACAGACTGTTCTACCCATTGTAAACTCTTTTAAATATGAATCTAAGGGTTATTTTTTTCTTATTTGGGAAGAGGTATGGATAGTAAGTCTGAATATGAAAGACCATTAAAAATATTAAATATGCATTTCTAGGTAAAATGGCAGAGTGAAGATAGATCATGAAACTTCCAAATATAAAAAAGCAAGAAAGCAACAAGAATTTTAATAATGAACAAACAATTCATCAACAAACTGGGAATGATGAAAAATCTCAGCTATAATCGTGATATGGTTTAGCCTGAATTCTGATTCTATCCCCTTCTCCCAGATGCAGTATAGAAGTATAGAATGATCTCACTTTATCACTTAAGCACTGTTTGGAAAGAAATATACTGAGGGTTGTGCAATAATAATTATAATATTAGTGATTGTAAGGGTTTCCTTAAAAATAATGATCCTGAGTCCTAACTTTAACCTTCTAGAATGTAAATTAAGAAGGTAAATCTCTCCAGGGTCCTATAAACCCAGTCTCCAGCTTTATAATGCAGAGATATTTCCAAAGGGACCTCATCACCCCTGGAAATGTAATCACATACATCCAGATTTAAACTAGGAGTCTTTCTCCTGAAATAGCCATTTGTTTCTTAAGGAGATACGTTTTATGTCTCTTTCTTTTGGTTTGCTATATAAATGATGTAAAATTCCATACTAACTTTGTAGTCTCCTGCAGGCTACATGCATGCACATTGATGAGTTTATTCAATAATAAATTAATTTTCTTTTTCTCATATTTGTTACAGAGCCCTTTGTTATCAGGGCTTTTATTTCCTCAGCTGATAAAATAAATAATTCTTGCTCAATTCTTAGAATATTGACACATTCAATTTTTTTATAAACAATGAGTAAATTCTATTATTATTCTAATTTTACAGATGAAGAAACTGAGTTAAGGAAAGGTGAAAATGATTGCCTTAAGTCATGCAGCTAAAGAATTAAGTACCAGGGATTGAAAAGAGATATTCTGACCTCTATCACCACAGTATCTCAGAAGACTAAAACAAAAAGGAACAAAAGACAAAACCTGACCATAGTTCAGAGTTCCCTCTCAACTGGGAGGAGAATATGACATCTGAGGAATCCTGCAGAAGTAGATTACCTAAATAAGAAAGTAGACTTTTTAAAAAAATCTTAAAACAGAGAATAGAAACTCCATCAGAACATCACATGTACCCTATAAATACATACAATTATTATGTACTCATAATAAATAAAAATAAACTTTTTTTACAAAAATAATGCCAAAAGACATTTTTGCTTTTAAATGAGATTTTTCCACCCACTATCTTTGCGCTCAGGCCACCAAAAAGTAGATAAAATACAATACTCCATCTTCAATCCCTAGCTTGGATAGGAAGACAAATAAGGCTAGAAAAAAAAAATACACAGAGTATATCTGATACTTCATCATTATTAAATCATACATACTGGATGAACAAATCTTTCCCATGAAGTGTGAGCAAGATAAAAAGAAATGACATGGAAACCACGCATATCAAAACAATTCAAAAAAGGAATGTATAACATGCAAAAGACTTGTCAAGAAGCCAGTCTAAAAGAAACACAGTTGCTAAAATGATAAAGTAGAATCCTATGTAGATATTTGTTCTAGGCAGGGACTTGTAGTAACATGAATGAATTTTATGAAGATCTCATAGATGAGATAAAGTTACAGGCAGCAATGAAAATAGAAACTGCTGAGCTAATCAGTGTACTCTTACAAAAATAGTAAGTAAATTTAAATTGCAACACGTACTTATTATAGACAAAGTCAAACAGAAAATTTCTGGAATAGAAGAAATGTGGGATGATAATAATGGATGAACAAAAGAAAAGGGCAAAAATGTTGTAAAATAAGGATTATTGTCTCCCTAAATTAGAGAAGCCAAAAAAATGGATCAAAAAACATACAGAATCACATTCAGATGATAAAAATTTCTACAAAATAGAGACAACAAATTGAAGGTATGGCTCAAAAAGTCCACTGCTAATAGTTAACTGGTAATGTAGTTAGCCAATGCTAACTGCTATAATGTTAACATGTAAAGGTTGATACTGAGACATGCCTCCATTAAGTTACTGAATTCCAGTGATTAAAAAAGTCTTCATATATTCAAGCAGGAAAATACAAGTCACCTAGAAGATGAAAAATAAATTAGAGTGAGTGGGTTAAGGCTTTGATCTACTAAAATTTAGTAACAAAACACATTAAAACAATATCTACAAAATTCTGATACAAAACAAATATAATTCAAGTTCTTTTTTTCACTCCCTAAACATTGCCCTTGTGAGTAGGTCTACAATTCCTTTTCTATAACCTTTGAGAGATGTGTTTTGTAATTCAGAATGTGCTGGATTATAGGAAGATTATATGATTCCTATACTATTATTATGTAAGAATGGCAATGGGCTAAGATCCCATGATGACTTATCACATGCATCAATATTTGTTCAGGAAAACTTATCAATATCCATCCTCAGAGAATAAATATAGACTATAAATAGTCTTTCATCCGTTCATGTCAGAATTTGCTAACAAATAATATTGATTTAAAAATTATTCACACACACGTACACACACACACCTTTTTATTATCTAAGCTTTTGAATTTTAGAATTATTGATAAAGGTAACAGATATATCTATATCTGTATCTATATCTATCTATCCATATCTATGTATCTCAACTTGATAATTAAGGGCCTTGTAAACTATGTTTAAAAAATTTTTGATGGCAAAATACAACCAGTAAAAAATGAATTAAAACAAAGAATTCCAAAAGGAATAAAGCAGCTATGGTCAAAGAACTAGAGGAGAACATAAAATATATTTGAATACAGAACTATAAATGGGAACTATAGCACAAGAATGTTACAAATTTTATAAGCCTTAACAATATAAAAATTAGAATTATGTAAATATATAAATATGAGATAGGTAAAATTCTGGGAGCAAGAAAAAAAGAAGAAATGAAGAAAGCAAAGAAGGGAGGGAGGGAGGAAAAGAGGGAGGGAAGGAAGGAGAGAGGAAGGAAGGAAGGAAAGGAGATAAGGATAGTGAACATGTCATGATAAAGTAAATGAAATAAAATTATAGAAATAAATGAAAACACATTAGCAATCAAAGCAATGTGAATATGCTCATGTAAACATGTTAAATTTTACTTTTAAAAGAGAAATATTCTCATATCAATTTGGAAAAATACTCAACTATGTGCTCTTAGCAAGGCAAGACATCTAAAAAGACCAAAATACAGCCTACAAACATAACTAATTATCAACTACATACCTACACACATAAAATACTTAATTAGAATAAGAATAGTCATATAGGATTTTTAAAAAGATACATCAGGAAAATGGTAATAAAAAGTCATTCAGATTTCAGAATATTAAAAAATAGAAAAATAAGCTTCAAGGCCAAATGTGTTAAGGTAAGAAAGGAATAATATAACATCCAGATAAAATTTAATTCTTTGTTTCTATGTATCTGTGTATGTATATATCTACCATCCATCTACATTCTACTTTTTTATTTATTCATAGAGAGTATCTGGAATGATGTTCACCTAATGTTAATTTATGATTATTTGTAAGTAGTAAGATATTTCATCTTGGCTCACCAAGTACTGGTAAAATGAGTCAATACATAACCTAACAAATGTCACCTAAAAACATAGCTTCAAATATTAAAAGAAAAATTTAATGAAACAAGAGGAAATTTTAAAATTTGAAATGATAGTGGAAGATTTCAGGATATTGTTTCTAGAAATCAATAGATAATGAAACAAAAGTTAAGTTGCAATGCAGATATATTGAAATAAAAATAGAAGTGGAGATGGCAATATACAGATTCATATTTATTTATATCACATTCCTTAAATATAAAATAAAACAAACATTGTTTTCAAATTGACTTGAACAATTCACTAAAAGTGACACTTGGTAAACCACGAAAAAATTTCTACAACTTCCAAAAATGCAAATTCACAAAAGTCACATTGACTTGCAACAAGTAACACAATAAGAAATAAAATAAAATTTAAAAGAAAAACTTTATCTTCTTGAAAAGCTAAAAATTACCTTCTAAATAACATTTGTGTTAAAGATGAAATCAAAGTAGAAGGAAAAATATTTGGAAATAAATTTCTATGACTGCCCTACATATTGAAGCCAATAAACACGGGGATAAAAAGGTAATCAGTGGGAAAGCTGGAACATCAATACATTTTGTGAAAATTCAAGAAAGTTTTAAATAATTGAATAATTTCTCACTCAATAAATAAGAAAAATATCCATGAAAGAAAGACAATAATATTAAAATAAAAGCAGTAAAGAATATGAAGGCAGAATGCAATGAATCAGAAAAAATAATTTGTTAGAGTTGACAAAAAATCAAAAGCTGGTGTTAAATAATACATTTAAATAAATTGGTTGACAAGGGTGGTCAAGAAAAAAGAGCACAAATGTACATTATTAGGATTGAGAGAAGCATAAATGCTTATAGAACACAATTTTTGTTTTTATTTTTAATTATAACATACATGATATGGGGTTTTGTACCAATACATTTAAAAGTCTAAATGAGAAAGATAATTTTTTTAAAAAAAAATCTTCATAAAAATTGCCTCAAAAAAAGTGGAAACTCCAAATAATAACATGGAAGAAAGTGAAAATGTTGTTGTGTTCCCCTAAAATAGAAGCATCAATCTGAGGCGTTCAACAGTAAGTTCTGTCTATCAATCTTTTGCATTTGTATAAACTGCTTAAGAACAAGAAAAAAGTGAAAATGTCTCCAGTTCATTAAGGCCAGCATAACTGTGGTTCCAAGGATGACACAAAAGCAAAAGCTAGAAGCTAATCTCCCTTGGAAACACAGAGTATTCTAATTGAAATATGAACATATTCAATCTAGCTGCAGTGTGTATACTGAAGGAAGGATATACCAGGACCTGTGAGTTTTAAACCCAGAAATGCAACAATCATTGAACATCAAAAAAGTTAATGTAATTAACAAGACATAAATAAAAAAAGAAAAACATTTCCAAAAAACTGATAAAATTAAACTTGCATTTTTAAAAATAAAAATATTCACTGAATACTGGCTAAGGAAATTGTTTAGCTTGGTAAATGGTACACAACAAAAACCTCAGCAGATATCAAAATTGACAGTAAAATTGTAGAATCTTTGCCAATACATTCAAAAGGGACATTTTTTATTGTCTAAATTTTTGTGATACATGTGTATTAGTTGTGCAATGAAAATATTTCAAAAATCTGATTTAAAATTTATTTCAGAGTAGAAATAATAAAAATGCACTGACTTTGAGTCCTTGATTTGACTCCCAGCTTAAATGTTATTAGGATATAAAAAGGCTACTGATCAAATGC
This sequence comes from Cheirogaleus medius, assembly GCA_008086735.1. Classification (NCBI taxonomy): domain Eukaryota; kingdom Metazoa; phylum Chordata; class Mammalia; order Primates; family Cheirogaleidae; genus Cheirogaleus; species Cheirogaleus medius. Next base: position 24,310,098 of record VBSM01000361.1, read on the forward strand.
TACATTGATTTTGTAACTTGAGACTTTGCTAAATTTATTTATCAATTCTAGGAGTCTTTTGGTGGAGTCCTTCTGGTTTCCTATATAGAAGATCATATCATTAGCAAATAGGGAGAGTGTGACCTCTTCTTTCCCAATTTAGACAACTTTTATTTCCTTCTCTTGCCTAATTGCTCTGTCTAGGACTTCGAGCATTATGTTGAATAGAAATGATGATAGTGGGCATCCTGGTCTTGCTTCAGTTTTTAGGGGAAATGCTTTCAACTTTTCCCCATTCAGTATGCTGTTGGCTGTGGGTTTGTCATATATGGCTTTTATAATTTTGAGGTATGTTCCTTCTATGCCTAATTTTTGGGGGTTTTATCATGAAAGGGTGCAGGATTTCATCAAATGTTTTTCCATATCTATTGAGATAATCATATTGAGATGATCATATGATCTTTATTTTTGCTTATGTTTATATGGTGAATCACATTTATTGATTTGTGTATGTTGAACCATCCTTGCATCCCTGGGATGGCTCAATACTATTTACAATAGCTGCAAAGAAAATAAAATACCTAGAAATATGCTTAACCAAAGAGGTGAAAGATCTCTACAAGAAGAACTACAAAACACTGATGAAAGAAATCATATCATAGACAACACAAATAAATGGAAAAACATTCCATGCTCATGGATTGGTAGAATCACCATTGTTAAAATGTCCATACTGCCCAGTGTGATTTACAAGTTCAATATAATTCCCATCAAAATGCCAATGACATATGTCACAGATCTAGAAAAAACTTTATCCTAAGATTCATTAGGAACTAAAAAAGAGCCTGAATAGCCAAAGCAATCTTAAGATACTGCAAGACTATAGTAACCAAAACAGCATTATTCTCACATAAAAGTACAGACATACACCAGTGGAATAGAAATAAAACCATATAGCTATAACCAACTGATCTTTGACAAAGCAGACAAAAATATACACTGGGGAAAGGACACCATGTTCAATAAATGGTGCTAGGAAATTGGATAGCCACATGCAGAAGAATGAAACAGGATTCCATGTCTCACAATACAAAAAATTAATTAAAAATAGAATAAAGCCTTAACTACAAAGAATAAAATCATAAAAATTCTAGAAGAAAACATGGAAAAAGCTATTCTAGGCATCAGCCTAGGCAAAGAATTTATGACTAAGACCAAAAAGGCAAATACAGCAACATCAACAAAAATAAATGAATGGGACTTAATTAAATTAAAAAGTGTCTGCACAGGAGACAAAATAATCAATAGAGTAAATAGACAAAATACAGAGTGGATGAAAATATTTGCAAACTATACATCTGACAAAGGAATAATATAATAATCTACAAAGAACTCATACAATTCATCAAGAAAAAAAAGCAAACAACCCCATAAAAAAGTGGGCAAAAGACATAAACAGAATTTTTTAAAAAGAAAACAGACAAATGGCCAACAAGCATGTGAAAAAATCCTCAACATTACTAATCATCAGGGAAATGCAAATTAAAACCACAATGAGATACCACCTTACCTCTGTCATAATGGCCATTATTAAAATGTCAAAAAACAATAGATGTTGACATGAATGTGGTGAAAGGGGAACACTTTTACACTGTTGGTGGGACTGCACATTAGTACAACCTCTAGGGAAAACAGTATGGAGATTCCTCAAAGAACTAAAAATAGCCCTACTATTCAATACAGAAATCCCTCTCCTGGGTATCTACTCAAAGGAAAAGAAGTCATTTTATTAAAAAGATATCTGCACATTGTGTGCATTGTGCTGCATGTTTATTGCAGCACAATTCACAATTGCAAGGATACAGAATCAACCTAAGTGCCCATCAATTGATGAGTGGATAAAGAAAATGGGGTATATATATACCATGGAGTATAACTCGGGCATAAAGAGGAATGAAATAATCGCTTTTGCAGCAACTCAGGTGAAACTGGAGACTGTAATCCTAAGTGAAGTATCTCAGGAATGGGAAAATAAACACCACATGTTCTCACTATTTAAGTGGGAGCTAAACAATGGGTACATGAGAACACCAAGAGCTATAAAAGACATAAGAAACCAAGAAGGGTGGAGATGAGTGTATAATGAACACTATTCTGGTGATAAGCACACCAAAATCCCTGACTTCAGCATTATACAATATATCCATGTAACAAAAACTTTATACCTCCTTAATATTTTGAAATAAAATAATAAAAAATAAACATATACTGACACTAACATTGCTTAGTTTTCTTTATGTTTGCTTGGTTAGACTGGGTTATTCCCTTGCTTATTAAAAATGCTCTAACAACTGTAAGTAAACACTTTCTATTATTTAAAACAAGCAACATGAAATCATTCTTTAAAAGCTATATTGAATTTTCATATTTTAAAAAATAAAAAATTGTAAACAAATGAGTCTAAATTGATTAATCTTGTTTTCTGCACCCTTATGTGCTAATAATCGCTGGAGGAGAGAAGAAACTGGATAATATGAAATACAGAAAAAAATGAGGCTTAGGGAGATTGCGTAGCAAACATGATGACATATAGCTAATAAATGTTAAAGCTAGCGTTGGCCACAAAGCTTATGCATTCAGAAAACTAAGACTCTTGTGCTTTCTACAAACTATTTATGTCATTAGAGAAGTCTTTTAACCATTTGTTGCTAAATTTCTTGTATTATAACATGAATAACGTTTGGATTTATGGGTAGCTAATTATATAGGTAATTATATTTTTTAAAAAGTTTATTTCACAAGAAAAGACATTTATTGGTAGTTTTCTTCTGAACACAGAAGTATAGGTAGATTATTTCCTAACTGAAATGGGAACACACACACACACACATTCACCCACATAGAGAGTAAATAACAGCCATTGAAATAATTGTGCACTTTTGTTACCAATTTGTATGTGTTAATAGATTATAGTTGACATTTTAAAATATTTTTTCTTTTTAATATAAAGACAATGATACTCATTTATTTTCTAAATGCTTGGTATATCATCCTTTTCTAAGAATGTCCTTCAACCAAGTAGTGAATGTCCTTATACTTGTGTGGGGCTTATGTAACTTTTTTCATCATCCAACTCATTTTATAATATCTTGGCTGGTTGTTTTTAATAGTGAAAACCGTCATAATTAATGTATAACTTCCTTCCTCTTGGTCTGAAGTAATTTTGGCTCTTATAAAGTATTTATCCTGAAGTTTGAAGGTTTCTACTTTCTGGTCTACAGAATATAATTTTTTAATAGGAACATGGAAACATAATGATTCTTGGTCTCCTGGGCTCCTTGCCCACTATGAAAACACAATGTTATAATTTAATGTCCCTGCAAGCCTTTCATTGTACAAATGAAGGATTTCTCTCTTTTCTATACATGAGAACTAAAACACTAGGTGAATGTTCTAGGCCTTATGAACCCATATGGGAGGGGAAATGGTGGGATTTGGAGAGTCCTCTGACCCAGAAACCCTGTGTCTCCTGCTGAAAAGTATCTTCTAATCTAGGTTATTCCAGGAGAGTGAGTATAGTCAGTTTCAGCAGTGTCCAGGCAGCTGGAGGTGGAGGCTCTCCCAGCAACTCCATGGCATTGACCAATTTTGCTGACATAAATGAGTTTGGGTGGGGGAAAACAAGTATAAGTCTCTTCAAGATGAATGCCGGCCATCTCCATTTCTCTCTTCATGGTTTCAGTGGCATAAACAATCTGATATTCCTTTGATATGATGGTCACAGACTACACTCAAGTCTCCTTTTCATCTGAGCTAGGGGCTAAATTACTGAAAAGCTGGTGGACGGAAAACCTCACTAATTTCTTTCCATATTACCATTTTCTCCTTGAGAATTCACAAAAGTTAAAATTGACAATCCACAATTGTTTCTTTTAGATATAGTGTTGATCTCAATAGTTCAAATAGTTAAAAAGTAATTCCCCAAACCATTTGTTATTGTTTCTTCATATCAGTTTATTATTGCTCAGCCAAATCAGGCAATTAAAAATCAGAAAGTTTCATATGCATAGATTTGCTCTATATTTTCTTTTTGCCTGCATATGTAAAAAGAAATGGCTTATAATTTTCTACATTAAAATGGAGAAATCAAGATATTTTTCCAACTACTTGATACCTATTGTCAGGAGGACTTGTATATTGTCCTTCTTCCACTTATGGGCTGCTATATTAGGAAGACAATGCTCCTAAGATTTCAAAGCTGAAATCAGTTCTCTACTACTAGGATGCATATTGCATTTGGAGCTTCATCTATTTTTAACTCCCACAGTAGTATTTTCTCATCTCACAGATCCAGCATGAAATGCAATTCAGTTTTAATTGGCTTAAATTAAACATAACAGAGAAGGTCAATCTAGTATAAGATATTATATAATTCATTCAAAAGCCTTCACATATTCAGGGTCTCCTCATTGTCTAGCAAATTCAATGTTTCTGTCAGAATTCAGTTGCATGACACAGAAATGTCTTTATTTACCTTAAATTCATTTAAGATGAGGCATTAGGCACTTAAAAAATGGTTGAACAGACCAGAGACAAGGCCTTGAGATATGATCTCAATAACGACACTAGCAAACTTGCTTACCAGGGGAATCTGCCCAATCAGGATGGTGGGGAATTGAGAGACAGCCATGGAACTGCCACCCTAGCAATGAAACCATTACTGTCCTCTGCTTGATATACTGTCTGCTGTCTGGCGTCCACAAAGCCAGGAACTGGAAAGATGGACATTATTGCAAAAAAACTTAATAACTTCTAAATTCACTGAAGTGCCTCAAATTGATAGAATTTAGTTTTCAATCAGAATCCTAGCTACATAGAAGTAGAGGAAACATAATATTTAACTTTCCAGCCTCTGTAGTCCAGGAAGGCACAGTAGAAAGAGAATATTGTATTATAAATAATGAGAACCAATTCTTCTTGTGGTATATAATTCAAACTCCTCCAAGTCTGCTCTTCAAGGCCCTCTGTGGTCTTGCCTCAACCCACCTTTTGCTATGTTGTCTCCTGCCCACTACACCCTTTATATGACTTATATGTCAGGCAAACTGAATTCCTCTGTAAAATTTCCTGAATATGCTATAAAGTGTCCTATTTTTGTGCCTTTGATTATCATTTTTCCCTTTCATTTGTCCAAATCCTACCCTTTCTTTAGTGCAAAAGTCTCTTCCTCACTGCTAAGTCAAAGTTTTGTCTTCCCTGGAGTATTAATTTTAGAAAGAAAAGTCTTGGGGAAAAAAAAATGGTGGAGTAAAAGTAACCTCCTGGATTCCTGCTCCCAGAGAAGGAGACATAGATCTTGGTCTCCTAAACGCAAGTGGATCTCCCCCCTACAAGGACAGCATCGAGAATCCACAGAGGTTCAGTGCAGGACTCTCAAAAAAGGAAAAACAAGGTGATCGGGAGATAAGATCACGTTCTCTGGAGAGTGCAAAACAAACAATAGGGCACATGGGAGGATGCCGGCCCACCGGGCCAGGGAGTGAAGTAGGATCAGACCCACAAGAGAACTCCTTGCTTCCCCATTGACCTCCACACCCACCCAGCCAGGGTCCTGTCTGAAATTGGTGCAAAATTGTGGCAGGAAAAGAGGGTGCTGGAGAGTGCCATCATTAGTGGAAACTCCCCAGAGCCTTATTCTGGGAGAGCTCCAAGATGGGAGGAAATCAAACTGAGCTTATAGGGGAGGCAGTTAGATGTCTTGCCTCTGGTAACAAGCAGGGCCAGCCCTACAGAGCTGTTCACTGAGTCAGGGACTCTAAGCTGGAACTGCCTTGGGGGAATAAGACTGCACAGGGCGGGTCAGTAAGAGCGAGGGCTGTGGCTGAACTGGCAGTCGGGAAGGCAGCATAGAGGAAGCAACGGGGCGTCCTGATGACCCAGACCCCCAACCTGACACCTGATACCTCCTAAACAGTCGCCCCCAGTGCTGGGGCCCTGCGAGTGGGCAAATTGTCGCCATTGAGGGGGTCCACAGCCCAGCCACCGTGGTGCGATACGGTGCGGCGGGCAGATGCCCTCCCCTAGCCTAGAGACTCTTCCGACAAATTCCGCCCCTACACAGTCTGTGATCAGCTCGCCAGGCCTGGCTAGATCAACGAACTACTGAGAAGACTAACGCCAAAGGGGAGTTACAGCCACTATGGCACGGGGTGCTGGGCAGACTGGGGAGCTACTTCCTCCCCCTGGCCCACATCTCTCCTGCCGAAAGTGGTAGGCTACAGCCCTGGAGGCGGGGTGAGACAAGAAAAGCCACCCTCACCCAGATCTAGGGAGAACCCGCTGGGCCTGTGCGAAGTTCGTAAGCAGGCAGTATAAAAGTCTTTGCTTCCCAGAACAGTTTAGGTCACCCAGTTGATCAAAACACTAGGGCTGTATCTCCTCCCCCAGTCAGTGGCCAACAGTCAGGGCCGTGGTCAAGGATCAAGTCCCCCATAAGTGGCCATAATAGTCTCCACAAGTAACCTCTCCCACCAGGGGTACCTTCCAAGTGTGGTGGAAGAGCTCCCCCCAGTGGTTGATGAAGAAACTACAGAAGAGGGGACCTTTGGGCACCATCAACGGATCCAGATGGGGAGAGCACAGCAAAAGATTTCAGGATCATCGAAATATCAAACTGAAAACACTCCCCCTAAGAGATACACCAACTCTCAAGAAATGGAGACTGAACAAACCCAAAACACTAAAATGATAGAAGAATTCCAAAATTGGATTGTAAGAAAGCTCAATGATATGCAAGAAAAAATGGATAACCAACACAAAGAAACCACAAAGAAAATTCAGGACTTGGAACAAAAATTCACTAAGAAAAATGAGATCTTAAAGAAAAATCAATCTGATATCCTGGAAATGAAGAATCAATTCAGGGAAATAGAAAACACAGTAGAAAGCCTCAAAAATAGGGTGGACCTAACAGAAGAAACAATCTCAGAGACTGAAGATAACACTTTCCAACTAAATAAATCAGTCACAGAGATAGGGGCAGAGAAACAAGAGAAAAGAGCAAAGCCTACAAGAGATGTGGGATTATGTGAAGAAACCTAATGTGAGGGTCATAGGGTTACCAGAAGGGGAAGAAGAAAACACTCAAGGGTTGGACAAGCTATTTGAAGATATAATAGAGGAAAATTTCCCAGGCCTTGCTAAAAATCTCCAGATACAAGTACATGACGCTCAAAGGACCCCTGGGAGTTTCAATGCAAACAGGAAGACATCACGACATGCAGTCATTAGACTGCCCAAAATATCAACTAAAGAGGCCCTTCTACAAACTGTAAGATGAAAGAAGCAAGTTACATACAAAGGAAAACCGATCAGAATAACGCCAGATTTCTCAACTGAAACATTACAAGCAAGGAGAGACTGGGGCCCCATTCTGACTCTTTTGAAACAAAATAATGCACAGCCTAGAATCGTGTACACTGCAAAACTAAGCTTTATATATGAAGGATAAATTAAGACATTCTCAGATAAGCAAAGTCTGAGGGAATTCACCAAGACAAGACCAGCCCTACAAGAAGTACTCAAAACAGTGTTACACACAGAATAGCATAATAAATACAAACATAAAAACACCCAAAACCTAAAGATTAAGGGCCAGATATCACAATGGCTCAAGAGAGAAACCAAAGCAACAATGTCCAACCCAACAGAATGCATAGTAATCTGCCTCACCTATCAGTTCTCTCAATAAATGTGAATGGCTTAAACTCCCCACTCAAGAGACATAGGCTGGCTGAATGGATAAGAAAATACAATCCAAGTATCTGCTGTCCTCAGGAAACACATCTAACCTGCAAGGATGCATATAGACTAAAAGTAAAGGGGTGGAGATCAGTATTTCAAGCAAGCAGAAGCCAAAAGAAGGCTGGTGTGGCGATTCTGATCTCAGATGATTTAGTTTTTAAACCATCAAAAGTAGTGAAAGACAAAGACGGTCATTATATAATGGCGAAGGGTACAGTTCAACAAGAAGATATAACAATTTTAAATATATATGCACCCAACTTAGGTTTACTCAGATTCATAAAGCAAACCTTACTGGATCTAAGAAAATTGATTAACAGCAACTCCATAATAACAGGAGATTTCAACACCCCACTGACTGCACAGGACAGGTCCTCCAAACAGAAAATTAATAAAGAAATAATGAACTTAAACAAAACTCTAGAACAATTGGGTCTGACTGACATTATAGGACATTCTACCCCAAATCCACTGAATATACATTCTTCTCATTAGCTCATGGGACATTCTCTAAGATTGACCACGTGCTAGGGCACAAAGTAAGTCTCAAAAAATTTAAAAAAATTGAAATCATACCATGTATCTTCTCAGATCACAGTGGAATAAAAGTAGAAATCAACCCTAACAGAAACCCACATTTCTACACAAAAATGTGGAAATAAAACAACTTTCTTTTAAATGATTACTTCATAAATGAAGAATTTAAGATGGAAATAAAAAAGTTCTTTGAACAAAATGACAATGGAGAGACAAGTTATCAAATCCTCTGGGACACAGCTAAAGCAGTACTGAGAGGAAAGTTTATTTCCATAAACACTTATAATCAAAAGTCTAAAAGATCATAAATAGACAATTTAAAGAATTGACTCAAAGAGCTGGAAAAAGAAGAACAGACCAACCCCAAACCCAGCAGAAGAAGTGAAATTAACAAGATCAAATCAGAACTTAAAGAAATTGACAACAGGGAAGCAATACAGAAGATTAATAAAACAAAAAGTTGGTTCTTTGAAAAAATAAACAAAATTGACACACCTTTGGCTAGACTAACGAAAAGCAGAAAAGAGAAATCTCTAATAAGCTCCATCAGGAACAAAAAAGGAGATATCACAACTGATCCCAAGGAGATACAAGATATAATTTATGAATACTACAAAATCCTTTATGCACACAAATTGGAAAATGTGGAGGAAATGGACAAATTTCTAGAAACACACCCCCTCCCTAGGCTCAACCAGGAAGAAATAGAACTCCTGAAAAGACCAATATCAAGAGCTGAAATAGAAACAGCAATTAAAAATCTTCCTAAAAAGAAAAGTCCCGGCCCAGATGGTTTCACACCAAAATTTACCACACTTACAAAGAAGAACTGATGCCTATATTGCAGAAATTATTTCACAACATCGAGAAGAATGCAAACCTCCCCAACACCTTTTATGATGCGAACATAACTCTGATTCCAAAACCTGGAAAGGATGCAACAAAAAAAGAAAATTACAGACCAATATACTTCATGAATATAGACGCAAAAATGTTCAACAAAATCCTAGCTAACCGAATTCAGAGGCTTATAAAAAAAATAATCCATCACGACCAAGTGGGCTGCATCCCAGGGACACAGGGATGGTTCAACATACATAAATCTATAAATGTAATTCACCACATAAACAG
>VBSM01000361.1:24319647-24352349 GCA_008086735.1 Cheirogaleus medius
AAAAAAAAAAAAAAAAAGAAAGCAAAGTCTTTTTCTGATACTCTTAGTCTCCCTTGCTGTATTTTCAGTGCAGTATCATGTACACAAGAATGCATTGAACATCTAAAAACATATAATGGAGGCAATTTAACAATTTTACAACACTAATTTCTTTCACCTGTATTTTATGGAATATGAACTTCACTATGAATTAACAATTGCAACTTCTAGGAAAATTAATTTTCAGAGTTTTGGTTCTGGATATTTTATTCAAACCAAAAATTTACCTAGATGACTACTAGGCTTAAAAGGTTTTCTAACTTGAATCAGGTGGGGTCCACATAGTTCCAATCAGTGTGAATGGTTCTCATCACACACACACACACACACACGTCCCCAGTGGACCTCTCCCAGACCTATTCAAAGCAGAGTTTGAAAACTATTAATACCTTCTTACAGGCACTCCTTTCATATGTGTGTATGTGTGCATGTCTGCATGTGTGTATGCCTGTGTGTTTATATGTGAGTATTGTTGAAGGTACATTAACACCCGAGAGCATCATGGAGTTATTACCTAAAATTATTCCTTACTTTTGGACACTATACCAAAGACTAAGAACTAGGTATTTTAACTTCATATATTCTTATTAATACATAAACTGTCTCAAACCTTTGGTAGATGGAGGTAGGAGATGGATAAATAGGAAAATAGATATACCAGCCAGAAAAGATGAAAAGGAAGAAAGGAATAAAGGAAGGGAGGAGAGATAAATGGGCGTGAGGATTTGGACAGTAGGATGCTGCTTTCTAAAAAAGAAAGAGAAAAAAAGAAAGGAAATGTGATGTCAGACCAACATCACCTCATGAAGGAAACTTCCAGAATTTTCTCTAGTACAATTCTGCAAGACTAGGTTAGTTACTTCTTTTGTTTCTATGGTAGTGTTTAGAATAATTTTATAATTTGAAACCATTAAATATATCATAAAAACTAAATAATTAAATGCTCTTTCATATATATATAGAAAGAACATATCACACAAATGTACATAATTATTTCTAGTCCCCATCATACTCAAAAGGCAGGCTATTCCAAGTTTGACACTTCTACTCTCATCCAAGACATCAGATCTATTGGACTCTACTTAATATTGCATGAGATAAAAAAAAATCACTATAGGTAGATGTTATTAGGGTTCAGTAAAGAAGACAAAATTTAACATTTATTACCTAGGCCTCTAGATTTCTCATATTCTTTTAATTTGAAAATAATATTATGTCCTATTCATGATGGTCAAATTTTGTTTTTGATATTTTTATTCCATCTACATAATACAATAAGGCCCCACATTGTTACAATATTCTTTACAAATTGCCTTAACTTGTGATATATTGGAACCATTGTTATTCTTTTACTTTTTTTCTAAAAATCATATATTTCACCAAATTTAAATTGTTCCTTGGAAATTTTATATGGATTGAAGTTTGCAGAGAGAAGACTTGAGTATAATCCTGTTTGCAGGATTTCACAGAAATATAGTAATTGGTACTTACTATTACTTGATTTGATGCAATATGTAAAAACCCAATAACTGTGGTACTGAATTCTTGCCAAGTATAGGTGGGTTATCAGGTGGTTACAGTAAAGGATTTGCAAATAAACAGTGACTTCTTTTCCATTTCCTGACCAGCTACTGACTCATAATTTGACCTTGGAAATTTAGTTGGCCTCCTGTACCTCGGTCCAACTAGAGAATTGGCTAAAAAGAGGATTTTGCTGATAGGTAGAATTGCATTTCAGCTGAATATACTGTATGTGATTACACATAGTTTTCTCTCTCCTGCTATGCAAAACTTGACAATAACTGAACAACATTTCTGTTTCACTAAGCATACATTGTATTATCATTATTAAGGCATTTTTTCATTAAATTAAAAAAGTTTTGAGTAACTTATTAATATGTTTACATTTAAATTTAAATAATTAGTGGCTATCAATAAATTGATGTGGAACATTTAACATAAAGATGAATTCATTCAAATAATATTTTATATATAATATACCTTATATTTGTTTCATTATGTTACATTCATTATTTATTTTATTATATGTTTATTTTTCTTATGATATATTTTACATATAGTTGTAAAATAAATATGTACACACATGGAAGAAATGACTAAGCTATAAATTTCTTCAAAGGTATGATATATTCACCTATGTATGCCCTGAACCCAGCTCAGCATCTGTGACCTAGATAAAACTTCATAAATGTTTATTGGATGAATGAATGGGCAAAATATCCTGACTTATTGCATCTGCAACTATGTAAATAATGTAATACTTGAATATGAAGTAGAAAGGTACATTTCTCCATGTAACAAAAAAGTCTGTCCTATGTCTTTATATTGACATTGAAGAGAGAGAATGGAAGAACAGTAGCTGGGGGAGAGAGCAATAGGGGAAGAGAAGACAATAGAAAGCCAGTGTTTCAGCACAGTAATCATTGGCCCCACTTTGACTTCCATTATTCTTTCAGAACCCCTTCTATACCACATGTTATACATGCTATTCATCATTTAATTAAAGAATTAACAAGGAATATTTGTTTAGAGTTACGATAAAGACTTTAATTCATATTAATATTTAGGAGTAGATTCAGATAATCAACTTCTATCATAATAATGATGCTCCACTCTATGTGTGTGAGATGAAGAGTACAAAATTACCAAATTTAGGGAAGAGCAAAAATATTACATAAAGTGTATATATCCCTGAAATCAGCTAAAGCTATTTAAAGACAAATACTTAAATATACACTGAATCCGTTACTAGTTCATGTCAAAATAACTGAAAATTTTGATCTATTCATTTGGATTCAGTGAGAAAAACAATTTATTCTCACCATTTATCTTACTGGATGACAGAATAAATAGTAAAATTTAATAGTCCATATTTGTGGATCTTTGATATTTTAGGATCATTGACTACACTGAGACTATAACCAAAGCTCTGGACCCACTCCCAGAAAAATATATGCATTCACGTGCACACACACATCATTTTCAGGATGTTCATGAATACATTAAAGTTGGATCCCAACGTAAAATCCCTACTGCTTTGCAAAAGATAAAGGATACTCTTCTACTCCTCATTTTTCTATGTCAAGGAGTGTCTACTAGAAGAACACTACTAGCCTCTTGACCAGCTCTTTTATTTTTCCTTGACCCTTGAGGGAAGGAAAAGGAGCTTTCTGATTGTTTAGTGACATCTATTGGATCATGTTTTTTGCTGAAGGTGAGCTAGTAAAAGTCTGCAGGAGATAGGCCCTTATTTTGTTTTCTTTACTGCCTTCTTTTCACTAGACTCTGTGAGGCAACAATCCAGGGTACATGTGTCCGATGTACAAACACATTTTTTAATATCAGGTATATTATATCAATGAGTAACATAAGAAGGAAAGGGGGTTGGTGTCTTGGCATGAGCAGGATACAATAGAGAGCTGGTTTGGCTGCGGATCAAAGCCTTTTCCTTTAAGCAGCTTTATCGTTAATAAAGCTCTATAGTTCCAAACTTGGGAGGTAGACATATGTATGCTATTTATTAATCCCTCAATACCTTAATACTCGTCTATATAGTTACATCTACATGACAGAGTAAAAGAAAAACCTTGAAGGAATTATAACTAACTTTATGATTTGGGGTGAGAAATTCTGTTCAAAATATGTGAAACTCTTTTTTTCAAACTCAAGCCAGCATATTCTGTAGTATCTTTTAAAGTTTATCTAGTCAAAATCTTTATATTACAGATAAGTAAAATCAAAATGTAGATAAAGTTAAATTAAATGAATAGATCAATACTAGTCTAATGCATCTCAAGTTGTGTTCTTCATTTTACCTTCAAAAACTTGTTTAGTACCACACAAATAAATAATATGGAGGAAAAATTCAAGTTTTATAATTATTACTCTCTTAGCTTTGGCTGCTATAACAAAATATAATAAATAAGTGGCTTAAATAATAGAATTTATTTCTCACAGTTCTGGAGGCTGGAAAGTCCAAGATCAAGGTGCAAACATATTTGGCTCTTGGTGAAGTCCCTCCTCCAGGCTTCTAGACAACTGTCCTCCTTCATGGCCTCTTCTTATAAGGTAATAATCCCATTATAAGGGCTCTACCCACATGGTCTCATGTAACTTAAATACCTCCCAAAGATCTTATAACCAAATACCATTTAAAACACTACTATGGGGAGTTGGGGCTTCAATATACGAGTTTTAGGAGGGCACATTCAATCTATAACAATTACCAATTCAATTATATATGTGTGTGCGTATGTATATATGTCTGCAGACAGACTCCTCTCAATTGCCTTTATTGTTGATATGTTGTGACTAAGATCCTTATAGATATTGAAGTACAACCAAATAAAATTACTATGTATGTAGGTTTGGTAGATAAAAGAATGATGTCCCAAATATCTATCTCCTGACCTATCTTTGAATTTTCTTTCCTGTTTCCTTTTATACCATCCTTTAGGACTGTCCATTTAAATAGAAAAATTTTACTCTGCCTTCAGGGTTTCACACTTAAATTGTTCAATGAAATCAGTTGTGTACGATCACGACATTGGAATCATATTTGGAAAGTGCCTTTGTTGTTTCTATTTTATTAGCTCTCATGCAGCAGCACCGTGAAAGAAGCTAGTTTGCTTTCCCCATGTCTTCTGAAATACTGGATCATTTGGCAGTTGTTAAATCTTTCAAGCAGTTAGACATTTTATTGTAGTTATGTTGTCTGTCTCAAGGTCTAAGTTTCTTATAAAACTAGAATTTCTAGTATATTTCAAAGGACACTCAGGACTTTTTTTTTTTTTGCTTACAAATATATATAATCATATATTTGCTGTTCATCTTTTAAATTCTAAATTATTTTTTTTCCTGTCAGGGAGATAGAGGGATTCCCTAGGTATACCGAGGGTGGTGAAGCGTTATTTCTCTAAGTGTGGCTAATGTATTTCCACTTTAAATTAATAATTTAATACTAATTCACATAGACATAAAACGAAATAGAAAGTGATGGGATCAGTCCAAAGTTTTGACCAAAATAATAACTCATTTCTTCACTTGTTAATCAAACTGCAATGATAATAAAAGTGTGAATTGAGTTGGTCAAACTTCCCAGCCTCTAGGTACCCATTAATTTCAGATTCATTTAGTCATTCTACTTAAATTGAATATATCAGTTTCTTTGTAAGATATTGAGAAAATAAAAGACTTCCTGCTTGTGGGGTGCTGACCAAATCAATTTGACTCTTCGCATTCAGTTTGGATGGCCATTTTTAGAAGTAGTCAAAAATAGTTAATTAGGATATTTACCTGAGAGGCATTCCTCTCTCTACATCGAATAGTCTCTTTTTTTCAAATTTTCTCATTAATTATACTATTTTCAATACCTCAATTTATTTAAAACAAATATATTTATATGGAAAATTGTGCTTATAGTAGTTGAGTAATTTTTGTATGATTATTTGAGATGTATAGTGTAAATAACATAAAAAGTGTCAATTATATTATTCCTGAGAAATGATTACAGAAGATCATTACTTCTATTCCACCTTTTACTTTCTAAATTCTGTCAATATTGATTTGATTAGTCAAAAAGTTGGAGGTCAGCTGCAAGGCAGAATGGTAATGACTTTGGGTGGTATTTAAGTAGGACATGCTCTAGAATGCTTCTGCTTTTTCTGTCCAAATTTCTATGAAATCTAATATCAGCAAAATTTTGAAATGAGATAGAGAACTATGAAATCATTTTAAAAAGACAAATGTAATGCAAATATATCTTTTTCCTATTTAAAATAGAGTATTTTAAAATCTTAGTTCTTTTTTCCTATTGAATTTTGTGGATTTTTAGATGCATCACCTTCTGAATTGTTTAGCTCTTTCTAACACATTCCATGTATCCTTATGGTGAATTTTTTCTTATGAGCAATAATACACAGTGATCCACTCCTATTAACTTGATGTTTATTACAAGCCATTTAGAAGTTGCTGAAGATTAAAAATATTTATATTAAGGTCTAAAAGTACATTTACATTTGTCTCCTTAACTCAATCAAGATGTAAATCTCTCGACAGTGAAAGTTAATGGTAAATTCTTTTAACCTTTTTTTTATACTACTATCGATTTTACACTAAGAACAGATTATCATATGACTTTTGTAGGCTTCCTAAAAGTGTTGTGCTATTTTATAAGTGAAAAAAGCTTTCCCATTGAAATATAAGTCTTAAACTAGAACTTGAATGGTGTTAAAAAAAAAAATTCAGTTCCCATGGAAAAAGGTTTCAATTGGGGCTGCTTTGTGTCTAAAAGATGGTGATATACTAATGACCTAGGGAAAAAGGCATGCTAAATTTGTAGTTATTTGTCCTCAGGATTCCCTTAGTTTGCTCTTCTACTTCCTTCCGTGTGGTTTCCTCCCCCCCCCAACACTTTTGATGTTTATTTACTTTTGGCATGTGCCCTTTCCCAATATATTCACTTTGTCTTGTAGGTCCAAAATAGAGTGTTGGATTAAATGTAGTATGATAGCACCAACTTACTGTTTAAACTAGCTCTTCAAATTACATTAAATTATATATGCTTCAAAGAATTTCTTTGTAAATGAATGTATTTGGTGGCTCTTGATGTCCAGATGTTGTTTTTGTTGTTTAACAAACTCATTTATCCAACTTTTTAACATATTTACAAGTTAATACTAGAATTCATTATTCCAATGAAGGCTGTGTATGTAATAAGAGTCCCCTGCATATGATTCCTTCTTTCGGATAAGATGACCAGAAGGTAGGCTATATAAATTTTCTGTCATAAATGATTTGTGCTTGTAATTTACTTTCAGAATGGGTTTCTCCATTTTCTTATATTTAGCTTCTGACATCTTTCCTGCAATATATCAAATACATTGTGTTTAACTTTATTTTTTATGACTTTACATTTTACCACTTTTTTACTACTATTCTTCAGTTCATTTAATTTCCCCTTACCTCATCACTTTTCCTAGGTATTGTCCAACAGAGAATGTTTTTATTTATGCTACAAAATTGATATCAGGATGTATTAGGCTGCCAGACACATCTGAACAGTACCTACACAATAAGGAGTTCAGGAGCTCAAGTAGCAAAATGTTATGAGCACTCATGACAACTTCAAGTTAATTTCCATATTTCCACCCAGCAGCTGTTTTGATTTTTTTCTTCTATGCTGATTCACTCGTAATCTCATAGCTCTCATAGGTGATATCAGTCCAGAAGCAGGAAAAGACCTCTTTACTCTCATGGATCTCTTTTTAAAATCTGGGCACCTTTCCTGGAAGTCCATTCATAGGCTTCCCCCCAGTTCTCATGACCACAGAGAACTGGGTGATATGGGTGATATGCCCTTTCTTTAACCAGTCACTGGGTAGAGGAAAGGCATGACCATAGTGGAGGCTATAACTAGTCAGCATTCTCTTCTTGTGATTTGGAAAGAGTCCGGCACAAGGCTGCCCAATACCTAAAAAATAGAAGATTCTGTTTGCGAGAAATATGAGAATAGCATTTGGATAGGCAACAAATGAATAACTACTGCCCCAGACTGTAAACTCAATGAGGGCAAATCTCATGCGTTCTTTATTCAGTACAGTATGTCGAAGTTTTAACACAGTGCCTAGTATACAACTGCTGTGCATCAGTATTTTTGAAATGAACTTATGAATAATGCAAATACTAACATTGATGAAAATACTAATGTATAGTCATTGAAAGGCAAAATAGGAGGCATGTAACCACAATCCCAAAGAGGCTATAAGAATAGAATATAAGGTCTTTGTCACAATAGTGTGCCACAGCTAGATGTTCTAGAACTTTATATTAAAGTCACCAATGTCCTCCAGGTTGTTGAATCTAATGGTCAGTTTCCAGTCATGTTGCATGAATCTGAGCAGTATATGACACTGGAGATCAGTTCCTCCGCTTTACACAGTTTCTTCTTTTGATTTTCAGGGTGTCACACTCTTGTTTATGTCCTCTCTCACTGTCTCACTGACTGTTTATTTTCCAACTACATTTATTGCCCTCCTCTCTTTCACATTGGAGTGCTCCAGGACTCAGTCCTCATTCTTCCTGTCTTCTCTGCATATTCATTCCCTTGGTGATCTTTCCTGTCTCTTGCCTTTAAATATACCAAAAAAGAAAATTGCTAATATGTTTCCACAATTTTTCTTTCTTTCATTTTCTTTTCTATTTTTCTTTCTACTATAGACCAAGGTAGAAAAAAAAAAAAACAAGAAAATGAAATAAAGTTGCTACTGTGACTGTGGAATTACTTACAGCAATCTTTGAAGTAACATGCCCATTGGGAGAACCGACATAATTCAATTCAACAAATGTCTGAGTAGCGCCTATGATGTGAACGACACAGTGCTAAAAAGCCAAATGGGAATCAGTCCCACTCTCAAGATGCTTATAACAGTGCACAGAGAATGTCAGTACACAAATAACTACCACTAAGAAAGAAGGCAGAATAATCCCTAACTCCTTTTCCTTAACCATAAACTTGTTCCCTGTCACTTCTGTCCTAAGAAAAAGCAAAACAAAACAAAAACAAACCATAAGAGCATTTTTCCCTCAGAACTGCTTCCTTTCATGCTTTTTAATTCCCACTACTAGGCATCTATCCAAAGGGGGGGAAAAAGGCATTCTATAATAAAGACCTCTGCACTCGAATGTTTATGGCAGCACAATTCACAATTGCAAAGATGTGGAAACAACCCAAGTGCCCATCAATACATGAGTGGATTAATAAAATGTGGTATATGTATACCATGGAATGCTACTTAACTACAAAAAACAATGGTGAACTAGCACCTCTTATGTTATCCTGAATAGAGCTTGAGCCCATCCTTCCAAGTGAAGTATCACAAGAATGGAAAAACAAGCACCACATGTAATCGTCATCAAATTGGTACTAACTGACCAACACTAAGGTGCTCACATGGAAGTAATATTCACTGGGTGCCAGTCAAGTGTGAGGGTGTGATGGGGGTGGGTAAACTCACAACTAATGGATGCAGAGAGCACTGTATAGGGGAAGGGCATGCTTGTAGCCTTGGCTTGGGCGAAGCAAAGGCATTATATGTAACCAAAATGTTTGTACCCCCATAATACTTTGAAAAAAAATCCAGATTCTTGAAGGAATTTTTTATACTTACTCTACTCATTCCTTAATCTCTTATTATAATGATATCTTAACATAATAACATCTGTATTATTAAACCTCATTTGTACTGAAGTTATTATCTTAATGTTGAGTGAACACTGATCTCTTTGGGCCAAATCTTCAGTTTCTCCCCAGATCTCATCTTCCTCAATCTTCCTGCTGTATTTAATGCTCGGGGTCATTCTTTCCTCTTTAAACTCTATTACACTGTTTATTCTGTCTTCTTTGTTCACTTTTCATCTGTTAACTGTAATATGGAAGAATTTTGGCTTAACACAAGTTTATGTGAAAGAGTTTTATTTGACACAAAGTTCACTAACAATGAGAATATAAAATATTCATGAAAAAAAAAACGGTAAAAGTTTATATTGCACAAATGCAAGTACCAAAAATGGGAAGTAATAGTTTCTCTGTAATCTAAAGCCATACTCTACCAAATCGAAATATTAGGTTAAGTTATAAGTTCTATGTTAAAAAGATACTAACCAATTGAAATGTTGCCACAGGAAGGTAACTAAGCAAAACACTGACAGGATATGTAAAGCAACTCATAATATGAATAGTTGAGGATACAGGATATATTTAGCCTGAGCAAGAGACACAGAAGGAAACCCAATTATTGACTCTGGCATTTGAGGGACATTGTGTGAAAGTTAGGGTGAAAACATGTGGGCATAAATTTCAAGAGAGATCGTTAAAAATATCTAATGATTTGAGATATCTCTTATTGGAAAGGATTGTCTCATGGAGTAGTTAGTTCAAGCAGAAGCCAAACAGCAATATATCTGAAATGTTCTGAAAGGGGTTATTGCTTCAGATGGGGGCTTAGACTAGATTAAAAGCCTGGAAATGTCATGAGTAATAAAATCATTAAAAATATATTATTAGTTTAAATTTTCAATTTACAACTTGAACATCTTTCAATTTATGTTTCCATACCAGTGTCTTGGATTTGGGAAGGAGGTGATGAAAGCTAGTTTTATGAATGATTAATGAGTTTCGAGTCTGATGTGAAGTTTTGCAAAAAAAAATATTAGCATTCAAAGTGGAAGTACAAGCTTTATACAACAAACCTATTTTGGAGAAAATTTAGCAAAAGAGAAAGTATTACAATGATAGAAACATTTTTCTGTGTATTTTTGGTTTAAAAAACTATTTTCATGAAATTTCTAAAGTATTTTATTCAGGTGTTCTGTGGTAAAAGACATAAATTTGAAAACTCTAATTAGTGGTAAACAATTGCATTGTTAAAAGCTTGGCATGACACTCCCTTTCAAAGTATGGTATAGGAAAAAAATTTAAACCCTGTCCTTACTTTGGAACAAAACCTTTTTCAGTATCTTAAACTGTTTAACATATATGTACATGCATATGTGTATGTGAATATGTATGTATACATATAGATACATGCACATGTGTGAATCTATATGTATATATACATACATATACATGTGTGTACATATATGCTTTCATATATGAATTTAACATTCTTTCATGTATATGTGTGATATATATATGTACACACACACAGTATCTCCCCAGAGAAAGAATAAATTCCAATTGGCAGATAACCATTTTTGACCTGCTTTTACAGTGAAGCCCTCTTGCTTGATATAGTCCTGAGTTCAAAGTCAATTTTAAATAAGAGTTTATTGAATTTAATTGATTTTTATTTGAAGTGTCATATAGCATAAAGAATAGTAGGCATGAGTTTTGCTTTTAGGATGATTCTAAATGTTTATTGTGTACAATGAGAAGGAAAGTTGGGGTGTTAAGTACAGAGGCTACACTCAAGGTTTTCAATACAACAGTTAATAAATCAGTATGTAATTCATAAAATAATAGGTTATCATGAAATAAATAAGTCAACTACTAATTAAAAAGTGAGTAACAGCAATTTAGAAAAAAATTAATTTCATAGTAACAATTATTCCTGCCAAGGAACATTCTCATCTTTAAGGAAACAAATGGTTGTCATTAAGTTGGTGTGGGTGTCTATTAAGCATTGTTATAATCAAGCGATGTATTTTAAGAATGGCAGGTTATCTTCCATGAACTTCCTCTTGCTTATATTAAGAGACTGTTCAACTTAGAAATGACAAATTATCAATATTGTGCAAGCCCTTCAAGGTCGTGCTTCAATTTAAACATTCATTATGTCTTGTTTATTTTTGCCAACATATAGGTCAATGTTCACTATCAAGTTGTAGATTAAGAAGAATAATTGATGGTTGGTCTTAGAGACCCACCATTTAAATCAGAGTTAGGCTGAGTCATTTTAAGCAAAATAAAGTGCAGCCAGTGGAACCAGAGGTAAGATTCTAACAATGTAAAAATTGTTAGAATAAAATTCTAGAAAATAGAATAATATTTTTCCTATCCCTTCATAGACTCAAGCTATCTTCCCTTCCTGCTATAGAGACTGGTGGTGGATTACAAGTTCCGTGAAGACCCAGTGCCTACTACATCACTTAGTGCACATCATAGCATGAAGGAATCACAGATCTGATTTCCAAAGGTTTGGGTGGAGTATAGTTTATAGTTTTCTGATATTAAGTTTTTTTTTTATTTTTTCAGTCTATTTCCACAAAATGTAAGGAAATATATAAAAATTGCAAGTAAAAACGAAGAAAGATATTAGTGTAGTACTCCATAAATATCCGGGGGCTCCAGAAAAGCCCCATAATAAGGTTATAGAACTCTCTCCCATGAAAGAGAATTTAAGACTATTCTGTTCTAGCACTCTCATTTTCCAAGCAACTGAAGAACAGCACATGTAATTTCAGGAATATAGGGTGAAATCCATGGATGTCTTTCTTTTCAGACATTTCACTTGAGAATCAAATAATTAGAATTCATGAAGCCATTATCCAAAGCTCTTTAAGTCAGAGAGGCCTATATTGGGTTTTCCACAAATTGTAATGTGATAAGTACCATGGATTTTGAGAACAATAATAAAGTTAATTTACTATATCTAAGAGCAGCGAATTTTGCCTTTTAATGAGGCTTTTAAAAGTGGATAAATCTTTTCATTAAGACTTTGTTATTCACTATCAGTCATAGGTTTATCAGGAAGATTAAGTAAGTTAATGTATATATGGTACACCACAATAGTGCCTGACACATAATAAATATTCATATAGATATAATGATGCTGATAATGATGATAGTAATCATCATTATTTTCTGCTTGCTTTTTCCATTTCTGTCTGATCCTAACCAAGTCAATGAAGGGCAAGTTAGTGACTTATGTGTTCACTGCAATCTGGCCTAGTATGTTCTTCTTCACTTCTCCCATAGACACTCTCTTTTCTCATCTACCTTTGATAAGTGTTTATTTTTAATTACATGATGCAATAGATTGTCTCAGACCCTCATGCAACTAATATCTCAAAACACTTTTCTGACAGCCTTAAAATTACCTCTTTCTTTAATATGGATTTAATTATCTTTGCTGAAAATGCATCGCATATTTGTTAATGATTCTCAATAGAAGGAGTTGATGTATTTTGCAGCTCTATCCAGGGGAATTTTCAAACTAGGCTACTCTGTCTCTCCCCTACCTCATCCCTTGAGAATCAGTGTAATAACAGAAGTTAGAGATGGAAATGTGTTGTAGAAATAATTGATGAGTATTCATTAAAAATAAAAAAAGATTGCAAAAAAAAGATCTAGGCCAAAATGGAGCAATATGAAAGTTTGAGCATCCAGAAGCTGGTATTGAAGCCTCTATATACGTGTTACTGTATTGCTTACAAGTATGATGACTCAATCTGTATAAACTTCAGCATCATTATCCGTAAAGTGGGCATGATACTTATCCCACAGGACTTTTGTGAGAATTAAATTAGCAGAAGATGTAAAACATCTGTATAATGCCTAACAGGTAGCAACTGGTGAATGAATGTTTTCTCTCTTTTGTTCCCCCTCCTTGCAACTTTGATCACACAGTTTTCACTTCTAACCTTAGCATTCTTGAGGCACTCAGGTTCTTGCTAATAGTTTTGACAATATATTTATTTCATTTTTTTGTAGATAATATGCATACTTTTTTATTTTCTGACTTTCTTGTTCTCTGATACTCCAAAAAATATCTAATGCCTTTTGATTTTTTAACTTGGAATTGTTTCCACCTTTAGAATTACAGGAACGACCAGAGATGGAGAATGATGTAAATGCTTGAGATGGAAAAATGCTTTCAGTGATACCTACCAAATTTCAAAGATACTAAAACGCAATTTTTTTCAGCTTTCAACAAGTCTGAAATTGAGCTGTAACTTTCAATCACATAGCATCTTACAACTGAGGATGTTTTACCATCCCCGTTGGATAGGCAATAATCTCATGGATTTTTCATTATTTGAGCATACTCAAGTGTTAGATACTTCAACATCAAATCTTGCCTATTAGATTTCAACTTGTAAAACTATCCAAGAAAATAATGGAGTAATCTTTAACTCTTAGAAAGCAAATGGTGGTGAGAAAGAGATGAGAAATGTGTTGATTAGAAATGTTTATTAACATCACTTAAGCAGAAGTCAAAAGCAGGCTAGTGCTACATAATTGCAAAGCATTCTTAAGTGCACACACTACTAAGTTGAATTCTTTTATGGAATTTTTTAAAAACTGCTCTATCATCGATACATTTGACAACAGAGCAGACCATATGGTGTGAAAAATCATACACTTGTCTGAGAAATGAAAAATGATTTACACTCTTAATGTTAAAAACTTAGCATTACTTTAAACGATTTAGTTGCTTATTTTCCTTTTTATGTGTGCACAAAAGTACATAATGAAAGTTGTATTAAAGTAACCTTAAAAGATCTCTTTAAACAAATATAAAATTTTCTAAGCGATAACAAAATGTTTTATAGTTTATGAACGGTGTTTATTCTTTAAAAGAATGGGCTTCTTACAATCTAGTTTACTTTAAATCTTAAAACATATGGTATTCAATTTGCTTGCCAATTTAAGTGAGACGTTTGTTTTTGCTATTTGTCTCTTTATCACTTCTCATCCCTCCCTTCTAAGTATTCTGTTCTATACAGTTTTATCTATATCCCAGTCAATTAATGAATTAATTAGTTAGAGTACCATACAATTAGCTTTCTTAGGTAGTCTGCTACCTCTTTTCTAAAATATTTAAAAATGTAGTGTGAAAGCCCAAGTAATTCTGACTTTATTTACTTTATTGCTCTCGTGGCCCTTTTGCAAACAAACGCAAATATCTAATATGCTTTGTATCATACTTGATGTCCATTTGTCTCTTTCTTACATGTAGTTTCTTTTTTAAATAGTCATTTTCAATGTAAGTGACTAAAGATTAACTTATTCTATAGCAATGCAATTTGAAAATACAGAAAGTTACAAAAATCAAATATGTATTTCTCCTGATAGAAAATTAAAATTCAGAAAGTATCGCTACGGTCAGAAAATGTTATACAGGCAGTGACACTTGAGAAGATCAGAAATCAAGACCCACTTAAGATTTTACAGCCTAGACTAAAATAATAAGAGTGATATCTTAGAAAGATGTTTTAAAAATATAATACCTAATAAACTGGACAGAAAACTAGAAATATGATAATGAATCCAAGTAGAAAATATTTTCATAATCTAGGGATAAAGCGATGAGATTTCCATGTTAGGATACTGGCATCATCACAACAACCACAGCAACTGCAACACCAGGCGTCATTTATTGAATGTTCCCTATGTGCCGGCCACATAGCGCCAGGCACTTTAAAAAGTGCTGTGTGTTAGGTCCAGAGCCGAGAGAGAGACACACGAAGCCTCGTGTATAGCAAAACGCTGTTTATTTGAGCATCTGGGTGCAGATGGGTGGAGGCTGACAAAGGAGTCCACGCGGAGGGAAGAGAGAGCCTCTATAACCCTTTTATAGAGGGTTTTTCAGGGGGGAGTGAACAATTGGGCCAGAACAGCTGCAGTAATTAATTCTTTTTCAAACAACCAGGAGAGATAAGCATCATCCTTATCAGGAGGGATAAGGAAAGTAAGTTCCCCTCTTGCATTCCATTCCTTTATCTCCCTAGGGGTCTGGCAAAGGCTACATGCCTAATATATCCTTCATAAGGGGGTGAGGGTATTATAGGAGGTTTAGATGGAAGTTTAGGGAGGGTGAATTCTTTAAGCCTAACACTGTGAATGATCTTATTTTGTCTTTGACAATCCTATGATGCAGGTACTATTGTTCTTTCCTGTTTATAAATAAGGAAATAGTGTAAGAGAGATTAGTAACTTGACCTGGTTCTCCATGGGAAGGGAGAGACAAGGGGTTATACAAAATAAGAGCCTGTGGGTAATTGGAAATGTACGCTTGACATGGGCACACATTACAGAAGATAAGGAATTCTGAAGTACTTGGTTAAAAGTTAAAATTGAATCTTTGAGTTTATTTGAGGGAATAAAAACTGAAAA
This sequence comes from Cheirogaleus medius, assembly GCA_008086735.1. Classification (NCBI taxonomy): domain Eukaryota; kingdom Metazoa; phylum Chordata; class Mammalia; order Primates; family Cheirogaleidae; genus Cheirogaleus; species Cheirogaleus medius. The sequence continues at coordinate 24,335,324 of VBSM01000361.1, forward strand.
AGAGAGCTTTTGAGTAGAGAATGGAGAAAGCATGGAAACCTGAGGAAGGAGAGTAAGAAGCCAAAAATCAGACTATAAGGACATTCGAACTAGGTGGGAGAGAATAAGCATATTGGATATTAAAAAGTAGAGAGAGTTTTAAAACAGCAGATATAATCACCTATAGCATAGTCAAGGAAGATGAAGCTATTAAAATAATAGTTTAGAAAGGAGTTATTCATAGGCAGGGCACGGTGGCTCGCTCACGTCTGTAATCCTAGCACTCTGGAAGGCTGAGGCAGGTGGATCCTTTGAGCTCAAGAGTTCAAAACCAGCCTGAGCAAGAGCGAGACCCCATCTCTACTATAAATAGAAAGAAATTAGCTGGACTAAATATATACAGAAAAAATTAGCCGGGCATGGTGGCGCACGCCTGTAGTCCCAGCTACTCAGGAGGCTGAGGCAGAAGGGTTGCTTGAGTCCAGGAGTTTGAGGTTGCTGTGAGCTAGGCTGACATAACGGCACTCTAGCCTGAGCAACAGAGCGAGACTCTCGAAAAAAAAAAAAAAAAAAAGAAGTTATTCATAACATAAATGTATCTATCAATTTTTATAGATTAATATATTTTCATTAAAGTTGCCTTCAACTAGTCTCTTTCTGTAAAGCTGTTCTCAGTCAAACAAAAAATACAAAAGAAGAAAAGATAGATCAGCCTTGGCAAGTGGGAAATAAATAAGAAAAAGAAAATGAAGAAAATTAATTTTTAATTTAAAATATTATTTAAAAAAAAAGAAGAAAAGAGAGAAACTGAAAGCACAGAAAAGAATGAGGGAATAAGGCAGTGAAAGAAGGAATGAAAACATATGGAAAAGCAACGAAGGAAGGGAGGGAGAGACCAAAGAAGAATTCTTCATTTTTTCATTCTATATACATTTCTATTGATTAAAGTTTTATCACATATTTTATGTATAGAAATAGCATCAAAAGATTAAAATCAACCTAAAATATATTTAATAATTCACAATATAATAAAAGTATGAGTGATGCTATTCAGTATAGATCTGGCCTAACAATGTTTTTATTACAGCAACAATTTAATATTTTGTATTAACCATGTCCTTCATTTAATGGGAAAAAAAGAACTTACGCATTTAGTAAGTTCATTTATCTTCCTTTAAAATGAGTGAAGAGTTTAATTTATATTTCCTTAAACTAAAGTAAAATACATACTGAGCTTACTGAATGCTGGTCTAGTAAGTTTTACTCTGGGCTGAACATAAATCTTGTTAGCCATTCTCAACTGAACACAGTTCAATAAGCAGCATTGTTTTAACTACACAAGTTGATTTTGTAAAGAAAATAACCCACAGTGGCCAATTAAGAGACATAGAGTAAAATAACAACCAAAGGGTGTTTGGATACTCAGGTAAGTCAAATTTAAAAAGAAATATCCAAAATGTTTATATAAATACAAATTCAGAAACAAATTACGAAGAGTAAAATGTGAAGTACTTCTTCATATAATAAAGCAGAGACTTAAGAGATTGATAGCTTACCATAAATAGAAAGACAGAAAAGCAAATTATTTCTGCAACAAATATACAGGTAATGCTGGCATTTATTTTGAAAGAGGCACTACTGACAGTGAGTAGGATTTGAGTAGCAGGCGTAACTGAAGAGACTGTTTTGTAAACCAATAGATCTTTCTACTCCATTTTCCCTAGAGTTTTTGTTCCAAGATTCATGCCTCACCCCCACCCCCACTCCCATTGTTTGTCCAAGTGTCTCAAGGTATCGTTTAATGTGTTGCAGGCTATTCTTAAAGCCTTTGTCTTCCTTGCTGTTATCCTGCAATATGTTCTCACGGAACAAAAAAAACTGTGTGGATATCTCTTTACCCTAAACAATGAACCCAACATACCTTCTGTAATCTGGAAAACTTTTGGATAACCTGCTCAGTGGCATTCCTATTTTCTAGATAAAGTATCTGGTGAGTTCCTTTCCTCAAATCCTTCTTCAAAATCTGATGGAGATAGTTGTGTGTTATATGGGAATGACTCTATATCTTGACCTTGGGAAAGAGAGCTGATGGCACTAGATTTAACATAAGTGGAATAGAGAACATGAGGTATGTATTAAAATCTCCAGATAATGAATATGTTCAATGGGACGTTTCAATGTATTTTAACAGAACCATTAAGTGTAGCCAATCTTTGGTTTTGAAGGAGTTGACAGATTCAGACAAATTTATGATATTGTGCCAGAGAAAAAATTATGTTAGACATCCTTGAATGTTCCAGTGTTGACTTGGCTGTTCTACAAAGGAGTCTATGCTATTTTAATACATTTTAGATCTTTTGAAGTTTCTTCCTTAGTGTAAGCCTAAACTATCTCCATTTAATTTGCTATTTCTATTAATGCATGTATGGAGCAGAATAAAGACTTTCATGATAATCTCATAACATCTGAAGACAGCTACATTTCCTTGGAATCTTCTTTCTTACAGACAATTCCTTCTATGCCCCCTCCCTATACCACCCCTGAAGGATTCCTCATTATCCCTTCCATGGATCTTAGCATCTTGACTATTCCCATCTAGACCAGTACTTCTCAGCCTTGGTTGCACATTGGAATTACCCTGTGGACCTTTTAAAAATTCCAGAGCCCAGACCTTACCCTGAATCAACTAAATCAAAATCTCCTGGGATGAAGTCAAAGCATCAGTATTTTAAAATCTCACAGATGATTCCAATGTGCAGCCACGATTGAAAATCACTATTTGAGATGTGCTTTGGTTTGCAAGCTCTGCTTTTAAAATTTGGCATTCTAAATTGCAATAACAATGTATTCTGGGTGTTTCTACTGCAGAAATCATAACCTGAATTGAGAAATGAAAGGTATGTTTTTTTTAGAGGTATTCAAGCGGAAAAAAATATTTGATAAAAGGGAATCCTTATTCCTCTTGCTTCGTAAATTATAGCCTTCCTCAAGATTCTTTATTCGACCTTCCTTTCCCTTTATATCCACTTTCCCTGGCGGATCTCATCTGCTCCTATGAATCCAGGTACTTTCTACCAACAAACTTCTGAGATTCAAACTCTCATATCTAACTATATATAATATTAAAAGATAACTTTCAAAAAGTAGTAAAATTGTGACTCTCCAACAAATCTAGAAATGAACCCATGTTAAAGATTTTATTTCACTCATGAAGGAACTAGAACTGGCATATATTATAGATATTATACTGGTTTATAAAAATAAAAGAAAAACCCACAAAAACAAATTTATATAGCATAAAGATATATTGATATAACTGCACAAATAGAGGCAAAACTGGTTTTTCCATGGGAGTGGGAAGCTGGGGTGGGAAGGTATTTGAACTTCTACCAGAGAGGACAGAATTTACCTGCAATTACAGAAGCTACCTACAATTTAAGAGTTACAAAACAGCTCAAAGACAATGTACAAAGCTAAAATCTTGTAACTTAAACCATGTGCTCTATGTATACAATATGCAATATTCTATGCACATGCACATTTTTTTTGACAATTGGAATATCCACTTTTAAAGAAATGAACTCACCCTTCCCTCTCTCTCTCCCCTAAATTGTTTGCTAACACTCACTGTAAAGACAGACACTATCTTATGTTACATTATATTACCAGTGCATAACATAGTAGTTGTTACACAGTGAGACTTCAAAAATGTGGAACATATTAAAAAATATAAAATGAACTCCAAAATCACTAACCTATATTTAATTTATACCCATATCCTACCTTCTTTCTTTTAGCCTGTTCTTATCCAAGTAAACTAAAATAAACATGCATTTACACTCCCTCAAAGTTTATAATAACTGCTTGTTTGAATAAGCAAGTGGCTTTCCCTAACATTTATTAAAAGGAAAGCTAATAGTTTTAAAGAGAACAGGTATTGAAGAGTAGAGTTGACTGGAAGGAGTTGAAGGTCCAAATTCTATTGTGGTAGAATTTTCTGGGCATCTTACAGACAGTAAGTCTTTATTTTTTTGATTGATTAAATTTTGAAATTTGCAAGGCTGTGTTAATCTCAAAGCTGCAGTTACAGCAACATTACAAAGAAATCAAAAGAGTTATCAGCCTGGTAATTTACAGAGGACCTTATAACTAATTTGTCATATAAAAGAGGTAGAGGCTTTTAAGCATTTAACAGAATAACACTTTGAGGAGTAACTTTCATTTGATCTAAACTATAGACTCCTGTATTTCTACTTGTTACCTTAAAATGGATCTTTCAAACAATACAATTATACATACTTTGGACTGTGAATAACTGCTGCTATTTGTTACTTTGTAGTGATAATCCTTTATTAAAACTACAGATATAATCTCTATTTTTAAATAACTCTAATAAATAAATTAATGTTTTTAATATTATAGTATTACAATAATTATACATTTTATAGATATAAAAAGAAAAAACAAAATGCAAGCTGAAAATCAACTTTTTTTGAACACAGGGAATATTTTTATTTTTTTTAGAGGAATTTTTTTTTTCTGCAAAGCCAAGCTCATTTTCACTGTGAAGCTTGAGTAATTCTCCTTCTGCATCTGTGCATAGTAAATTTCAGAGTATTTTGGGGGTACAAACACTTTGGTTACATATATTGCCTTCCCACTGCCCAAATCAGTGTTACAAGCATGCCCATTCCACAGACATTGAGCATCGAACTAATTAGGTGAGAATTTAACAATCCCCTCCAACCCCCTGCCACCTGCCTGACATCCAATGAATGTTACTTTCATATGTGCACTTGTTGATCAATTAGTACCAATTTAGTGGTAAGTACATGTCGTGCTTGTTTTTCCATTCTTGTGATACTTCACTTAAAAAAATGGGCTCCAGCTCTATCAAGGATAATATTATGCAAGTGGTATTAATTCACTATTGTTTTTTATGGTTGAGTAGTATTCCATGGTATACAAGTATCATATTTTATTAATCCACTCATGTATTGACAGGCACTTGGGTTGTTTCCACATTTTTGCCATTGTGAATTGTGCTGCTATAAACATTTGAGTGCAAGTGTCTTTTTAACAGAATGTATCTTTTTCCTTTGGGTAGATACCCAGTAATGGGACTACCAGACAAAATGGTAATTCTACTTTTCATTCTTTGAGATATCTCCATACTATTTTCCATAGAAGTTGTACTAGTTTGTGGTCCCACCAGCAGCATATGAGTGTTCTTATCTCTCCGCATCCATGCCAACATTTATTGTTTTAGAACTTTTTGATAAAAGCCATTCTCACTGGAGTTCATTGATATCTCATTGTGGTTTTGATTTGCATTTCCCTGATGATTAGAGATGTTGAGCCATTTTTCATGTATTTCTTGGCCATTACTCTGTCTCCTTTTGAAAAGTTTCTGTTCATGTCCTTTGCCCGCTTTTTAATGGGGTCGTTTGATTTTTTCTTGTTGAATTTCCTGAGCTCTATACAGATTCTAGGTATCATCCCTTTATTGGATGTATAGCATGCAAATATTTTCTTTCATTCTGTAGGCTATTTGCTCTAATGATAGTTTCCTTGGCTGTGTAGAAGCTTTTTAATTTGATCAGGTCCCATTTATTTATTTTTGTTCATGCTGTGATTGCTTTTGGGGTCTCCTTCATAAATTCTTTGCCAGGCCTATGTTTATAAGAGTTTTTTCAACATTTTCTTCTAGAATTCTTACGGTTTCAAGTCTTAGGTTTAAATCTGTTATCCATTGTAAGTTGATTTATATGAGAGGCAAGAGGTGTAGATTCTGTTTCAGTCTTCTACATGTGACTATCCAATGTTCCCAGTACCATTTATTGAAATAGAGATTCTTTTCCCCAGTGTATGTTTTTCCCTGCTTTGTCAAAGATCAAATGACAATATGAGGGTGGTTTTATATCTGGGTTCTCAGTCCTGTTCTATTGGTTTGTGTTTCATTTTGGGGCCAGTTCCATGATGTTTTCATTACAGCATCCTTGTAGTATAGCTTGAAGTCTGGTAGGTTGATGCCTCCCAATTTGTTCTTTTGGCTTAAAATTTATTTGGCTATACCAAGCCTTCTCTGGTTCCATATGAAGCATAGAATTATTTTTTCTAGGTCTGTGAAAAATTATGTTGGTACTTTAATGGATATTGCATTGAATCTGTAGATTACTTTAGGTACTATAGACATTTTAACAATATTGATTCTGCTGATCCATGAGCATGGTAGAGTTTTCCATCTGTTTATATCCTCTGCAATTTCTTTTCTCAGTGTTTTGTAGTTCTCCCTATATAGGTTTCTTACCTCCTTAGTTAAATATAGTCCTAAATATTTTATTTTCTTTGATTCTATTGTGAAAGGTATTATATCTTCAATTCTATTATTGGCTGGACTATTACTGGCATATATGAAAGCTACAGTTTTCTATGCATTAATTTTGTTTCCTGAGACTTTGCTGAATTTATTTGTCAATTCCAGGAGTCTCTTCGTTGAATCTTTGGGCTTTTCTATATATAATATCATATCATCAACAAAGAGCAATAGTTTGATCTCTTCTGGCCCATTTGGGTACTCTTGATTCTGATTCCTTTCTCTTGTCTGATTGCTCTGGCAAGGACTTCCTGCACTATAATGAATAGAAATGAAGATACTGAGCAACCTTCTCTGGTTCCATATCTAAACAGAAACACTTTCACTTTTTCCCCATTCAGTATGATGTCAGCTGTGGGTTTGTCATATATGGCTTTAATAATTTTGAGGTATGATGCATCTATGCCTATTTTGTTAATAGTTCTTATCATAAAAGGGTGATGAATTTTGTCAAATGCCTTTTCTGCATCTATTGAGAAGATTATATGGTCTTTGTTCTTGCTTTTTTTAATATGGTAAATTACATTTATAGATCTGCATATGTTGAACTATCCTTGCATCTCTGGGATGAAGCCCACTTCATCATGATGAATTATTTTTTTAATGTGCAGTTGAGTTCAGTTTGCTGAGATTTCATTGAGAATTTTTACATCTATATTCATAATGCATATTGGTCTGTAGTTTTCTTTTTTTGTTATGTCCTTTCCTGGCTTTGGAATCAAGTAATACTGCCTTTGTAGAATGAGCTGGGGAGGATTGCATCCTTCTCAATGTTATAGAATAATTTCTGCAATATAGGTACCAGTTCTTCTTTGTAGGTTTGGTAAAACTCAGATGTGAACCTGTCTTGTCTGGGACTTTTTTATTGGAAGAATTTTTATTGTTGCCTCAATTTCTGTGCTTGATGTTGGTCTGTTCAGGAATTCTATTTCTTCCTGATTGAGCCTAGGGAGGTTGTGTGTTTTTAAGAATTTGTCCATTTCCTCCACATTTTCCAGGTTTGGGGCATAGATATTTTTATAGTATTCAAAGGTGATGTTCTGTATTTCCATGATATCAGTGGTGACCTCTCCTTTTTAATTTCTAATTGGGCTTATTAAAGTCCTTTCCTTTCTGTTTATGGTTAATCTGGCAAGAGGCATGTCAATTTTGTTTATGTTTTCAAAGAACCAACTTTTCATTTGATTAATCTTCTGTATAGTTCTTTTGTTCTCAATTTTATTTAGTTCTTCTCTGATCTTGTTTATTTCTTTTCTTCTACTGGGTTTAGGATTATTTTGCTCTTCCTTTTCCAGTTCCTGAGATGATTGATTAGAATGTTGATTTGTGATCTGTCTGTCTTTGGATGTGGGCATTTAAGGACATGAGTTTTCTTCTCAGGACTACTTTTGTTGTATCCCACAGATTTTGATAACTTGTGTCCTCATTATTATTTATTTCAAAGAATCTTTTGATTTCTTTATGAATCTCCTCCTTGACCCAGCAATCATTCAGCAATAAATTGTTTAGTTTCCATGACTTTGTGTAGATATGAGTGTTTCTGTTGGAATTGATTTCTAATTTTATTTCACTGTGGTTTGAGAAGATACATGATATAATTTCTATTTTTTTAAATTTGTTGAGATCTGTCTTGTGGCCTAGGATGTGATCTATTTTAGAGAAAGTCTATGAGCTTACATGAAGAATGTATATTCAGTGTTATTTGGGTGGAATATTCTGTAGATGTGTTAGGCCTGTTTGTTCTAGAGTTTTGTTTAAGTCCATTGTTTCTTTGCTTATTTTCTGCAGATCTGTCCAGTTGTGTCAGGAGAGTGTTGAAGTCCCTGGTTATTTTGGTGTTGCTGTTTATCATATTATTTAGATCAAACATGATTTGATTTATGCATCTGGACACTCCTGAGTTGGGAGCATAAATGTTTAAGATTGTCATGTCTTCTTGTTGATTTTTTTCCCTACACCATTATAGTGGCCATCTTTGTCTTTCTTTGCTTTTTTTGCTTTAATGTTTATGGTATCTAATATCATAAAGGCTATACCAACTTTCTTTTGGTTTTTATTTACCTGGAAAATTGTTTTCTATTCCTTCACCTTGAGTCTGAATGAGTCCTTGTGGGTAAGATGTGTTTCCTGGAGACAGCAGATACATGGCTTGTTTTTTGCTTTGTGTGTGTGTGTGTGTGTGTGTGTGTGTGTATCCATTCAGACAGCCCACGTCCCTTCAGTTGGCAATTCAAGACATTTACATTTATTGAGGGAATTTATATTTGGGGTGGATTTCTGTTCATTGTGTTGGGTAGACTCTTATTTATTTTTTTATTTTTTTTACCTCTCGAGCCATTGTGGAATCAGGGTTCTGGACATTAACTTTTCGGTGATTTTAAACTAGTAGATGTCTATTGTGCTGGTGAGTGTATAATGCAGGTTTGAGCACTTTCTGCAGGGCAGGCACAAATTCCATCAGTGATTGCTTGTCTGACAAAGTCTCTATTTCTCTCTCATATAAGAAGCTTAGTTTTGCAGGATAAAAAACTCTAGGCTGGCCATTATTCTGTTTTAGAAGACAGAGGGTAGGTCCCCAGTCCCTTCTGCCTGGTAAGGTTTCAGTGAGAAATATGATAGGTTTTCTTTTGTAGGTTACCTGCTGTTTTAACCTTATGGCTTGAAGGAGTGCCTCTTTTGTGTTTACTTTGGCCAGCTTAATAACTATGTGACATGGTGATTTTCTTTTCACATTGAATCTCCCAGGAGTCCTGTGTGCTTCTTGTACCTGGATACCTAGATTTCTGGCTAAGCCAGGGAAATTTGCCTCAATTATTCCTTCGAATAGATTTTCCAGCACTTGTTTATTTTCTTCTTTGCCCTCAGGGATGTCCATAATTCTTGTGTTTGGCCTCTTTACATACTGGTTTCCATGTATGCTTTCTTGTATGCTTTGTTCATGACTCTTGTTTCTGTTTTCTTTATCTTCTTCTTTATCTTTTTCTTTATCTTTTATCTTCTTTATCTTTCTTTATCTTTCTGATTTCTTTAGCTCATAGGTGTTATCTTCAAGCTCTGAGATTCTTTCTTCTGTGTGATCCAGTGTATTCTTAAGGCTTTACACTGCACTTTGTAATTCCTTGAATATATTTTTCATTTACAGAATTTCTGTTTGGTTTTTCCATAATACTTTGATTTCTTTAGAGAATTTTTCATTCGTTTCCTTCATTTTTTGTGGCTTCTTTGTGTTGGGTTTCCATTTTCTCTTGAATTTCATTGAGTTTTCTTACAATCCATATTCAAAGTTCTTCATCTGTCATTTTAACCATTTCATTTAAGATGGTATCCATTACTGAGGAGCTAATGATTTCTTTTGGGGGTGACTTTTTTTGCTCTGGTTTTTCATATTTTCTGAGTTCTTTCACTGATGCTTTCTCATCTGGCCTCTTGATCGAGAGCTAGGTGTGCTAAGGCTGGTTTTTGGCCCTGTTTCCAAGTCCCCAAGGCTCGTTCCCTGACAGTGTCAGGGAGAGGAGCACTGGTCCTGAATTGCCTTTGGTGTGTTTTGGCAAGTTTGATGAACCTCTTGAGTTACCTCTGACCTGTTGTCTTTACCTCTTCCCAATGAAGAGTAGTGAGTTTGGTTCCCCAGCTTAAGCTCCAAGCTGGTGGATTTTATTTGGGGGTACAAATTCATTGCTCCTTAATAGTTTGAAAAGGAAGGTACTGTGTTTAGCTATGAGGTTGTTCCTGATGTTGTTGATTGTAGTTTGCATGAAGGAGCCAGTAACTCAGGTAATCTACTGTGTCTGTGGCAGGCTCTGGTCCCCAGATGGGGTATACAAATGCCCCAAGCTTTGGGAGGGGGCTTGCACCTCCCAGGGGTTGCTCGTACCCTGCTCCCTCCTGAGATGGAGGGAGGAGCAAGATTGATCACAGCTGAGGTGCGAGAGCCTAGGTATTTGAGCCTCTATGGGGCTCAGAGGTTGCTTATCCAGCTTTTATGGGGATCTGCTGTATGGAGTTCAGGGCTATCTCTCCAAACTTGGAAGGCTGCTCCTGATGGGAGGGGCCTACTGGTGTGATTGCTGAGGCCTCTAGCCAGGTTTTTCTGTCCCTGTCCACAAACCCAGGCACTTTCCCCTTGTTGGTCCACTCATTTCCTCTCTACCCAAGATGGATTCTGAAGCTTCCTCATAGTTTGTGTGTCTGGCCTGCTGGTGTGCATCTCTACATGTCATTGGCAAATAGGGGGATCTCCAATTGTGCACCCCTTTTCCACCACTAGATCCCAAGGTGAGGTGGGTGGCCCTTTCTGTCCCCAGAAGTCTCTGCCAGGGGGACAACCCCACCAGGAAAATAGTGGCAGCTCAAGGAACTCTTGGTTCAAGCTGAACTCTGTTAAAGTGAGTGGGTATAGAGGCAGCTGCTCTGATTCAGCTTGAGGTACCTGAGGCATTCATTTGTCATGGGAACCAGTACTTATGCAAACTGAGTCACAACGGCATAGCAAAGACCATTATGGCGGTTCTCCAGGGAGAGGGGATGCAGAACTCTATTCTCTTATGCTCCACCACACCCTCCCAATAGGCACGGGCTCTCACTTGTCACACAACCCTGGAACCAGAATCTCTCCCATGCCTCCCTGCCCCACTGTCTGCACTGTAAGCAGGTAAATGCACCAAATGCCTGTGGGCAGGAATGTTATGAACTGAGGTTGTCCTGCTGGCTGGGGGTGAAAACATATCACTCAGCACAGAGAACTCTAGCAGCTGATATAGTTTGGGGAAGAGGATGTGGACTTTCTGTACTACTCTCGAGTTCGGGGTTGGGGGGTGGCACCTGTCTGCCTCCTCTCCAAGCCGCAGCCTCAACAGCATGACCACCCTCTTCTCCAAGCCATGGCTATGCTGACCGAGGCAGGCTTTTCTGGGAGTGTACTCTCATTACAGGGAGCCAAGTCATCCAGCACAAGGTGTGTTGGCAGTTGCTATGGGGTGGGTGCAGCCACGTGGCTATAAGTGACTTGAACTAAAATTACTTCCTGGGATGCCAGGAGTGGAGGAGGTGGTGAGGAGGAGGCATCCAGATGCAAGGATGCTGACTCTCTGGTCTATCAAGGCACTCCCTTGTGGGATGAGAGCCCTGTGTTCCTTTGCTGGCCTGAGGTCCTCGGGTTGGGGCAAGCTGAAAATACCCCTTACCCTTTCCCTGGGCTCTGGAACTCCCTGTAATTAGTTTGCACCAATTACTCCCTTCTATCTTCCTCTCTCTCAGCTTCTCAGTTCTTCCTGGTGGTGTTCTCAGACTACACTGGTGTCTATTCTCGTGGTCCACTTCTGAGCAGTAATCACTCTCCCTTCTTCTCAGTCCAATCCTCAATTCTTCTGCCAGGATGGTACAAAAAGCTTTGTCTCTAGTTGGCCATTTTGGCTGGAACTCCAATGAATATTTTTAATTCTAGGAATTATAAAAACTAACACCTAACATATGTCTATGGTGAGGAAGCACTTAATTCCTATAATCATAGATATGAATTATAATTAAAAGTATCGATATTAATAGCACTAGAGGAAACTTGAACCTGATAAATAGACTACATAAAGAATACAGCTTATTTTTATGTAGTCTATCTCAATAAAATTTCTGAAATGATTTTTATTCATTTGAATTAACATTTAAGATTTTTACTATAACAACTAGTTAAATTTAATTCACAAATCACAATTAAGAAAACTATTTTTTAATATCAGAGGACAATGCATTAATACTTGCTGGCACTAACTGAATTTTAGTGGATGATCTGAATAAAATGAAGCATTCTATGCTTGTTGCTTTCATAAAGAGCATTTTCTAATCTAATACCTGCTCAAGTTATTAAGGTAAATATATTGAAAATATAACATTTGTATTTTTATTCAAGCGATTAATCTTTAGCCTTACAAATAAATTATTTAAAGGCAAATATTTGTCAGAAACATTTATAACTAGAAAGAGTTTTAATTTTTACATTAAATGTGGGTAGTGCCCCCTGGTGGAAATATGTCAAAATAAAAGGTTTAGTAGTTGATGGCTGTATAATTTTTTATCTAAAAATCACAGACTCAAAGGTTTGAGTTGGCATTAGCAAAGTAATAAACCTTGTTTCAATTATTAAAATTAATTAATTAGTATTTTATATAAGCTTGTGCAAAGTAGTGCCTTTGAATTCTTATGCAATAGTGATCACACCTCAATGACATACTAGTTTGCATTCATTTACATTGTATTTTGTACTTTACAGTTAAATTATTAAAAGGACTATTCAGTTGTTTAAATATCACCTGGTCATATTCCAATTATTTGAATATTCTGTATACTTTCAGCATTGTAAGGTAAGGTAGGGATTTTGAATGTCAAACAATTGTTGTATATTCAGTGCCCAGCAAAATGTTTGGCGTATGGCAAGAACTCAATAAATTAGTTGTGTTTTATTCCACAGGTTTCAGCAAGATCCTTAAAGACAGGACTTTTCCTATTTTGCAGGCAGATTCTGCCTTGCAAACTGGTATCTATATATTATATGCTGCCTAAATATTTCTGTTGATTATTTAGTAATTAACTAATGAATATTGGAATATTTGCTATTATGTCCTGTTGGACCTAAAACTATGCTAGTGAATATTCTATATTCTTCTGAAATTTCCAAAAATATTCAATATCACATAAAGTATATGGAAACTTGCATTTTTAAGACCTTGTCAAAATCTCAATAAATGGCATGAAACACAATTTAAAGGATTAAAGGTAAAATATTTGATCTCCTGGTTCAAGGAGTTGGATTATTCTGAAGCTATATAATTAGATATGTTGAATTATTCTGAAGTTATCCCTATAGCAAAGTATTTCATTACTTCAAAGATTTATTTATACTTGTCAATAGCTATGAAAGGTTTGCATGACTAAACAGTAGAAATTAAAAATATGTACTAAAAGTTCGAAATATCACTACACTAAATGAAAGAATAAGAACTCATGATTGTTAATGCTAAAGTACAACTATTCTTTTTGCTTTTAAGTTATGGAATAATTAAAAACCTTCAGGAATTAATCTATCATCATTCTCACATACTGAATAATTGGTGGAAAATTACTGCTATGGAATATTGGGATTATTCATTGATTTTTGTCATGTTGTCTGCACTCTCCCATGGTATATTTGCACCAAAATTTAAATTTTTTGTCAGAATAGCTAGAGTTGTAAAAAAATTTTACACCTAAAAATTGTTGTGCCTTAAGCTCTTGAGCTTTGTCTATAAAATGTTAACATAAAAAATCAATACATTTTCAGACGTGAAGTCTCTATTGTAAGAAATCATTATGTGACAGTATAAGTTACAGGTTGTATTCAAGAAGGAAGTATTTAACAACTGTATTTTTGCTTCTTTGTAAGTAAAGGTTTGAATATGTATGAGAAAATATTTATACAGTGTGAATTTAACACCTTTATTCTAGTCTTCTGATTATACTTATAACCATTTGAAAGTCAATGATAAATTCAGCTAATATATTTTCAAGGGTTTATTTCATATTCTATTTAAACAACCATAAAAAAATACAGTTATTTGATGGCTAAATTTCTTACAGTAACTCAAGAGACATTGAAAATTGAATATCATCATATCAAAGTGAATATTTAAAAATAAAGAAAAAAAATTAAACATGCTCACAAAGCCTCAAATTCTTTAAAGCAGATTTTATAATGCACAATTTTCCAAACTTAGGAATAACTTCTTTATTTTATAAAAAAAGGACAACACCAAGGAAATACCAAGTAGGAGATACCAGGGTTCATTTCCCACTACACACAAAAAACAACTACATACAGCAATTGACACACACACAAAAAAAACAACCTAGACAGAGTTCGAGGGCCCACTACAGAATCTGAAACAACACAATAGGGAAAAAAATGAATAATATCCACATAAACAGGATGGCTGGTGAGACTGGCAGACCTAAGACGCCAGGCAACAACTAGGAGTAAAGAAGAAAAGTAGAAGCTATTGACATCAGCCACTTGATGTGAACCACAATGCTCCCCAGTGGAGGCCACTTTGAGTGGAGACTCAAAGTACCCCAACATCTCTTTCCACTGAGGAAACCAACAGCTATTCCTGCTGGAGAACCCTAGAGAGGGAGACACGGCTCCATTCCCCACCCACACCTAAAAAGTAGCCATTGTTGAACCACCATGAGAAAGGAGCTTTCACGTCTCCCAATTCCTTATGTGCCCTAATTCTGGAGTTATGGCGGCTCCAAGACACATGCAGATCCAGGCTCTGTGGCTGCACAAGGCACATCTATGTCTGACACTGGAGTCATCACCATAATGAGCTAGTTCACACTCTGGGCACCAGACGCAAGCTCTTGCTGTGTGACCCCTGCTTCAGGCACCAGCTCAGCCACCATAGAGAGCTAAGCCCCGTCCCGCCCCCAGAGCTGCTGAAGCTAGCACATGTCTGCACTTCAGATCCCAACTTCAAGATGGTGCTGTGTGTGCCCACACTTCAAACCTCAGAGCCACTACCAGAGCCAGCTAGTTCACACGCCAGGCCCCGAGCCAAGCTCTTGCTGCATGTGGTCACACTCCATGACCACACTGTCACAGTCAGCAAGGTCCTGCCCTGGCAGAGCCACTCGAATGCTGCACCCAGCAGTGCTTCTATTCTCAGCTCCTTTTGCTGCTTCACAAGCATCCAAATCTCAAATTTTGTTACCAGGACTGCAGTGAGGGTGTCTGTACCCCAGGCACCAGTGCCATTACCACTCCAGACCTCAGAGCTGTAGTCTGTAAATGCATATCCATGCTTTGGGCCTCAGTTCCATGGTCACTTCATGGTCACCACTCATCAGACACCAGTGCCATCACCACAGCAGGACAGCCCACAGCCACAACTTTCCCAGTAGGAGAAAAGAGATTGGGATTTCTTAACAGCCATTGTCACTGACGACGCCATCAACCCCCTCTGCTACTGCAGAAATCGACAGCATTGTTCACTAAGGATCCCTGTAATCTTGTCAACACTGACCTCAACTAACAGAGCTGCATAGAAACTACACAACTGGCACACTCGCCAGGCCAGAACCATTGCACCCCACCCAGTAAGTGACTTTGCACTCTTTCCTCCAAAAACACTTTTGTAGAAAGTCTCTCCACAGCAATCTTAGTACGTAAAATCTGCAAGAGGTGACTGGTCCACCAAATGCACTGACATCAATGTAAGGCAATAAGAAACATGAAATATCAAGTTGACAATACCACCAAAAGAAGACAACAATTTCCCAATAGCTACCCCCACCCATGGCAGATATAAACTACCTCACAAAGAATTCAAAAGAATTATTTACAAGTAGCTCAACAAATTTTTTTTAAAAAGAGAAACAATTCAATAAAATCAGAAAAATATAACAAAAAATGGAAATTTAACACAGATTAAAATTATAAAACATATGCAGGGTGCAGTGGCTCATGCCTGTAATCCTAGCACTTTGGGAGGCTGAGATGGGAGGATCGCTTGAGGCCAGGAGTTCAAGACCAGTCTGAGCAAGAGCAAGATCCCATCTCTACAAAACATAGAAAAAATAGCTGGCCATGGTGGCACACAGCTGTAGTCCCAGCTTCTCAGGAGACTGAGGCAGAAGGATGGCTTGAGCCCAGGAGTTTGAGGCTGCAGTGAGCTATGATGATGCCACTGCACTCTAGCCTGGGTGATAGAGCAAGACTCTGCTTCAAAAAAATATATATATATATGTATATAGTAAAAAACAAAAAATTATGGAAATTTTTCCATATGGAAATTATGGAAATATGATTGAATTTTAAAAAATTACATTTGAATTTAAAAATGATTGAAATTATAAATGCAATAAAAACATCAACTGCAGTATCAATAAAGCAGAACAAAGAATTTACAAACTCAAACAGAAGTCATTTGAAAATATGCACTCTGAGAAGAAAAAAGAATGAAAAGGCATGAAGAAAGCTTATGGGATTTATGGAACAGCATCAGTGAGAAAATATTTGAGTTATAGGAGTTAAATAAAGAAAATAGAAGGACAAAAGGGTACAAAGCTTATTTAAAGAATATTGGCAGAAAATGTTCCAAATCTGGGAAAAGATATAAATATCCATGTACAAGACAGTTAAAATAATCCAGTAAGATTCAATCCCAACAAAACTACACCAAAATATACTACAATCAAACTGTCAAAAATCAACAACAAAGAGAAGATCCTGAAAGCAGTAAGAGAAAAGAAGCAAATAACATAAACAGAAATTCCAATATGGTTAGCAGTGCATTTATTAGCAGAAACCATACAGACCAGGAAAAATGGGATGAGATTTTCAAGTTGCCAAACGTGGGGGGGGAACTGCCACCCAAGAATACCATACGCAGCAAATCTGTCCTTAAGAAATGAAGTAGAGCACCATAGTGTTAATCAGTCAGGACCAATTTGATGGCAAGTACATGTGGAGCCCATTTTTCTGATCTTGTGTCGCCTCACTTTGGATAATGGGCTTAAGCTTAATCCAGGATAGTAGAAGCAGTGCTGGCTCACTTTCATTTCTTAGAATTGAATAATATTCCATTGTAAACATATACCAAACTTTAATAATCCACTCATGAATTGACGGGCACTTGGGTTGTT
>VBSM01000361.1:24352449-24364558 GCA_008086735.1 Cheirogaleus medius
GGGAGGAGGGGATGGGTATATACATACATAATGAGTGAGATGCACACCACCTGGGAGATGGACATGCTTGAAGCTCTGACTCGAGGGGGAAGAGGAGGCAAGGGCAATATATATAACCTTAACAACATTTGTACCCCCATAATATGATGAAATAATAAAAAAAAGTCAAAAGAATTACTTTTGGGGTCCTAAGCCCATAGTCGATACTGAATAAGGCCGTAATTAATTGAGATTAGCAGAATAATAGGATGACATCTTTTACCATGTTGCTTCATGTTTAAAACCAGAATGTTATTTTGAATTATCTTTACCTTACTAAATAATAATTTGTCACATGTAATGAAGGAATTTATGCTGCTTCTTTAAAAATGTATTAAGAATGAAAATATTTCCAAGTGGAAGATATATCTATCAAGGTCATATTTTATGGTATTTAAATTTATTTAAGGGACTGAATTTCTGAAAATAACAATATTGATAAATCTTATTTTAAGCATCTATGTACACCAAAAGTGGATTGGAGTATGTTGTAGATTTTATATACCAATATCTTCTCTTTCATATGTGTATTTTAGGTAATCTTAGTTTTGAATAAAAACCTTGTCAAAAAAACTAAACTCTTTTTATTTTTTCCTGTAGACCTCCTCTTGGTCAAAAAACTAAATTCTTCTAGCCATAAAGTTGTCATATAGTAATATTGCATTAATTGACTGAAAAGAAAACACTTCAAATGTGCAGATTTTTCTAGATGTAAATATTAAAGAAATTATTGATGTACCTAGAAAAAACAAAGAAATGAAGGAGAAATGAGGATTTTTACAGACAAACAAAAGCTCAAAGAGTTCATCAACACCAAACCTCTTACAAGAAGTGCTAAAAGGAGTTCAAGCTGAAAGAAAAAAACACTAATCAGTAACATAAAAGCATATAAAAGTATAAAATTCATTGGTGAAAGGGAGTCACAAATTCAGAATACTCTAATACTGTAATGGTAGTGAGGAAATCATTTATATCTCTAGTATGGAGGTTAAAAGAAAGAACTATTAAAAATAATAATAGTCCATGCATGACGGCTTCATGCCTGTAGTTCTAGCACTTTAAGAGGCCTGGGTGATAGGATCACTTGAGGCCAGGAGTTTGACACAACCTTGGACAACATAGCAAGACTCTGTCTCCACACACACAAAAAAAAAAAACTAGAAAAAATTATTTAGATACAGTGACATGCTTCTCTAGTTCCAGCTACTCAGGAGGCTGAAGAAGGATCACTTGAGCCCAGGAATTTGAGATTGTAGTGAACTATGATGATGCCACTGCACTCTAGCCTGGGCAACAGAGTGAGAACCTGAAGAAAGAAAAGAAAAAGAAGAAAAGAAAAGAAAAGAAAAGGAAAAGAAAAGAAAGAAGAGAAGAGAAGAGTGAGCTACAATAATTTGTTAAAAGATATGAAACATAAAAATATGTAAATTGTGACATCAAAAACATAAAATAAGGGGGATGAAATAAAAGTGGTAGAGTTATTTTATGCTATCAAATTTAAGTCATTATCACCTTAAAATGGCCTGCTATGTTTGTTTTATGTAAGCCTCATGGTAACCACAAAGCAAAAACCTATACTAGATACACAAAAAATACCATGTAAAGAATTAAAACATACCACTAGAGAAAATAACCAAGGCACAAAGGAAGATAGCAAGAGAGAAAGAAAGAAAAAAAGATCTGCAAAACAACCAGAAAACTATTAACGAAATAGCAGTAGTAAGTCCTTACCTATTAAATTAGAGACAAGAAAATCTCAAAGATACTTGAGAATTAGTTTTTTCAAAAGATAAACAAAATCCACAAAATTTTAACTAGATTAAGAAAAAAGGAGAAAGGACTTAATTAAATAAAATCAGAAATGAAAGAAAGCACAACTGATACTACTATGAATAATTATATGCCAATAAATTGGATAACTTAAAAAATTGGATAAATTTCTAGGCACATACAATTTACCAAGACTGAATCACAAAGAAATAGAAAATATGAAAAGACTAAGAATAATAAGAAATTTGAATTAGTAATAAAAATCTTCCCATCCAGACCTGCTGACTTCACTGCTGAATTGTACCAAACATTTACAAAAGAACTATAAAAAAGCTTTATCAAACTCTTTCAAAATATTGAAGAAGAAAGAATACTTCCAAACTCATTTTATTAGGTCAGCATCGCCCTGAAACAAAAGCCATACAATGACACTACAAGAAAAGAAAATTACAGACCAATATCCCTGATGAACATAGATGCAAAATTCCTCCACAAAATACTAGCAACTGAACTAAACAACACATTAAAAGGATGATCTACCATAATCAAGTAGGATTTATTTTGAGATTCAAAGACGGTTCAACATACATAAATCAATAAATGTGATACACCACATTAATAGAGTGAAGGACCAAAACCATATGATTACTTCAATAGATATAGAAAAAACATTTAACAGAATTCAACATCCTTTCATAAAACACACATACATACACACACTCAATAAAGTAGGCTTAGAAAGAATATACCTGAATGCAATAAAAGCCATATACAACAAACTAACATCATACTCAATGGTGAAATGTTGAAAGCATTTCTTATAAGATCAGGAAAGAGCAGGATGCTCTCTCTTACCACTTCTATTCAACATAGTACTGAAAGTACTAGCCAGAACAATTAAGCAACAGAAAGTAATAAAAGTCATCTAAATCAGAAGGGAAAAACTTTTTTCTCTGTTTGCAGATAACATGAGAGAAAACCCTAAAGATTCTAAAAAAAAAAAAAAGGATAGAACTAATAAACAAATTTAATAAATTTGCAAGATACAAAATCAACGTGCAAAAATTGGTAGTATTTCTATACACTAATACACTACAAATGATTCATATGTCCTATATACAACAAATGATCCATAAAAGATATTAGGAGAATAATCCCATTTATAACAGCTACAAAAATGAATAAAGAAAATACTTGGAAATAAATGTAACCAAAAAGTGAAAGATAAGTACATTGAAAATTATAAAATACTGATGAAAGACATTGAATAAAACACAAATAAATGGAAAAATATCCCATATTCATAGACTGGAAGAATTAATATTGTTAAAATTTCCATATTACCCAAGTGATCTACAGATTCAACACAGTATCTCCCAAAATTCCAATGACTTTTTTTCACAGAAATAGAAAAAGCAATCCTAAAATTTGTATGGAACCACAGGAGACCCTAAATAGCCAAAGCAATCTTAAGTAAAAAGAATAAAGCTGGAAACATCACACTACCTGAGTTCAAATTTTACTACAAAGCCATAGAAATCAAAAGTGTGGTACTGGCATAAAAAGAGAGAGATACATAGACCAATGAAACAGAGACAAGAATGCAGAAATTAAGCCACGCATATATGGTCAATTGATTTTTGTCAAAGGTGACAAGAAGACACAATGGCGAGAGCTCAGTATTTTCAATAAATGGTACTGGGAAAACTGGATGTTTACATACATCAGAATAAAATTAGACTTTCATCTCATAACATATACAAAAATCAACTCAAAATAGGTTAAAAACTTAAACATAAGACCTGAAACCCTAAAACTACTAAAAGAAAAAACAAGGGGAATGCACCATGACATTAGTCTGGGCAATGATTTTTTGGGTATGACCCCAAAAGCACAGGCAAAAAAGAAGAAATAGACAAATGGGATTACATAAAACTTTTGCATAGCAAAGGAAACAATCAACAAAGTGAAGAGATAATCTACATAATGGGAAAGTATATTTTCAACCTCTTATATATCTTAGAAGAGTTTATTAAAAATATGTAAGTAACTCAAACAAGTCAATAGTAAGAAAACAAATAACATGTTTCAAAAATAGTCAAAGGACCTGAGTAGACATTTCTCAAAAGAAGACATACAAATGGCCAACAGATATATAAAAAATGTTCCTTATCACTAATCATCAGGGAAATTAAAACCGCAATAAGCTGTCACTTCTCCTGCAAGGAGTTTACATTCTAACACCAATTAGAATGGCTGCTATCAAAAGGAGGAAGGATAATAAGTGTTGGTGGGGATGTGAAGAAAAGGAACCCTTGTACGCCGTTGGTGGGAATGTAAATTAGTGCAGCCATTATGGAAAACAGGAAATTCCTCAAGAAATTAAAAATAGAACTACCATATGATCCAGAAATCCCACCACTACTGGGTATGTATCCAAAAACATGAAATTATTATGTCAAAGAGATATCTGCATGTCCATGTTTATTATAGCATTATTCACAATAGCCAAGATATGGAAACAATCTAAGTGTTCCTCAGTGGATGAATGAATAAAGAAAATATAGACAATGGAATAATATTTAGCTTTTAAAAAAGGAAATCCTGCCATTTGCGACCACATGGATGAAGCTGCAGGACATTCTGTAGGCACAGAAAGAAAAGAATTGCAAGATCTCACTTACATGTGGAGCGTAAAAAAGTCTAACCTCATAGGAACGGAGAGTTAAATAGTGGTTTCCAGAAGTTGGAGGGATGAGAAAAGTGGGAAGATGTTTGCCAAAGGACACAAAATTTTAGATAGGAAAAATAAGTTTAAGAAATCCCTTGCACCTCATAGTACATAATAATATATACTTGAAAATTTCAAAAAGAGTATTCCTATGATGTTGAAAAATAACTATAGAATATGTTATTATCTTTCATATACACACACACGTGCACACACACACACATACATAGGCACACATGCATTCATGGGACAGAATCACTGAATTCTTTCAAATAATAACAAAAGGGTTTAATGAAAGATTCTGATAATGTAGAAAGAAATATCTGCTCTCACTAATCTTCACTTCTAGAATAGCTCCATTTTATAATAAAAGAAGTAAAGACAACATTATTATAACATTGTGATCATAACATATCTGTTTCCATGAGGTCCAATAAAATTAGGATATTTTAAAGATGATTAAGAAAATGAAGCTCATATATAGTTTTACTTTTTAAATCACCAGAAATTTTTTGGGATTGTGTACATTTTTCAATGAGAAAGATCCATTTGAAATGGATAGAACTTTAGCAAAACTCAATTTGCTGTTATAATAGACCCTGGTCTTGAAGTACTCCAAATACTTACTTTTCTGTACTGCCTAGGCAAAAGAAGTCATGAACAATTAGAGTTCTTAGTAGAACCATATGCCCTATATATGTTCTTGTTTGTTGTAGCTGAAAGCATGAAAGTAGATAAAAATACTAACTTTCCCAGTACAGCTCTTTTCTGGATTTTATCCATTTTGAGAATTTTGATTTCATTAAAGAAAAACTCTTATTTGACAATTCCTTCTTATAAACTGCAGTGTTGATCAAAAAGTCAAAATTTCACAAGCAAAATTTAGATCATGAAGAAAATATTAATGCTTTATGTAAAGAGAAGTGGGTCAGTGTTTGCATGCACATCTGGCTTGATTGATTTGACTTAGAAAAAACACTATCTGATATTATGCCCCATTACACTGGTGTCAGAGATTCGACTAATAATCCATATATGGCTTTCTATACCACCCTGACAGTCATCAAAAATATCAGATCCAGCAACTTGACTCACTATCTTTTTAAATGTGGTTTTATTATTAAACCGCAGATATAAATAGCATATTCCTTTCAATCACATGGATTTTTTTTTTAACCTTCCAGAAAATCAAGCTGGACGATCTTGATGACTATTTGAGCAGAGGTTTCACATTTTTGGAAGACAAAGCAAATCCAGCCCCCAAAATGGTATGATGTGAAGAGAAGCTATTCCTAACATGCTTGAATTTGTGAGAATTTTTGGTCAGAAACTGAGGAATAGCTTTTGATTTAAGGTTAAGAAGTTGCTATTTTGTTGGTGCTAAAAATATTTAGTCAAGCTGCTACTCTGGAAAACAAAATTGGAAGTTATAAACTTTTAAATTGTTCTAAACTTAAAGGAAGTGCATCTGTAGAATAGAGAGTAATTTGAAAAAAATAAATAAGTAAAAATTGTCATTTTTATCTCCACAAACAGAAATCTGCAAGTGTATCTGGAAACCTTGAAAAAAATCTTCTTTTAAAAAAATAATAATGAGTTGAACTAATAATAATAATAAGCTTCCATTAAGGCAAACATTAATGTAAAGGAAAAAATGTAAAAATTACAAATTTACTACCAAGTATAAGAAATAAGGCATTAAAAGGACAGATAAATACACTTGTATATTTCAACCTGTGTATTTCACTCCTTTCTGGGAGGTCAACCACTGTCTTGTAGTCAAGTTTTTCAATTTCTGTATTTATTTATATTTTATTTCTGTATAGCATTGCTAAACAATACAGTAAATCATCTCTCAAGTCATTAATCTTTATATGTGAGACCATTCTCTATGCATTCTATTGCAATTACTGATAACTATTATGGAGAGATTTGTTTATATTTTTTGTTTTGTTTTTTGGTTTTTTTAGAAATGAGATCTAACAATGCTGCCCAGGCTAGAATAAAATTCCTGGAATAAAGCTATCCTCCTGCCTCAGCCTGGGAAGCTGAGACTACAGATATGTGCCACTGTGTCCAACTGTTCATGTTTTGATATGTAATTCTAGTTCATTAATTTTTTCATATTTGTGTAGTATCCCATTTTGTTACTGATCTACAATTTACTAATTAATTTTCCAGTGGATGACATTTAGCATATGTTAGTTAGGAGAGGCTTGATTTATACTGCAATAGAAAACAACCCAAAAACATCAGAAAAAATTATTTTTTGCTTAGGTAAAATCTATAGTTTAAAAAGATGGTCAGCTCCACATTGTACTCAGGGATCCAATTGATGAGGGCTTCCTGCCTAGAAAATCATAGCCATGGTGGCAGTGGGGAAAGAAACACAAGAATTGTACAATTCACTTTCATACCACGTTTGCTGGCCAGAACCGGTCGTGTGGTTCAGCTCAGAAGAGCAGTTTCTGAGAGCCAGGTTTTGATAAGCAGTAGTGATATTGATCACTGTTTCCAGTTTTTACTGCGGCAAATCCTGCTGATGTCTCCTTGTATTCATGTGAGAGAAATTACCTAGGAGTGAAAGTGCTTTCCTAGGGAATATCATTTCTATAGCTTTCTTAAGTAACAGAAAGAATAGCATTTTCAAAGGACTCTACTGTTCTCACACTTCAAGAGGATGAGAGCCCCTGTTTCTCATAGTTGTTGCCAATACTAGGTACTATAAGCTTCTTTTATTCCCCCTTGATCTGATTGGTATTCATATTATTTTGTTGTGATTTTAGCTCACATCTGCCTGATTGCTGGTAAAGTTGAGTATCTTTTTGGTTTTTGGCCACTAATAATTTTCTATGGATTATCTATTTATGTTCTTTGCACTTTTTTCTAATAGGTTGTTTATCTTTTATTAATTTGTAGAAACTCTCTATACATAATGATTATTATATGCAGGACAAATATATCCTCCAAATCTGTGAATTATATTTTTAATTTTTGTCATGCTTTTAGATGCATGAAAGTTCTTTTCTTTAATTTTCATGCAAATCTTCAATATTTTCCTTTATAATTGGTATTTATTTTCTAAAAATATATAGCTCTATGATCGCATCATAAATATATTCACTTCCCTTCTAAAACTTGTAACACTTTGCTTTTCACATTTAGTTAATTAATTTCCATATAATTCCTTCTTATGTTATTCCTGAACAAATAAACGAATTTTTAATATAGATAACCAGTTGCATCAAGATCATTTGCTGAATAGTACATTTTTTGACTATATAAAATTCTGAACATCAAAAGGTATTTTCTTGATTCCCTATATCATTAGTTGATCAATATGTCTATCCATGGTGCTAATATACAACTATCTATAGCTTTATAGTAAATCTTGATAACTCATAGGACAGGTATCCTAACTTTGTTCTTTTAATTTAAAAAAAACGTTGGCAGTTTTTGGTCCTTTACTCTTCTATGTAAATGTCAGAATCACCTTCACAATATCTACAGAAAAATCTGTCAGGATTTTGAATAGAGTTGCACTAAATATTTAAGTTATATTGGAGAAAATTGATCATTATGATAATAAGCCTTAAAAATGAACATAATTTCTGTTCATTTTTATGAACATCTGTTTATTTATTTAGAATTTTATAAATATAACTACATAATTTTCTCTAAGTAATACACATATTTTGTAAGGTCTATTCATAAATAGCTTTCATTTCTTTGTTTTTGTTGCTATCAGAAATAATGTTTTTTAAAAATTACATCTTTAATAATTTTGTCATTGAATAAGGATGCAATTGATTATTATATATTGATATGTAAAATTAATTTCAAAGATATGCTTGTAATTTATTTTATAATTTATAATATACAATTATAATATCTATTTTCTATATCACCTGTAAATAATGATAATTATACTTCTTCCTGATATATTTTATTAATCTTTCTTGTGTTATTGTACTTGCTAGGGCATTCTGGGATAATATTAAATGTAATGAAGGAAGCAAACATCCTTATCTATTGTCAGATTTTAACAGAATGCTTATAATATTTTACCATTAATTATCATCTATATCATAAATGTTTAGTAACTATTCTTCAACCAAGTCAGTATCCTTTAACATGTTGAGAGTATTTCCTTTGTTGAGAGTATTTCTAGTTAGCTGCAGTTTTTATTATAAATAAATAAAATTATATCAAATGCAATTTTTTTGTGTCTATTGATTTGACCAGTTTTTCTTTTTATTCTTCTTTAATCTAATGCAATCCTTTTATTTCTGAGATTATTTCCACTTTTATTACTCTACTGTATTTAGTCTGTGTTAGAGCTTTAGTATTTATAAGTGAGATTGGTCTATATTTTTAAAATTCTAATCCTGGCATTGTCTGATTTAAGTTCCATGATCATACTGACTACATGAAAATTGTGGGGGAATTCTCTCCTTTTCTATCCTTCTAAAAATGTTTCTATAAGCTTATAATTGTGCCATAATTGTTTAGACAGCCCACCTCTAAAGAAGAAGATGAAAATACTACTGAAATCAACAAGGAATTCACTAAATAAAAATTTAAAAATATTTATGACAAAAACTTTTCTAAATTGAGATTTCCCTTTCTCTACTTCAAAAAAGTTTAAATAATGTTAATAGTATTAGGCCGGTGCGGTGGTTCAC
Organism: Cheirogaleus medius; assembly: GCA_008086735.1. Classification (NCBI taxonomy): domain Eukaryota; kingdom Metazoa; phylum Chordata; class Mammalia; order Primates; family Cheirogaleidae; genus Cheirogaleus; species Cheirogaleus medius. The sequence goes on from VBSM01000361.1 coordinate 24,361,675, forward strand.
ATCTGTAATCCTTACACTGTGGAAGGCCAAGGTGGGAGGATGGCTTGAGGTCAGGAGTTCGAGATCAGCCTGAACAAGAGCAAGACCCCATCTCTACTAAAAATAGAAAGAAATTAGCTTGATAACTAAAAATATATATAGAGAAAAAAACTAGCCGGGCATGGTGGCTCATACTTGTGATCCCAGCTACTTGGAAGGCTGAAGCAGTAGGATTGCTTGAACCCAGGTGTTTGAGGTTGCTGTGAGCTAGGCTGACACCACAGCACTCACCCTAACCTGAGCAACAAAGCAAGACTCCATCCCCCCCCCCAAAATAAAATAGTATTGATATTTGCAGTCATGTGGCCACTTTCATAAACAACTGGTGAGAATATAAATTGGTACCATCCTCTTTATTGTAATGATTGATAATGATTGATAAATTTTTTAAATATATCTAAGACCTTAAAGGAAAGATAATTATCATTATAAGAGAGTATTATTATCAACATATTATCTCTGTTGTCCCCATAATACATATTCTAGTGTTTTGAATGGAGTAGGATCTCAGATTTGTTATTCCCTAATAAAAGAATTGTAACTAGAATCTCACAATATGAAGATTGTATTTGCATACCTATGTTTCTAATTAAATCATAAATATTCAGTATCTTAGATTATTTCATTTAGAATATAACATAAACCAAATTGATTTATGACATTCTCCATGGGTAATAAATTATAACATCAACTTAAGTATTGATTTTATGGACAAGCAGTCATTTTTCCAATACCCTAGGATAACCTTTAACTTTTCTCTTTTCCCTTTTTCCTATATAGTTAAAGTCAAAATGACCTGTAGTTCATCAAATATCTTTCTAGAGAGTTAATATCATGAATGTTTCCTCAGCTTGCTAAAAATAGTCATTCGACCCTGCTTAAGGAAGCATGACACCTACTCTAAATATCTTGTCATTAAGTATAGAACTTTATGGTCGATTAGCTTAGCTCAATGCAAAATATAGATTTATTTGGAGAAGCTTCAATAAAAAAATTTGAAAAAAAGCTTACCATCAAATTTTTTTTCACTTGACCTGATGAGACAAATCAAGCCTATGATGGTGATTTAAGGGTGCAATCAGCAGTGTGTCAGACCTGATTGATGTGTCCCTTCAGAGTCTGGCAGGTGACTTGATCACCAAAGTCTCAGACAAATTTTTCCCAGAGACCCTCTGACTAACCATACCCAAAGAGATTCTTTTAGTCGATTGTCTTTTACTTTGTCCTTGAAGCAAATGATTTTTTTTGTTGTTGTTCAGCCCTTCTGCTTTGAATTGAATAGCACACAATGACCTCAAAGATGTTATTTATGATAGAGAAGTACACTTACCTTCCAAAATGTCAAACGTGTAGTCAGGTGGCAAAAAGTGATTTCTCTTGTAGACTTAAATAAGAAAGTAATAAATATAATTTTCACAAAACACCATTTTTAATAGCTATCAATGTGTTATAAACACAGTGAAATTTACAATTGGTACTGAGTCAGCACTCAATTACCTTCTGTCCTTAGCTCTCACCTCTATGGATTTAGACTTGCCACTTAGGAAGGAGGAGGGCACATCACCAGGACACACATCAGCTGACTCTGATTGTAATTCAAGGGTAAATCAAATGATACAGTCACAGAAATACTGTTTCCTTTTTTTATCATCTGTACATTTTGGAAAACTTTACAAAGTCCTACAAATTTAAAGCACATTTGTGCAAATTTAACATGAACTTCGTAACTCTGCCTCAAAGGGCGTCCAAATATGGAAGAGAGGCAGAGAGGAAATGTAGATTGCACTGTGAGAGGTTACAGGAAATGATGTGTGGTTCATCTAAAGTCTTGCTCTTCAAAGTATGATCTTTGCATCCACAGCATGGGCATCGTCTGAGATCTTGTTACAAAGGCAGAATCTCAGGCCCATTCCCAAAAATACTGATTCAGAATCTTCCTTTTAGAAAGATTTTCAGATGAATTGTATGAGTGTTAAAGATTGAGAAACACTAACGGAAAAGATTACTTTCCTGTATTTGAATAAAGGAAACCAATAGCTGCTTTACTTAGTCGCTATACAACTAGTGTCAACATCTCAACCTTTCTGAGCCTCAGGTTCCATATCAATCCAATAATGAATACATCACCTGTGCTGATACTCAAATGGAGTTGTTATGAAGATCAAGTCATGATACGCAGCAAGGTATTTGACAACCTTAGATAAGATTATTAATCATTGTTATCATTATTTTTTCTAAGAAGTTTCAAAAATATTGGCATTTTTATTGTAAGTTAGATATGGGTTTTGCTGTGATGTTATAGTAAAGATTTTTTGCTAATGCTCTCTTGTGTCTGCTTCATTTTTGCTTCCAGGCACAGGGAAGGATTTTACTTTACTACCCTGGACTCCTTGCCTTGGGTAGGGACACATTACCAGTCTGGGCAGTGATCCTAACCTAACGCTTCATTTTCAGGTAACAGCATTCATTTGCTGATGTAAGACTGCAGTGGTCTCTTCTTTCTTCAGCATGGTTTCTTCTTTCCAGATGGTGGAGTTTTTATTGATCTGAGTCCCTGAGTGCAGATGTGGGTAAAAATGGACAAATTAACTAAGTTTCTCATAGATCACTAAACTCATCAGAGGCCCAAAAATACAAGATCAGCATGATTCTGACGGATGTGAGATTGTGGTTCATCACTTGTTACATTAAAGAGTGAAAACATTACCAAATTCGTTTATCAAATCTAGGAGTCTCTTGGATGAATCCATGGATTTTTCTAGGTATAATATCATATCATCTGCAAAGAGAAAGAGTTTGATTTCATCTGCCCCTATTTGGAAGCCCTTAATATCTCTCTCTTGCC
>VBSM01000361.1:24364658-24438509 GCA_008086735.1 Cheirogaleus medius
TGTATGTAACCCTAACAATATTTGTACCCCTATTATATGATGAAATAAAAATAAATAAATAAAAATTAAAAAAAATAATAATAATTTTAGAAATGAATACTCAATGCTTTATAAATAAATTAATCCAAGTTTAGAGATTTATGTTACATCTAGAGAGACTCAAGAGTATCACAAAAAAAGAGTGAAAACAATTAGAAATAATATTAACAATAATAACAGTTATAATACCTATTATATATTGACTACTTTACTATATGATCACTGTGAGAAAGTCTTTTCTTACATTTAGTTATTCCAATATCTCTTTAAGATGGGTGTTATTACTATTTTCATTTTATAGATGGGGAAACTGAGACTGATAGTTTTATAAACTTGTCTAAGGTCACATGGCTAATTGATTTTGAAAGTAGGATTTTCTATCTCCAAAGATTACGTGGCTAACCCCTTTCTCCAGACTGTTCTATAAATTGAGACAATAGTGTTCACCCTCCTTGGAATAAGGAAGGAAAAAAGCAAGAGTTGTACGTCAGCAGTTAGGTATAATACCAATTTCAAGTATCCATTTGACTTTGGATAGGACGACTAATGTTTTTTCAAAGCCACAATCCAATGACTGCTGTGTAGTGCACTGTCTTTTACAAAGTAGATGCTTTATTGAAGAGCGGCTTACAAACTGAATTTCCATGCCTGTAATCACTTTATACAATTTAAAAATATTTGTCATTGACTAAATCTCTGCGCAAATATATTTTCTAAAACAATCCTTTCGTGGGAATAACTTTATATTCATCTGATTTTTCAGTTGAGATTTTCATATGTTGATATTTCTCAGCAGCCATTCTTTAGAAGAATTGGATTTCTCACTTCTCTAAACAAGTTATATTTTTAAAAATCTCATTTCTCTAAACAAGTTATATTTTTAAAAATCTTATAAAATATTTATAAGTAGTTTCACTAGTTATCCATTATGAAGTTCCAATAGGGTACAATTTTCAATATCTTGTGATCTATGAAGTTGGAAACACTGAAGACTTTTAAAAGGGACACAAAGTTCAGAACAAAAAAATTCTGAGAAATTGTTTACTGAAGACATTAGGCATGTAGTTTGGGATAGAAAGAACATGAACCTACTTTTTGTTTTCATTATTATAATTGTTCTTGGTATTTTTTGTGATATGGCAAGATAAACACAGGAAGTGGCTAGTATATTGAAAAAGCCTTGATTTGGTTATCAAAAGATTCCAGATACAATTTATATTAACTAGTTATATGATTTTGAGTTGTTCCCTTAACTTCTCTGAGGTATCATTTACTTATCTGTGAAACTGAACTAATATTCCTTGCCCTAATAACTGCTTAAGTTCATTGTAGAGATAAAATGAGTGTGGAATGTGAAAGAGCTTTATACATTATAAATCGTTATAGAAAACAAAGTTTTGTATTTAGCCTGAATGCTAGTTTTTTGTTTGTTTGTTTGTTTGAATATCTGTTGTTAAAAGTGCAAACACGAAGAATGCATATAGTCCAGATTAGTTGTTTTGTCAATAGAAATAGATGAAAGCATGTTCATTACTTGCCTATTGTGCCTTTATGAACACAGTATTTATTGTGCACCCTTTCTTTGTTTCTACACTTTATTTCTGTCTGTGAGATCTGCTAAGACTCATAGAGGAAACAGGGAATATGTGTGTGCATGTGTGTGCACTTAAAGTGATTAGGAATAAGGAGGGTGATAAAATTATTAACTTTGGAAGTACTTAATGTAAGTCATTTTGATGCTAACACGAGTGTGTTTATCTAAATGCAATTCATGATTAAATGTATAATCCTTCCCCCACTTTTGACAAGCAAAAATATTAAATGTATAAAAATATAATTATTAATTGTATTGTTTTATGATTGATTAACTGTTATGAAGTATCTCAATGCAATTAACATTATAAAGTTCTTCTGAATATTCCTTTGATCCCCTATGTTTTAGTACATGACAATTTTAAGAACTATAATATTTTGGTGAGAAATGACTACATGCCTTATTCATATGGTAGCAATATTTTAGAACCTCATAATGATATTCATTTGATTTTTTAGCATCCAAACCATGGGTTAGGTCCAAAAACAGAAATATTATCACCAATTTCATTCTAGGGATAGAACCTCAATAGTTTTATTCTCTTTCTTCCATTGTAAACAAACTTCTAACCTCAGGAGCTATTTCAGAAAGCAATTATTTATAATGCACTTACATTTATATGAATTTCATTACTGAGAGTATATGGAAATGACTAGATAAGAGAAGATTTTTTAGGTAATTCATAGTTATAATTAACAATATGTGAAATGAGGGGCTGCTAATTTTGAAATGTGATAGTTTTCTAGCAAAATTTATTCTACTTTATTACAATGTACTTAATAAGATTCCCTAGTCAAAATCAATTCTAAACAGTCCATTTCTGTTATAACATTTTAGGTGTTATAATGTTTATGTTGACATCTTTTACCAGATCATTCTTCTAAATAAATAATTTTTCTATTTTATAAGTCCAAATAATGTATTATAGTCTAAGAGCAGAGCAAAATCCCAGAAGGTGATTTCTAAAGGTTCTTTTTAAAAAATTCTTATATATTCTCCAACTAGCTCTTGTTTTTTCAAGAATTTAAATCCTACTTTAGTATTTCAAAGTAATTTTAATTTTTTTCACTGAATTATAACATAGGTACAGAAGAGTACATAAACTATAAGTGAACAGTTCAATCATTTTCCACAAAGTAAAATTACCAATGTTTAAAACTCAGAAGTCAAGAAATAGAATGTTATGAGACACAGCACCAGCCTTTGTGTTCCCTCCCAACCCAAACTCAACTTATCTTCTGACTTATGATATCTTAGAGTGGTTTTGCTGTTTTTGAACTTTATACAAATGAAATTATGCAATAAGTGTCTTTTCCATTAATTTTCTTTCCCTAAACATTGTATTTGGGAGGTTTCTCTATGTGGTTGCATGTAGCAGTTAATTCATTCTTTTTCATGGTATAATATGCCATTGTATAAGTATTCTACACTTTATCCATTTATTTATGTATCTACTTAATTATCTTTGAGGGTATTGGAGTTCTGTATAAACAGTGTTGCTATTGAGATTCTATTTCATGTCTCCTTGCTGTGTGTACCAATGAGCCGCATTCTGAGCAAAAATTTATTTAATTATACTGGATACTGCCAAACAGCTTCCCAAAGGAATTAGACATAATTTGTGCTCCCAAGAGCATCTAAGAAAATCTCCATTATTACAATCTTCCTCAAATTTGGTATTAACAGGGTAGTCTTTTTTATCTTACCTATTTTGGAGAGAGTATAATGGTAGCTCATTAAGGTTTTCATTGGCTGTTGCCTAATGATTAATGAAACTGAGAAACTTTTCATGTTTTCATTGGCCTTTTGTAATCTTCACCTGTGAAGTGCCTGTTCAAGATACTTGCTCATCTTTCTCTTGATGTGTCTCTATTTTTCTATTTATTAAAAAGATTTCTTAACATACTTTATTTTTTTATTTCAGCATATTATGGGGGTACAAATATTACAGTTACGTATATTGCCCATGCCCCCCTCCCCCCTGGAGGCAGAGCCTCAAGCATGACCATCCCCCATACGTTGCACATCTTACTCATTATGTTTGTATATACCCATCCTAAATGTTTGTTCATTTTCAGGTTTAAGTGTTCTAGATGTCTTCTCTAACTCTGTGCCTTGTCTTATCACATTTTTACTTGTCTATAGTGAAATGTAGTTCTTAATTTTAATATAATTCAATGTGCCAATATTTTTCATAAATTATAGTTACAGCTTTTTATGTTTAAGAAATATTTGTCTACCCTGAGGTAATAAAGGTATTCTTCTATGTTATCTAGAAGCTTTGCTTTTCCTATTTACAATGCATGTGAAATTAATTGTTTTGAGGAAGGAATCAAATTTATTTCCACATGTATATAGAATTTACCTGTCACAAGTTATTGAAAAGATGATCCTTTCTCAACTTTTCTCCAGTGATACTCTTTTAATAAATCAACTATCCATATCATTGAGGATCATTTTCTGGACTCTATTCAATAGTACGCATATGTATTTTCATGAAAATTGTTTGCTGATATTTATTTCTTATAGTATTCCTTAGGTTTTGGTATCAAGATTTCTGCAGGTATAAAATGTGTTAGGAAGTGTTTTCTCTTTTTATAACCTCTAAAACAGTATGTGTTTGTGTGTGTGTGTTATTTTTTCTTAAATTGTTTGGAAGAATTTATCAGTGGAGACAAGTAGAACAACAATGTTCTTCATGGAAAGGTTTTAAATTATACATTCAATTTCTTTAATAAATACAGAACATTATTTAGGCATTCCATTTCTTTTCTTGAAAAATTGTATTTCTAAGGTATTTTCCTCTAGGATATTTTTATTTCATCTCTTATTTCATGTTTTTGCCAAAAATTCATTCACTGGTATTTAAATGTTTGTCAAAACTTATGAACAATTTAATGTCAGTAGATTCAGAAGTAATGTCATCTTTTTCATGCTGATATTGGTTAATTTTACTATTTCTTTTTTCCACCAAATTAATAAAGTTCACCAAAACTTTATCAATTTTACTGTTTTTTATTTAAAATGTATGATTAACATTGTATGTTTGCTTAATTTTGTTAATTGTAGTTATTTTTAGCATATTCTTTTTTAATGGATAAAAATTTTATATATTTATCATGTACAATATGATTTTTGACATATATAAACATTGTGGAATGGCTAAATTGAGATAATCAGCATATGTGCTATGTCACATACTTATTATTTGTGGTAGAACACTTAAAATCTACTCTCTTAACAATTTTCAAGGACACAATACATTGTTATTAACTATAGTCAATATGCTGTACAGTAGACATTTTGAACTTATTCCTCCTAATTACTGAAATTTGTACCCCTTGACCAACATCTCTTAAACATCCACTCTGCAGTACCTTGTAATACTCATTTGACTCTGTTCCTATGAATTCAACTTTTAACACTTCACATATAAATGAAATCATATGGTATTTGTCTCTTTGTGCCTGGCTTATTTCACATAATGTCCTCCAGGTTCATACATGTTGCTGCAAATGGCATGATTTCATTTTTTAAGGCTGAATACTATTCCATTTTATATAGATACCACATTTTCTTTATCCATTCTTTCATTGATGGACACAGGTTGATTCCATATCTTTGCTATTGTGAGTAGTGCTACAATAAACATGGGAATGCAGATATTTCTTCAACATACTATTAATAATTTCACATCCTTTGAATATATACCTAGAATATTTGCTAAACCATATAGTAGTTATATTTTTAATTTTTTTGAGGAATTTCCATACTATTTTCTATAATGCCTGTACTAATTTACATTCCCACCAAGGGTATACAGATGTTCCCTTTTCTTCACATTCTCACTAGCATTTATCTTTTACACAGTGTATGTAGCTTGCATCTCCTTGGTTAAATTTATTATTAAGTACTTTATTTTATTTGTAGCTATTGCAAATGAGATTGTTTTCTTGAGTTTTGGGGATAGTTTGTCGTTAGTATATAAAACTGTCACTGATTTTTGTAGGTTGATTTTGTATCTTGAAAATTTACAGAATTTGTTTATTAATTCTAAAAGCTTTTTGGTGGAGTCTTCAGGGTTTTTTTTCTATATAAGATCACGCCATCTGCAAACATGGACAATTTGACACATTTTTTCTCTTTCTTCTGTTCCAAGATTTGCTTCGAATGTCAGTAATTTTTCTCTATGTCTTGATTTAGTTTCAGACTACAATTTTTTATATACTGTTTGCTTGTTATTATGATGATAAAAATATTTTTGATTTCCATTGTGATTTCTTTAGTGACCCATTGGATTTTCAGAAGTGTATTTCTTAATTTCTATATTTGTGAAGATTTTTTTTGTTATAATCAATCCTTATTATCCATGGATTCTGCATTTGCAAATTTGCCTTCTCACTAAAATCTATTTGTATTTAAATATATGCTGTTAGAGGGAAAACTAAAAAAGAACTCATTATAATATATCAAGTTTAAGTACAAATTTAAATTAAAACTGAAGACAGATTTTTTGATAATAAAAAAAATCTATTTGTAACCCCAATATCAACACTCATGGCACCATCCCTGTCACTGGCAGACCATCACAGAGTGAGGAAAAATTTGAGTTCATCTGATGAACATGCTCTCAGCTGAGGTAGAACAAGGCAACACCTTGCCTTCTCGTTTCTGCTCTCATTCAGGGAGGACCAGAGGATGGAGACGGTGGGGGCAGTGCAGTGTAATACTGGAACTTCTGGTTTTAGGGTAGCTAGACAGGGTTTAAATTCCACCTCTGGCACCTGTTAGTGGGGTAGCCTCAGGGTAGCCACTCAACATTACTGAAACTCACTTTGCCTTTTGTAAAATAAAGAAAATAAACTTTATTAGAAGGAGTTTTTTCTTTACTTTAGTATTTAAGAGTATAATTTATGTGACATGTACATATGTATGTATTTCCCCTACACGTAAAAATTCTGTATTCACTAATTCAGTGTTCGTGGAGACTTTATAGAATATAACCACTCCAAATAATGAGAATTGACACTGGGGTTTTTTTTCTTAAAGAAATTTCTAGCTAATTCATTCAAGTTTCCAATTCTTTTACCTTTGCTGCGGCTAGTTTTATGGCCCAGTATGTGTCAATCTCAGTAAACATTTCAAATGCACAATTGTTGGCTCAGTCATATGATTTATGGGTTGAATTGTGTCCCCCCCAAAATTTGTATATTGAAGGCTTAAATCCCCAGTGCCTCAGAATGTGACCTTATTTGGAAATAGGGTCACTAAAGACATAATTAGTTAAGATGAGGTCATAATGGAGTAGGATGGGCTCTTTATCTAAAATGATTAGTGTTCATATAAAAAAAATGCTATGTGAAGATACAGATATGAACACATGGAGAACACCACATGAAAAATATATTTATGCGAGTTATCTCGAGTTAAAGAATTACCAGAAGGTAAGAGAGAGGCCTGGAACAGATCCTCCCCTAGTGCCTTCTGAGGGAGTGTTGCTCTGCCAACATTTTGGTGTCAGACTTTTGGCCTCTAGAACTGCAAGATAATAATTTCTATTTAAGCTACCCATAGTTTACGGCACTTTGTCACATCAGCCCTAGGAATTAATACAGTTTGTATGTGGCAATTAGGTCACACTGTCATTCCTGGTCAAATTTTTTGTTATCTTACACATTTCTTACCTGTTTATTCTATCAATTACTGATAGAGGTGTTAAAATCTCTCACTGTAATTATGAGTTTTCTTTCTTCTTTCAGTGATATCAATTTTTGATAGTATAACTCATAAAAATTTACATTTATTTATAATAAATACTATAAAATAATGTGTAAAATATAATTATGCCATACATAAATTTCATAATTTCTACATAATTTTAAACAATTTTTTCAGATTTACACCCATATATTTTTTTTCTTTCTTCTTCTTTATTCTTCCCTTTGAACTTTATCTGAGATTAATTTCTTTCTGGCCCAAGAGAATTCTTTACTATTTCTTTCAGAGCAGGATTATTGGTGACAAATTCTTTTTAAGTTTTGCTGGTCTAAAAGTGTCTTTATTTTGCATCCGTTAAAAAAAATTCAGTCCTTTGAAGATTATCAGTTCATAGTTTTCTGGCTTCCACTCTTACTATTAAAATACAAAGTGTCTTTTTTCTAGCTACAAGAATTTTCTCTATTTGGTTTTCTGCATTGTTACTAGAATATGCCAAGTGTATTTTCTTCATGTTTATTTTTGTAATGATTCTTGATTCTATGTCTTTTTATCTCTTTAAATATTGCTCTACCTCCTTATTTCTCTTCTCATTTTAGGACTCCAAAGGTTTATATTTCACCTTTTCACCCTGCCCTTTGGTGTTTATTCTCTCCTTTTCTTCTGTATATTCTATCTTTATTCTCTCAATATTTCAAGCTTCATCCTGTTTCATTTCTTGAGTTCTCATTTTGGCTGTATGTGTGTAATTTGCTGTAAAATCCACTCATTGAATTGTCTTCACTTCTTTTTTTTCTTTTCATTTCATTTCTTTTCTTTTTGCATCAAGTCTTGCCTTGCTATATGCATGGTTATTGTTAACTAAAAGTCGTAGATTGCATATGAAAAATGGTAGAGGTCAATTCAAGTAATGAATGATGATCCATTCTTCTTGAAAGGATTTATTTTGCTGCTGTCAGACAACTAAGCCAGGTTCAGGTCACCTAAATTCAATCAGCAATTGAGATTATTTAAAGCTGGGTTTCAAATACTGTCAGGACTTGGCTAGCGTCAGTTTTTGTATACTCATAAAGCATGGCTTCTTGAAGTCACGATTAGATTCTGAGGCACTTTCCAGGGCCACTTGCTTAGCAACTCCCAAACACCAATTTTTATCAATAAGCTTCATAAGTTAGAGAAAATCTCTAAACAGCCCTGAAATTGCTGCAATAGCTTTGCCGGGAAAGCAGGGTCACTCAGATTCACTTGTCTGGCTTTTATCCTCTCCCAAATTTTGGTTCTGCACATTTTCACTCCCTTAGCTCCCTGATGCCTTCACACTGATTTCTTTTTTTTATTTCAGTGTATTATGGGGGTATAAATGTTTAGGTCATGTGTGTTGCCTTTCCCCTCCTTCTCCCCCCACTCCGAGTCAGTTTCCAGCGTGTCCATCCCCCAGATGGTGCTCCTCACACTCATTATGCATGTATATACCCAGCCCTCCTCCCCCTCCCACCTGCCCGACACCCGATAAATGTTATTCCTATATGTCCACTTAGGTGTTGATCAGTTAATACCAATTAGTACATGTGGTGCTTATTTTTCCATTCTTGGGATATTTCACTTAGTAGAATGGGTTCCAGCTCTATCCAGGAAAATACAAGAGGTGCTATATCACCATTGTTTCTTGTAGCTGAATAGTACTCCATGGTATACATATACCACATTTGATTTTAATGTTCGGACTTTCTACTTCTTCTCAGTAGTAGAGCTGGTCTTAATCTAGTCCACTATTGCTGGAAGCAGAACTCTTTTTTGGCTTGAAATTTTTATAACTCTATCTAATTTGTCTATAATATTATATTTACATGTAATTTTGCATAACAGACAAAAAGAATTGTATTATCTACTGCTGCTTGTGAATCTAAGTTTATACCATGAAACTGAGAGGACTTGCCTACCATTCAGTTCAGAACACCAAGAGAACATTTTTTAATCTTTTTAATTTGGTCAGTAAATCAGTCAGTATAAACTAGATTGGTTACACTATGGAAATAAACTAACTCCAAACTTAATGACTTAACACAAACAAGTTTTTTGATTGCTCATACTTCATGAGTCTCTGTTTAGTGGGGACTCTGCTTTAGCTTGGTTTCCTCAAAGATTCAGATAAATCTGGATCATTTCTAGTCATAGTAAAAGACAGAAAAAGTTACAGCAAATAAATTTCTGACTCTAAAAGTGTTACCTAGACATAACTCATGTCTTTTCTGCTCACATTCCATTGGTCAAATCAAGTCACATGGCTAGGCCTTCCTCAAGGAGTCAGAGACACTCAAGTTTACTCTGTCTAGAAAGGGAAACACAACATCTCTGAACAGCACAATGGTTAACAGCCAGTTTTATAAAGCGGCCAATGACCATCATTACCTAGCAACTGCAAGACTGTAAAGTCCTCAGGGGTAGATAATATGTTCTGTTCTTATATGTGTATGTACTCTAATATAGTTGTATTAGTTTTGTATTGTTGACATAACAAATTGCCACAAACCCGTTGGCTTAAAACAGCACAAACTTACTATCTTACAGTTCTGTCAGGGAAAAGTCTGGTACAGGTTTCACTGAGCTAAAATCAAGTTGTCAGCAGCTGTGTTCCTTTCTCGAAACTCTCTTTTTGCTTATTCAAGTTGTTGGTAAAGTAAGTTCCTTGTGGCCTCTCTTTTCTTGCTGACTATAAACTAAGGGTCACTCGAAGCTTCTAGAGGCTATCACATTTCTTGGTTCACGATCCCCTTTCTCCATCTTCAAAGCCAGCAAAGGGAAGTTGAATTGTTTTGGTGCTACAAATCTCACTCTCTCTCTCTCTCTATGTATATGTATTCTATATATATTTAATACATATTTACATATTAATACATGTTATTAAAATATGTATATAATTATATATATTTAATTTTAAAATAATTAAAGGAAAGTTTTAAAAAGTGATATTTGTGCTTTATCAACCAGTTAAGTGAAGGCCATCTGGTCCTACATATGAAGAAATACAACCATAGACATGTACTTTTTTTTCTTTGATATTGATTAATCCTCATTCTTTCAAGGATAAATGAAATTAATATTTCATAAGCATAAAATAGGATAGTCTATGTTATTAATTGCAAGAAAGAGTTTTAACAATTCCCTTTTTCTTTGCATGATTCAAGAAGTTTTGCTGAGTAACTCACATATTTAGGTATGACTTCTTTGAGTATATATGGTAGAAAATGGTAGCATATATTTCTAAGGAATATTGTAGTTTTCATATAAGTATTATCCATATTATTCTGTTGTATTTTTACAATTTTTCTGTGATATAGGCAAGGCAGGAATAATTAATCCAATTTTACAGATGAGGAAATTGAGACTCAGGAGTTATAAGTGATATATCCACAGGTTTAAGAGAGCTAATTGTAGCAAGCCAAGGAATCCCTTAAAACATATTTCTTTCCACTTTCATCATTTTCTTTAGACTTTTTTAATAGAAACTTCCTGGACATTAAGGGTTGACAAATTTCCTGATACTTCTCCCAAAGATTTTATGTGATGCTTAGGTCTTTCTTCCAGAGAATCGCCCAGCTCCATGTTCAACTTTTCAGATACCAGGGAAGTGGCCAACCAGCCACAGATTTTCCAGATATAGTTATTAAACTTTTGCCATTTTGATAAGACTTTAGGAACATTAATAATGTATTAATATTAATAACTAGCTCTCTCTATTACCTTTTCTTACTGATTTTAAATCAGGAACAGTGCAATAATAATACGTAAACAGGCAGAAATAACAGAAGGTGCTTATGCGGTTGCTATCACTACCTCATGTGAAGGGGTAAGGTTGAACTGGTATGTTAGTTGACTGCCATGTGCTCGATGGCAATGAAGTAAAAGATCTCAGAATCCACTCTGGACAGGTGGGTTTAGTTTTGTTACTTACTAACCATGCAATTATGAGCCAAAATAATCACTCTGAAAAAATACATGTATTGATAACTCATTTGAATTACAGTTTTATGGCTATCAAAGTAATCTATGTGTGAGTGAGTTTCTATAACCAGAAATTAGATGCAATATGAAGATTTTGATCATGCTGTTGCTGAAGGTGCTTTTTCATTCTTTCCTATAAATGAAATCCTTGAGTTGAGGAAAAATCACTTCATAGGCTGCATGACAATACTATGGTGGATACCTCTACCAATATTACTTTAGTTCTGGATACTTTATATTTTACATGACTAATTATATTATGAGATACAACAAAATTGTCCTGTGATTAGAGGGACTTCTTTGCATTATAATGACGTTCTGTTTTATGTGGCTTATCAATACTCCTCTCTATCTCTGAAAGCTTTGCCTGCAGTAGCAAAGGCCAGAGTTTGTCCTCTTTCTCTGTGACATAGTAGATATGCATAAATACAGTCACACCCCTCTTTTTAGTGTATGTGTATCAGGCTCTTTATACTTAGCTTAATCTTTCAGCGTACGTTATCTCCCCCTTTAATCTAACCATCTGTTATGTGGGTTTTGAGTCTTATTTCATATGTCATAGACCAGACACTATGAAACCATCATCATTCATACTGTGTCAGAACTCAAGATACAGGCAACTGTTTTTCTTCTACTTCATTTTTTTTTCATGATAATTCATCTCATTTCTTTTCAGAGTAACTGTAAAATTTTGAAGTCATTCTCATCAGCATCAAATCACTTCTTCAAACTAGTATTGTTCACATCAGCTATCCTTTTTTAAAAAAATCACCCTTTTAAGAGAAAACCTTATCTCTTCTTCCTGAATTTTACTACTTTTCCAACTTCTGTGGTCTATTCTTTTATAAGAATTCTATTTCCATTTTTTTAAGCAAATAATTCTAAGGTCCAAGCAGACAGTTCAAAGTGTAATATGAACCCATAAAATATTGCTGATAAACATACCAAATGACATTAGGTCACCTAATTTAATATTTATTTATTATATTATATATCCAAATGCATAGAGAGTGTTTAGTCTCTCAAGGAGGTCTTTGTTCATAGAGAGAAATGGACATGTAAAATCAAATTTTAATATGTTATAATTAGTATTAACAAAGATATGTAGAAAATACTCTGAGAGCACAAGAACAGGTAAAATTACCAACGATTATAAATCAGAAAATGATTCATGGAGGAGGTAATATTTAGGTTTATTGCTGAAGGATTATTTTAGTAGGATGTAGAACTGAGTAGAAAGTACTGCAGAAATATATTGTGGGCAAAGACAATAGTATGATTTATTAGTTATCTATTGCTGCATAACAAAGTACTACCAATTTAGTGGCCTAAAACAACACATATTAATTATCTCATAGCTTCCATGTGTCAGGAGTCTGGGCATGCTTAGCTGAGTTCTCTACTCAGGGTCTCACATGGCTGTAATCAAGGCATTGGCCTGATCTGTGTTCTCATCTGGAAGCTCATTTAGGGAAGAATCAGCTTCCAAGCTCGTTCAGTTGTTGAGAGAATTGATTCCCTTGTGGTTGTGTGGTTGGTGCCCTGGCTTGTTATTGGCTGGAGGCTGGATATTGCCATCAGTCCTAGAAACCTTCCACAGGTCTCTGTCCATGGGCATTTCAAACATGGATGTTTGCTTCTGCAAGGCCAGCAGGAAAACTTCTCACTTTTAAGGGCTTTCAGCTGATTAGGTTATGTGTAGCTGGGATAACCCCCTTTTTTATTAACTTGAAATCAATGATATGGGACCTTAATTACAACTGCAAAATTCCTTTACCTTTATCTATAACATGCCATATATCATGAAAGTGGCATCCCAACACCTTCCCATATTCTATTGGTTAAAAGGAAATCATAGGTTCCACCCACACTTTAGAGAAGGGATTGTGCAACGTTGTGATCCCCAAATGTTGAGAATTATTGTGGGTCACCCTAGGATCTGCCACAATAGCCAAAGACAAGTACTCATTAAATACTGTATGTTTTTCAAAACTGAAAGTACTATAGGTTCATAGAATGGAAGATAAATTGTAAAACATGCGTTAAGGTAGATAAAGGTCAGAATCTATGAACTTTGGGTATTTTGTAAAAGAGTTTAGATATTTTTTTCATGTGTGCAATGAGAAACCACAGAAATTCTGAGTAGAGCTTGCAGACAGTCAACATGGAAGCAATGAGCAAGATGGAAGGCAGCAGACTGGGTTTGGAAGTGGGGAAGCCAGTTAGAACACTCGTGCAATAATGCAGCCAAGAGAAGATGGGGACTTTGGTAAAAATCTATGAAATGAAAAATCAATCAATATTAAGCAATATTTAAGAAAAAGATTACCATGATCATTGAAGATGGGGAAGACAGAGGATTGTAGGGTGACTTATTTTTGTCTACACTGGCTGTAATCTCTGATTCAGTGGCTTCCCAACCTGGGGTTGGGAAGTAGCTTTTACTATTGTATAAAATATACTGATTGAGCAATTTTACACAAAGAATTCCATTAGGTGTTTTATGGGATTCAAGTATTTACCTAATATATTTGCCAACTCAAGAGGTATATGGGATACATAACCTAAATGACTAGATGTATATATAAGGCAGTGTGTAGTATGATATGTGATGCAATGCAATGACAAGATATCTGGAGAATTTCATATTGGCTGTGACTTATGTTTTATGCAGGATAGTAAGCAAAAACAAAATTTAGAAGTAGAGATTGGGACTAAGGATAGCAATTTTTGAGTGAGAGCTAAAGAACTTGAGCTTTATTTTATAGGCAATAGAGTAACAATAAAGGCTTTTGAGCCTGAAACTGACTCTACCATAACAGTGCTTTCTGAAAATTAATTTGAAAATTGATAAGCATAATAGATTTGATGGACAGAGTCTGGAGCTAGGGGAGCACTTTAAAGGATATTTTTATAATCTAGCATGAAATGAATTTAGGCTCTGGCTGGACTTGGGCCAGTGGGATTGGAAAATGATACAGGCAGAAATGTTTGTCAAGAACCTCCACCCAAAGTGCATGAGGTGTGTGGTACCAGAAAATTTCTGGGGTAGGTCCTTATTTATTTGATAGTTTCACTTTCTTACTAGCATTTTAAGAGCTTCCTCATCTTACATGTCACCATTAGGACACAATCTACTTTTCATGTGCTTTCGCCATTACCCTTGGTCATAGCTTAAAAATAAATCATTGTTGTTTAGTTAGAAATATGTATCTCTTGTCTACCCAAAGGCTAGAGTTTCTAGTCTGTAGATAGTAATTATTTTATTAATAGTACTACTAAACATTGCTGTTGAACATGTATTATATTCAGGTGCTATCCTGAACACTCAACAAGAATTATCCCTTGGAATAAACTGCATGGTTGTAAACCCAAATGACAGGTGAAAACCTGGAGTAAAATGACATCCTCAGGTTCACACCTCTAGTTAGTAGCAGAATCAGGATTCTGATTTGGAGTATGGACAGAAGCCTCTCGCAGAGCTGAAATTTGATCATTATGTGATACTCCTAAATTTAACACTGTAAAAGAAATCTTTAATATTTTGTAATACTTTAAATTGATTCTCTATTTTAATTTTTTGTTCATTTATTGTTGTGGGCAGAACCAATATACAGCCTATTCAGTTAAATTTTCCCTGTAGTATAATTTAAAGTTACTAAGAAGTCTTGTGTTTAATAAACTCCTCCATTGTTTAGGAAGGTATGTTAAAGCCCCATTTCCCCCTTAGAGTGCTGCTTCTTCTAAACACCTGTGAGTATAACTTTAACCCAATATATGTCATCCAATAAATAGGCAGAAGGCTACAAATTGTATCACTTTTATTTATTCACTCACTTATTCTATCATTCATTTATTCAGCACAGATTTACTGAACACTAAACAATACAAGATATTGGCAATGCAGAGATGAAGACAGGATTGTTGTTATTTTGTTTTTTTTAATTTCTGGGGACACACTTTGAATTAACTTTATGATTGGAAGAGGGATATGAAGAAAGAAGGATTCCAATCTATGGATAGGTTTATTCCTTCATTTGGTAATGGTAGCTTTAAGAAATGATAGCCAATATCATGGGCTGTGACAGGAAATAAATTCCATGGTGGGGACTCACCTAGTGCAAAGACTCAACACAGGGTATAGGGCAGAGAATAAAAGGGAAGTGTGAAGTTTCTCCTAAAAGCAGGAAGATGTTGAGTACATTGATAATCTTATACAAATTTTCCATTTGTTCAGAGAAGAATGTTCCCTTAGCCCAATTATCAAGTTAGAAAAGATTTAAAGCAATATAATACTTGTAGTAAAAACCAAAGTAAAAAACTCAAACAATAAAAAATAAGACAGAAGAGATATCTGCTGCCCACATTAATTCAATATCTAATCAAAAGAGTAAATGTATGTAATTAACCAGGGTATTTTGACAAGACTATGCCTAAATGGCTTCATTATAATGTACTGTTTCACATTTTTGTAATTTGCAAAATATCTTGTTGAGGCAGGTCAAGTTATACCATGCTCCTGTTCACTTTATAGATGAGGAGTGTGAATTTATTATTACACTTTTGTGATTGGGTAGCAATGCTTAACTTTCCAAACAGTATCTAATACATTTAACCTCTTTCTTGTTTTAAGAAGAGGATAATTTCATCACTGGTCCAAATGACACAACTCTTCTTGTTTTATACTGATAGATAGTCAGAAAAAAGTAGAGATACAAAAGGTACAGAGATTGGCAAATTATTAACATTTCCACCACAACTATTAAGCAGGACAATTTCTGACTACTAAAGAATAGTTTGTTCTCCCACAGTTGTGAAAGTACCTTACATATGTTCTCTAAACTACAACTTGGCAGTCTTTCTCTACTCTCTGGGGAAAAACAAAACGTCTGATAATGTGAACAATTCTAAAGGGCTTCGTCATCACCGTTATCCTTTGTCAGCATGAACATTAATAAATAGCCATTGAGGGGGAGAGGGGGAGCTGAAAGCAGCCTGCACTGGCCATTCTCAAGGTGAGGATCAAAGTTTGTGGGTAGAGGTTCATTTATGGATGGACTGTCTTGGAGAGAGCATTGTGAATCATCAGAGAAGTGACTGGAGACACCTAATGTGGGATAGAGAGAGGAGGGATGATCCACTTGGCAAGATGAATAGGTACCTGGAGGAAGCATCCACACTTGGGATAGGGTTAGGGGAGAGATCCCCAGAGTTCCACACTTTCCCAGCAGACCAAGAAATCCAAGCTGGCAGTCCCCTAACTGATCAGGGAGCTGCTTAGAGACTGTGCACCAGGATTGCACTGGATTGCAGGCACAGTGGGGTCCCAACAGCTTCTGGTCTCAGGTTGCTGCAACAGATGCCACTCTGTGCCCTCAGCCGCAGAGTGCTCATTCTGCAGAGGGGTTGGCTCTACTGAAGCTGCCTTCCCATACCTCTGCCAGGCCAGGGAGGGACCAGGAAGGGCAGACACTCTAACACACACTGTGACTGGGTGCCATGTGCCTCCCCAAAACTCCCCACTGGCTGCCTCCTAGGGGTCCTAGCAGAGCAGGTGCCTGCAGGCCCCCAGCATCTTCTGCCACCATCTTGCCATCTGGAAAGCACTGTCGCTGCCACCTGAGTAGCACTGCAGCAGCTGCCACAGTCAGACCTGAGCAGAGGGAGAGACCCAGCCACCACAACTCCCTGAAGAGGTGCTGCACACTTCTCCAACCCTTTCAGTTGTGAGTGGCCCAGCTGCTACAGCCCAATGAGCCTCCTTGCTGCCAGCCACTATCCTGTGACCCATGCAGGAACTGGTCAAGGCCCCTTGAACTGTCCAGGCACCCACAAAGGTCCTGTGACATAACCCACCACCAGATGCAGACCCACAATGTACACAGGTGCCCACCAAGAACCCACATCCTGCCCAGGCACTAACCTGCCTCACTGCTAGCTGCAGTCCCATGATGTGCCTAGGCTCCTGCCAAAGTCCAGCAATCCGTCCAGGTGCTGGCCAAGGTCATGCCACCTGCCTACATGGATAAGGACTTGCTCAACCCCCATCAAGAGCTTCCAACAGTAGCTTGGAGACCAACCCACTCATCTAACCAATTATCCTCCAGCACCAGCTTGGATTGTGACAGCCACAGGGAAATGGGACAACTCAGGAGAACAGCAACATTACAGGTTCTCAGTGTATCTGCCCTCTCCTGCCAGGTCAATCCTCCAGAGTAGGACACAAAAGCACTATCTAGGGACTTCTCCTCCTTCTAAGTAGGAGAATTCCCAGCAAAGGAGAACAGGTGCATTGCAAACCTTTCGTCCCTGAGCTGAGAGAAGATAAGAAGAAACCAGCAATGGAATTCTGGTAACATGAAAATACAAGGTACTGCGACACCCTCAAAAGATCACAACAGATCCAAAGCCACAGACTTCAGCAAAAGGAAATTGTCAAAATGTCAGAAATGGAATTCAGAATATGGATGGCAAACAAGATGAACAGGAGTGAAGAGAAAGTTGAAAACCAACACAAAGAAATGAAAAAATATGAAAAACTCACTAAGGAGCTAGACAACATATGAAAGGACAGAAAGAATTAAAATACTAATTTAGGGAATTATAAAATACAGCAGAAAGCTTCAACAACATGCTAGACCTAGCAGAGGAAAGAATATCAAAGCTTCAAGACAAAGCTTTCAAACTAACCCAGTCAGTCAAAGATGCAGAAAAAATAAAAAATAAAAGAAGGAAAAGTCACTCAGAGAAATATGGGACTATATAAAATACATCAATATACAAATTATAGTATCCAGGAGGGAGAAGAAGAAAAAGCAAAAAGCAAGGAGAACTTCTTTGACGGAATTATTGAAGAGAGCATCCTTGGTATTGCCAGAGATTCAGATATCCAGACACAAGATGGTCATTAAACTCCAGGAAGCTTCATAAGAGGACATGTCCAAGACATACAGTCATCAACCTGGCCAGGGTCAAAATGAGAGAGAAAAATCTACAAGCTACAAGATGAAAGCAATAACTATCCTACAACAGAAAACTCATCAGGCTAACAGTAGACTTCTCAGCAAAAACCTTACAAGCCAGAGGGACTGAGGCCCCAGTTTTAGTCTTCTTAAACAGAACATCCACCAGCCAAGAATTTTGTATCCTGTAAAACTAAGTTTCATAAATGATGGAGAAATAAACACTTTTCCAGATAAGCAAACACTAAGGAAATTTGTCACTACTAGACCTATCCTATAGGAAATGCTCAAAAGTGCATTATACATGACACAGCATAATAGATATCCACCAGCGTAAAAACACCCCAAAGTTAAAGCTAATAACTCTT
Organism: Cheirogaleus medius; assembly: GCA_008086735.1. NCBI lineage: Eukaryota > Metazoa > Chordata > Mammalia > Primates > Cheirogaleidae > Cheirogaleus > Cheirogaleus medius. The sequence goes on from VBSM01000361.1 coordinate 24,383,339, forward strand.
GTAAAACAATAGCACAAAAGTGAAAACAAAACAATAAGGTTTCAGCCAACATATTAAATAGAACAGAATCCCACAGAGCAATAATAACACTCAAAATGAAGAGTCTAAATGCCCCACTTAAAACATGTAGATTGGCTAAATGGATGAAGAAATGCAACCCAAATAAATATTTTCTGTCTTCTAGAAACATATCTAAAGCACAAGAACTCTCACAGACTCAAGGTAAAGATATGGAAAAAAATATTCCATGCACGGAAACCAAAATCGAGCAGGTATAGCCATTCTCATATCAGATAAAATACACTTCATATCAACATTGGTAAAAAAAAAAAAAAAAAGACCAAAAAATGGTCATTATACAATGGCAAAGGGAGCAATTCAACAACAAGACATGATAATCCTAAATATATAGGCACCTAACACAGGAGTTCCCAATTTTATAAAACAAACTCTTTTAAATCTAAGCAAAGAAATAAAGAGTAGCGCCTTAATTGCTGAGGATTTCAACACTCTTCGGACAGAACTGGACAGATCATTAAAGCAAAAATAAGGAAAGAAACACTGTTCTTAAATGGAACTGTAGAACAAATGGAGATCTAACTGACATTTACAGAACATTCTACCTCAAAACTACTGAATATACATTGTTCTTATCAGCATATGGGACATTTTTCAAGATTGATCACATCTTGGGCCATAAAACAAGCCTTACATATTAAAAAAATCAAAATAATATGATGTATCTTCCCATACCACAGTGGAATAAAGTCAAAAATCAATTCTAAGAGAAGCACCCAAATCTCCACAAAATCATGGAAATTAAACTCCTGCTGCTATGATCCTTGGATCAATGACAATATTAAGATGGGAATCAAAAGATTCCTTGAACTAAAGGACTAAGATGATACAAGATTTCATAAAATCTATGGGATAAAGCAAAAGCGGTTGTAAAGGGGAAGTTTATAGTCTTAAATGCCTCCATCAAAAAAACAGAAATATCACAAATTAACAATCTAATGTCACACCTCAAGGACCTAAAAAGAGAAAAACAAACCAAAACCAAAATGAACAGAAATAACAAACTTCAGAATCCAATAAGCAAAATGGAAACCATTAAAACAAAACAAAAGATCAATGGAACAAAAAGTTGGTTCTTTGGAAAGATAAACAAAATCAATAGACCACTATACCAGTTAGATTAACCAGAAATAGAGAAGAGAGGACTCAAATAACCGTAACCGCAATCAGAAATGAAAAGAAGACATTACAATTGACACTGTAGAAACATAAAATATCATCTGTGAATATAGTGGACCAGAGACACCAGCTGCCAGATTATCTCAGAAAGAAGGGAAAGTTTTAGATGAAAAAGAAAAAACAAACAAACGTAGATCGTGCGTAATTCCAAGTGAAATGTGCCAGAACCGACCAGAGATTCCACAGGAAGAAGTTGTGGAGCAGAACAAGAAGAAGCAAGATATCAGCAGAGATCAGTCCCTGAGAGGCTTGAAGTCCAGCAAGAAGGGAAGGCACAGCGGTTTTTCTCCCTAACTCACATCTCTGGCACTTAGTGGGCTCCGGGGTTGCTGGAGAGCCCTTCTACCCTCATGAGCCCAAAAGCTGCTGCTGCCAGCGAACTGGGAGCTTTGTGAGGACATTTTTGATATCATTGATTACATAATAGCTAGATTTTTACAAAATAATGCACGTTTTTAAGTATATCTAATTGAAGTTTCTTGAATGCTGCCTTATTTGATCATAGCTACATTAATGCGGACTTCCAACATGGAAAGTTTCCCCCACCCCTGTTCTAGACTCAGGAATACCGTAATATGCATAATATCTTTTGAGGGAAAACAGCAGACTGTGAGCATGTAAACAAATCTATGTGAATGCTTGGGGAGGCATTATGAGGTGATTGGTAGAACGTAAAACAAAATTAAGGTAGAGTAGGGGACGCAGTTGGGTTCCATGTTATATTGATGGTCAGGAAAGGGAAGAGAGACATGAAGTAATTATGTAGCAAGTCCCCTGGATGTCTGTAAAACGGTGTCTGAGGCAGTTTCAACAGCACAGGCAGAAGCATTAAGGCTTGGCAGGTTCAAGGAATTGTCAGGAGGATAATGTGTCTGAAATGAGCTTGTAGCTATAGGACATAGGATCAGTTTACGATATAAGGCACAAAATTAGGTGGCTGGCACAAGCATAGCCAATAAACAGAAATGAATGTTATCTTCACTTAAAAATGTCACAAAGAGTTTTGAACTATGTGTAGACTTCTATTATTAGTAATGAGGCATCTGTAAATAGCCATTTTCTTCCTTGGATTATTGTCACTATCCTAAAACCTGATGTCTTTTTCTACCATTCAGTGCATACTGTTTCCTTTTGTTGGTTCTGCAAGAGATTTTGTAGGTTTTCAGAAACCTATGATCTATACAACACAAAGTATAATCTATATTTTAAAGGATTTTGTAAGGAAAATTTGATAAAATTATACCAAATCTGTAAATGTAGGGTACTGTTAATCCATCCTCAACAAACAAGCAGTGGTGGGAAATGTATAGGTTTTTGTGACACAAATTTTATTACCTAAGTTTGTTTCATTATTAGAAACTATATTGACATTTAATTTTATTTAATATATACCCACAATTTTACAAGGGAAGTGCTCTATATAAAATGAAATTTAGTATTAAATGGGCTTTCCTGAACATAGAGTTATTTGCTAAAGTTTTGAAACTTTTTTTATATATAATGAACCATCAATTTCTCATCAGTAAACCACATCTCAATACAAAAGCTCTTTAACAGTCCTGGGTGTACACTCTACCTTAAAACATTAAGATTTGGCATCTTTTTACGTTTATATAATGTTATTAGAACACTCATCATAATGCACTATAATCAAGTAAAAGATCATCTGGTTTTGTGAAAAATATTAATAAAATAATAAACATAGAATGAAGCAGTCACCTCTCCTCCTTTCTCTCCTATCTAGTGGGCGGGAACATTGATGTTTACAAATCTCGTCTTTAGATGTACATAGTACACTTATTTAAAATCTAAAGATACATCATTTTTAGTCCCACTGATATTTAAAGCCGTGTGAGTGTTTTATTTTCACATCTTGGGAAATTTTATAAGTCAGTTTTCACGCAACCAACTCCAAACAAGCACAATGTGCTAAACAACTATGAGTTTCACTGTTTTAGTGACGCTGGCTCTGAGAAAGGCTTGTGACTTTATATTATTTTAGGCCATTTTCTCTAATAGCAATTTTATTTTCATTAGTCTCTATGTAGCCAACTCAGCACTGGAGCTTGGCTTTGGGGTAGAGGGCACTGTGTATTTGAAATTTATTTTTATCTTCTCCATATTTTAGAACATTTTTGTTTGGTGGCATTTCATATATGTGAACTAAGCAGGGTTTTTTGTTTTTCTCTTGCATGGAATGCTTAAACGAAGATGATTCTAATTTTTTTTTCATATCTCATAGTTGCCTTAATAGCATGTCTCTGCATTTTAGAGAGGTAACTTAAAAAGTAAAGTACTGTAATTATTAAAGATCTGCAATTACTTACCTTCTGGAGATGTGCTCTAAGCTTCAAAAAACTAAAAGTTTCTTAATTACTATAAGCATTTTTTCAGAATATCTTTCATGTTTGAAGAAAACCTATTTTCTAAGAGTCTGTATATAGATTCTGGGTATCATTTTCCAAAGTAGAGTATTATGTCTCATTTGTTTGTTTCTACTCTTCCACCAGTAATTTACTCTGTGATGCATGCTGCGTGTCTGAGGACACACACACAATAGGAGATGATAATGGAAGGCACTTAGGAAGCTAATCCTTGCAATATTACATATTACCTTGAGTATTCTAAACTGTAAGAATAAAAGGCATTTTCTTTCCAGCTTTTTATAATTTTCACACATTCTCTTCTTCACTAAATGCCTCATTAGCTTTATCTCAAGTGGGCTTTGTTTACCTGGAAATTTGCGTTTCATGTTAAATTAGACTATTTTTCATAATGACAAAAACATTGCAGTGCCATTGGGTGACTTTGAAATCTGTGTCTAAAGTGTTCCTTTTAAAAATCAAACCGCAAATTGTATGCTTACTTATACATGCTATTGGATTAAAATCCCGCTAAAATATCTCTCCATGTGATATCTTCTTGGCTCACCCAGGTTTGGATTAGATCCAGATTCACGTCTACAACGCAGTGATTGATTCTCTGCTCTCTGGTGCACAGCATGTTCTCGTGACCCTAGCATCAAATGTTTATTTGACCTTATGTGTCTTTTCTGTGACAGTCTTCACTTTGGGAGTGTCTGAGATCTCATTTGTATGCTAAGTATTAACCACATGTGCAATAACAGGAAAGATGATGGCTCAAATTTTAACTGGAGGTTGTATGCCTGTGGTGACCATTTTTCTAAATAAAAAATTGAGACAAATTGGTTGACAAGTATGAATAAACTTGTGGGCACAAGGGGAGATAATATTTTAAAATAGAACAATTCTGGAAAAATTCAAGACACTAAATTTAGACACATACAAATGAGAATATACTCATACATATCCTTGGTTAAAAACATAGTCACCCCATTTCACCCCAACAGAAATTACCCTTGACTAATAATAATTCTCTAAGTTTATTTAATATAGAGAGATCTATACATTGTGTGCATCTTCCCTTTTAGCCAGGTTAATTTACATAGTTTTTAAAATTCATCTCAAAATGCAGTTACATATTGGAGATATTTGCCTAATAATTCAGTTAGTCCAGATAGTTTAATTTTATGTTTAGATATAGCAGATTATTAAATTGATAATAAATAAAAACTTGAAGTCATTTACCATTGGAATTTTACATTTATTTTTTTATTTTCAAACTCAAATTTTGTGTAGTCTCTAGTATCGTATTTATAGGAAAGTAGAAAACTATTGTTTTTAACATGTAAGTGATATGAAATGCATCATATAGTATATTAAATATATGTTTAATATATAAATATAAAAGCTATTATCATAATATATGAAATATAAAACTAATTAATTCCTGAAATCATCCTAATATTATTTTTTATTTAAATACTGTACATACATACAGATACACACACACCATCCACACGCATATATATTTCTGTATTCATATATATTTAAATTATAAATCAATATTTTGAGAATTTTGTATTGCTTTTAAGGAAAAAATATTTAAAAGTGGCTTAGAAAACAATTATCACAATCATAGCAAGGGTTTCACAGCATAATTGCCAATAAAAGTATTTCAAATAATCCACATGAAGCTGTACAGAGGTTTTTAAGGGTCCATGTGGATAGCTGCAAGTCATCTTGGAGAATCTATAATGAAGTAACTCTTATGAGGCTTATTCTCCTCCATATGGAACAAAATAATACAGCCTTGACATTGATGTATGCAATGTATTTTTAAGATGACATTTACACAATACTGTTCTTGCCAGTAAAAAGTAACAATCCACTTTCTCTTGCTAAAGAAAGTTTTTTTCTAGTAGGGTACGATATGCTGAAAAGGCCTAATGCTCCCACTTCTCCATTTTGCTTTGCTGCTCATTCTATGAAGATAACAAATGATTACTATTCTGATGGATGTATTTGTTTTTAAATGACTCAATATTTATAGCATGCAAATGTTTATTTTTTCTAAGGAAATGTAGTATATAGATTATCAATTTTGATTTTATAAAATAAACCAAGAGATAAATTTCATAAAATGCTTTCAGTTTTGTTCATTGTAAGAAAAAAGCATAGTTATGCTAATCATCATCATGTGTCTGAAGGATGGAATAGGAGCTATACTTAACCTGTGTCTTAGCGAGCTCAGGCTGCTATAAAAAACTACTACCATATACCAAGTAGCTTAAACAGAAAATATTTATTTCTCACAGTTCTGGAAGCTACAAGTCCAAGGTCAGGGTGGCAGCATGATCCGGTTTTGGTGAGGTGTTTTTTCCGGGTTGCAGACTGACAACGTCTTGTACCCTCACATGGCAGAAAGAGAGCTAGCTAGTTCTCTGGCCTCTTGTACGGGCACAAATCCCATTCATCAGGACTCTATTCGCATCATCTAATTACTTTCCAAAGCATTCACCTCCAAATATTACACCATCACATTGGAGATTAGATTTCAACATATAAATTTTGGAGAGACACAAATATTCAGTTCATAACAACCTGTTTGGCAATGACAAATAGGATATGGCAGCATGGATTTAGGATAGGAAGATCAAATAAAACAGTAATTAAAGAGTCAATGGGGAGAAAATGAAAGAGGATTAAGTTCAAATACAGGTTGATTCTTAAGGTCAGAACCTATTAATTTCACAAATATGATATAAAATTAATGGGTATAAGACATGAAACGCAGTACACAAATTCAGGTGTTAAAACAGTAAAATTTTATTTTCAGTGACTTAATTTTGGATTCTAAGCCTCTATTTTCTTGAACAGGTAAAAAATTAAATTAGCATGTGTCCTTCTTGAGCATACCTTTCTACCCTTGCCAGGACTTCTGTGCCATGATTCTGAGATCGAACCTCATGCTATGCCAAGGCTGTGTATTCCAGGGTACCTACACATAGCTTAGCACACTCCATGGGATATATATGCCATATTTTATTAATCCACTTATGTATTGATGGGAACTTGGGTTGTTTCCACTTCTTTGCAATTGTGAATTGTGCTACTATAAACATTTGAGTGCAGATGTCTTTTCTATAGAATGTCTTTTTTTCCTTTGGGTAAATGCCCAGTAGTAGGATTGCTGCATCAAATAGTTCTACCTTTAGTTCTTTGAGGTATCTCCATACTACTTTCCATAGAGGTTGTACTAGTTTGCAGTCCCATCAGCAGTATATGAGAGTTCCTATCTCTCCACATCCATGCCAACATTTGTTGTTTTGGGAATTTTTGATAAAAGCCATTCTCATACAGATGTCTTTTTTATAGAATGTCTTTATGTCTTGTACTATCCTGGATAGAGCTGGAACCCATTCTATTAAGTGAAGTACCACAAAAATGGAAAAACAAGCACCACATGTACTCACCATCAAATTGGTATTAACTGATCAATACTTATGTGCACCTATAGTAGCAACATTCATCAGGTGTCGGGCAGGTGGGAGGGAAGTGGTGGGGATGGGTATATTCACACCTAATGGGTGCGGTGCACACGATCTGGCAGATGGACACACTTGAAGCTCTGACACGGGTGGGGCAAAGGCAATATGTGTAACCTAAGCATTTGTACTGCCATAATATGCTGAAATAAAAAATAAAATTTTTAAAAAGCCATTCTCATTAGAGTTAAGTGACAGCTTATTGTGGTTTTGATTTGCATTTCCCTGATGATTAGAGATGTTGAGCATTTTTTCATAAGTTTGTTGGCCATTAGTCTATCTTCTTTTGAAAAGTTTCTGTTAATATCCTTTGCCCGCTCTTTAATGGGATTGTTTGATTTTTTTCTTGCTGATTTTCCTGAATTCTATATAGATTCTAGTTATCAGCCCTTTATTGGATGTATAGCATGCAAATATTTTCTCCCATTCTGTAGGTTGTCTATTCACTCTAATGATAATTTTCTTGGCTGGACAACCCGTGCTGTTCTTTGACACATAGGGCTCTTTATTTCTATCAATCTAGATTCTTGACATAGCCATTTTTCTCTGAGTCACGTTATATTCCTGGGGAGCTGTCCTAAGTACAAGCCTAGAACCCATAGATTTCTCTGTCTGTCTGTCTGTCTCTCTCTCTTTCTCTGTGTGGGTGTGTGTGTGATCTTTTACTCCTCCTTGGGAAGAATATATTTTTAGTCTTTTATTATAAGCCATGGTTAGGCCTTCTAAATAAAAATAAGTAGGCCTCATGATGTAGTTTTAAAAAAAAAAACTTGAAATTACCAAATGTGGCCAAGAAAGAATCCTCTCATATCATAGCCTTGTGTAAGAACTGGAGTGCCACCATGCCCCCCTCAACAACCCATGGCCTGGAATAGAATTGAAGAATAGAGTCCATAATTCTCAGTTCCTTTCATCTGAACCAAGAAACACTTTTGTATGGAAGTAGGCATCCTGGGATAGTCATAGCCACCCACTTATATCCTAATCTTGTGTCTGTCCTTTGAATTAAATGTCCTGGTTTGGTAGTAAACCAAACAGAAAGCAACCTTAGACAAGTCTAAGTCATTATTCTTCCCAGATTTGGAATCCATACCAAGCTTTGTGATCTAACTTAAGCTCACTTTATTGTTTCTGTCTATCCTCTCCTCACTCTGAAGCTAAGAGTTTGGGAAAGAGAAGGCAAAAAATATGCTGCCTTAAGGAGAAAGGAAAATGAGTGTAAATAAGGGAAAAAAATTAGGTAATATCTGAAACTATTACCCAGTCAGTCCAAGTGTCAGAGAAAAACACTTCTGTCACATAACATGAGAATAAATAATCAAGAAATTTTACTCTTTAAACTTGATATCTTCAAAAAGTAGAAGCATAATTTATAGAATTATGAAAGATTCTCACATTGTGTTTAGCAACTAAAAAACATATAAGAATTTATTTAAAAAAAACACAACTCAATTCACCAGTAAATCTGTCTTGTTTTGAATGATCCTATTTGGTTATTCAATTGCTACTAAAGATGTGAGACATCTCTAGCCTGGCCCTGATGGGAATTATAAAACAGATGTGTCACTTTTCTAAGCCCATGGCATTTCTCTTCTTTTAAGAATAATACATCTGATTCCTTTGTTTGCACCTCTCATCTTTCTTCCCAAAACCCACTGTGGAAAAGATGTAACACAAAATTCACAGTATACTTAGAGTACAACTTAATGAGTAACGAAGTACAAACAAATTTTCCAAATTCAGATCAGCCATTTTTCCAATAACAAATTCTCTGAGAGATTTTTCTCCCTCCATAAATTAAATATTTAAGAGTCTTAATTCAGTCCCCGACCTATGTATTTCACTTGACAGTAAATGAAGAATTTTCCAAGATTGATTTAGCATTTTGCTTTGAGGGAAAATTCCAAGAGAGTAGAAGGGACAGAAACTCACAGAAGGGACAGGTTTTTTATAGAGTCAGCAACACATGCTCTCTGTGGAAACCAGTGCACAATTAGATTTCTTCTATACCTTACTCTCCACTCTTCCTGAATATACACAGAATTTGACAATAAGTTCACTTTCATGCCATACCTACAAAGATACAGAAAAATATATTTGAGTGAAATTGTCAACATTGAATAATATAATACAAATCCATATCATTCAGGGATTGGAAGAAGGAGAATCCTTTTAGTCCTAAAATATGAGATTGATGGTGAGAATAGTTTTTTTAATTTAATGATTTATTTCTGACATTTTACTTAATTAAATAGTAATAACCTCATATCTGAATAGGAATAGTGTTATGAAAAATATAGTAAATTATATATGATCCTTTCAATGTTCTACAGTGATTATTCCCTTATTTGTCCAACTAAGACCAAGAGAGATTATACCAAATCATCTACAAGGTAAATAACAGATGTGTTAGTCATGGATATTTAGATACAGGAATAAGATTCAATACTTGAGTTATATAACCCCCGGGAGTTATCATTGCTTGAAAAATGTATCTTCTCATTAAGCTTTCATAAAATTTTTGCATCTCATGTGCATTAGGAATGCATCTAAAATTTAAAGCAATGAAGTCCTAAGAGGTTCTATTTGAGGTGATGATGATGGTTAGTATTTAACTTTAAATAGGACAGGAATTTTATTATGGTTACAATAATTGGCATATTTTTATGGATTCATTTTCTAATTTGGCACCCACTCAACTCCACTGCTCATGCTACAATAGTGGCATGATAGATTACTGAGAGTTCTTTTCATTATTATTAAATTTAATTATTTTTTGCTCCTGTACCAAGATGTGAACAGTGTCAGGTTTCTAATCTAATAATACAGACTGTTTGGAAAATAAATGCTGTCAATTAGAGACATTTTATAATAGAAACAATAAAAAGAATCGTTAATGAAAAGTAGTTTGCCTCTCAATGTACTTGGCACTAGTTAATCAAAAGTACTTTGAAACTGAAGTCATTAATAAACTTTTCTTGCTTTTAAACCAATGAAGTGCTCTGAGATTTATTTTTAAATTAGAAATATATTCCAAAAAAAATGGATGAATGGATTTTGTTCTTCCAAATATGTTTTTTCGTAACCGTCAACATATGGTTAGCAAAATAAGGAAAACAATAAAGGAAATAATGTTTTGAATTTTCTGCCAAAAAGGAAAAAATTCTCAAGAATGGAAAAACAAACATCACATGTGCTCACTATTAAATTGGAATTAACAGATGAGCACACAAAAGTGCACAGAGGGAAGTAAAACTCAGTGGAAAGCAACCGGGGGAACATGAGAGGTGGGGAAGGTCGAAAACCTACCTAATGTTTATAATGAACACTATTTGGGTGACGGGCACACCTATAGCCAGGACTCAACCATTACAAAAATGATCCATGTAACCTAAAACATTTGTGCCCCTTAATACTTTGAAATTTTAAAAAAATCTCATAAATTTGATTAGTACCTTGTAGAGTTGGATGTGATGAGCCTTGTTATTTCTAACCGTTTTTTTCCATTTACTTCTACATCAAATTTTTAAAATCTTTTTCTGCCCTACTTTGTGCCCCAGAGGATAGCACCCGAAGCCTCTTGCCCTCCCGCTTTGAGTGAATTTGGCCTACAGGAAGCAACAGCAGATTAAAGGGTGGAAAGAGAGAAGTTGGAATATTTCCCTCTGCTTCTCTCCCTACTTCAGTGCTCCTACTCTGGCAGCAACTGCATCCCTCTTTTTATAGATCTTTCACTGGGCTCCAGTACATAGTCAGTCCTTCCCAGGGATGGTAATGGTCTCCTAGTGTTGTTAGTCTCTGGCTGCTACGACATTCCGTATTTGTTTTTGTCTTTATATCATCTTTGCCATGATATTATGATCCACTTTTACCATCACTTTTCATGCTTTGCCTATTATTAAAATGCCATGTTGACTTGCCTTATGTCAGTATATTGCATTACCAACCTAGCTGATTTTGATAAGTCAAAGCTAAAAGAGTAAGATAGACATGTCTTTTCCAAATGACTCCTTTAAGATTTATTATTTTTAATAGTGTTTCCTGCATATGAGAAATTATTAATATATGTATATTACTATATTATATAAAGAAGTGCATTTGTAAATATTTGGCCATATTATTTGTTAGTAAATGATTCAACAATTATTTGTGTAGCATATATTATTCTAATTCCTGATGCCAGGTGTTATTAACACAATGAATGAAACAGAGACAGTAAATATGAGTAAGTAACAGACATAGATAGTCAAATGCTGATAGTGCTATGCATAGAAATAAAGAAGGAAAAGGGAAAAGGTGTTCTAGAATGGGAATGAGTTTAATTGGTATATTTGTCCTGTTGTAAGACAATACAAGTTGCCAGAATAATTTAACTCTTTTGATTCACCTCTTGTCTTTTGGGTAACATCATGTTTTTCATTCTACATATACTTTTAACTCTAGAAATGATTGTTACTGCTCTTTTATACATCAAATATTTATGTTTATTTCAGATAATTATACATTTTCTGTTTTTTTATTCCCTTTTGTATCATTGGCCTTCCATTTGAGATTTGTTTCTTATCACCAAAGAACAATCCTTTATCACTTCTTTGATTTCATCTGTAGCTATAAATTCAGGAATTTTTTTGTTGCTGTTTCAAAACTGTCTTCATCTTTAATCTGAAAGGAAAATCTTTTGGTTTTAGCACTCTCTCTGGCAGTTATTTTATTTTGGCACCTTAAAGACTCCATTTATTTGTCTTCTAGCCTCCATTAATTGTGTTGCAAAGTCATATCTCAGTTAATTAATTCTCTTCAACTGTGTCTAATCTGCTATCAAACCCAGCAATTGATTCAGTTTTAAATATTGTATTTTTTTTTCATTCCAGAACTTCCTTTTTTTGTAGTTTCCTATTCTCTGCTAAAATTTCCAATCTCATTTTTTATCCTCTTTAACCACAGTTATTTTAAAGTCCGTCCGTGTCTGATAAGTTTTTTACCAGGAGCTCCATTGGTATGCTTCTATTGTCTATTGATGTTTATTTTCGTTCTTATGTCTTAAATACCTGTGTGCCTATTATTTTTGAATGAGTGTCAAGCATTGTAAATCTAAAATTATAGAAATAATGTGGCTTCGGGTGATAATATAATTCTCAGGAGAAGATTTATGTTTACTTCTCGTAAACTACTAGAGACATTAGCATTCTGGGAGCATCTTTATCCAAAGTAAGGACTTGAAATGATTCAAAACTGGGTTTTAACCTGTATAAAGCTGCCTTATTTTGATAATACTCTTACTCCTAGAGGACAAACCTTCAGGATCTCAACCACATATGGAAGATTTAATGGGCCCTCTTTTGGAATGAACTAAACTTGAATTTTTGTTCCTCCACCTTCAAAAGTGTTTCAAAAGCTTCCTTAGGTTTCTCAGCCACTCAGTCACCTTGTCTGAAATCTACAGAAATCCTTAAGCAGCCCAAATACTGGGTGTATTTCTCTTCTTCCAGACCTCAGCCTTCTCATTCTTCACTGCCTTCTTGGCTTTCCATGACTTGGGGGAAAATGTTTGTCTTTTCTCATTTTGATTGGCAAGAAGGTTGGTAAAAATTTTCCAATCTGCCATGACTGGAAGCATGAATTTATCCATAAATGTATTACTGAAGGCATAGGAAAACAATTTCTAATATCTATATCTATATATTTAATACATATATCTCTGTGTATCTAATCTAATATATATCTAGATATATTATATATATATAGATACTATAGATAGATATATGTATAGATATAGATATATATCCAAAGAAACAAAAACACTGGGTAGGTATTTATCAGTTTAAGAAACCCAGCCTTCAAATTCTACATGCAGATTCTGAAGTAGAAAAAAGTAGATTCCAATGAAAATAACTGTGGTTGAATAAATTTGAAATGCTTCATTTTCATCTTATATACACCATCAACTTACATAGAAGACAGATTGAAAAAAGAAAATGACAAAACTAAGTTTATGCAAGGACTTTAAAACTCATGCATATAAATTAGAGACAAAGGGATTAGTATAAATTAGAAGGTTATTTTAAGCTCTCATGCTCACAACTAAAATTTATTTTTCTTTGTAACAAAATAATTTTGATTTTTTAACTTAATTTAAACTTCTTGTAAATTTTTTTAAAAATCAATCTTTAACTTTTTCTGTTACCCTAAAAAATAAAAAATACAGTATAATCACACAATAGGTTATATTTTGCAGAAAACTAATCTATAATACCACCTTCCTATCAAATAACTTATTTTTATTTTTGTTATCTTCTAGTACCTGCCCACAAGTATATTTATTTTTTACATAGCTGCAATCAGTTATATAATAATTTCAGTTGTTTTTTTAATTAACAATATAATAAATATCTCCCCAAATCTCTACTTGTTTTTCATAGTGATTATTTAAATATTTGCATTTAAAACCTCAATATTTCATTGGCTCTTAATTGTTTTATTTAAACCCTCCTCTAGGGAAATCTATAATGCACTGTAGTTTAATATTCTAGAACTTCAATTTAGAGATAAATTTGGATTTGAACAAGGACTCTTCCACTTGCTACATCATTATTCATCACCTTGAGTCTGAGTTCCTATATCTGTACAATGGGATAATAAGAAAACCTATCTTAAAAGACTGTTGTGGGCATTAGTGCTAATTTGGGTAAAACACTAAATATAGCCTGGCATATAGTAAGCATTCAATAAATAAATAAATGTTTAACAACTTTATTCAATCCCTGAAATTATAAACTTTGAACTAAAATATTACATAGGTGCTAACCAAAAAATAAAAGGCACAACTGAGGCATTGCGTTTTTTAAAGAAAAGAAGTAGAGACTTTGTTGCAGATAGAGCTATGTTTACAGTTTGAACCTTGACACAAATCAGTTGCATGCCTTTGAGAAAGTTATTTAACCAATCTATCTGGAAAGATAGAATGACAACATTGGCCCTTAGAATCTAGTGAGGGCTAAAATGAAATAGTGCACGTATGGCAGCTATTCATTTCATAACTGCTCAAGAAAGATTAGTGTTGTCTTCTGTCCATTATTTTAATAAGCTGTCAGGCACAACTATTAGGATAACCATCTGTATCTATAGTATTTGTTCTCATTAAGAACTTTTACAAATAAAAATGTTATAACTACAAACTCAGTTAAAAAAAAAAAAAGTAAACACCAAAGGAATTCTACTTACTAGGGGCCAAGGTTAAAGCTGGAAGCACTTACTTGAAGGGCTAGAGTTCTTACTCCAGCATTAACTAGTCTTTGGCACTTCCTTACCATTCAGCTCCTCTCCATCTTCAAGCTCCAATAACCAAGCCAAATTCTAACCATGTAAATTGCATAGCATATGAAACGTTTGATTTTTTAATTTTTTATTACACCCCAAATATCTTTAACATTTGCTTTATTATATGTTTTTGTTGCAAATATAACTTGCACCTAGAAATGCAATACTGAAACACACAGAGAAAAATCTTTTCATTTGACTTTGCTACATGTTCTCCACATCAAGATATAATGTAGAAATTTGACATTTCAATCATTATAGTAATATTAGAATGTCCCATAAAGATAAATGAACAGTTCTTTGATCTCAGAGACTTCAAAGGTATTTTAATCTTTGGACAAGAAAAATATCTATTTTTTTCTGCAATTAATTAAGATAATCAAATGATACCATTCTTAGCAAATTTCCACCTTTCAGAAAATTGAGTTTTTCTCCCTAGATCTATTTTATTTCTAATCTAAGGATTAAAACTCTCACTTCCTATAGATAAAGGAAGTATATCTACTATTATATAGTGAAGAAAACAAGCTAGCCATACCTGTTCTTTCTTTTTTAGGCATTTCATATTTGATCATTTAACAAGAGAGAGCTTATTTTTATTGAATTTTAACTTAAAACTTTCTTACTTATAAGTAGGAAACATAAGAAAAAAAATTAGAATATATCCATAAGTTAAATCTTTAATATTATATTATATTCTTTAGCTTTACTCTTATCTTTGCTTTTTCTCTGCTGCATTTTGATAAATACTCTCTTAGTATCTCTGTCTTCTCCATGCTACCTTTCAACCATGCTAGTGAAATGTGTGGAGCTCACATATTTGAAAGACTAGGATTCAAACTGCAGTGGAGGCAATGATAACAATTGATAGAAGGAGCTAGGAAGGGGGAAGCAAGAATGAAGAGAGGCACAACTGGAAAAATTTTCTCAAGAGGACATGTTTTCGGGAAGAGAAACAAAATATGCAAGTATTAATATGTGTATATATAATTAAAATTAATATATGCTGTTACAAAAATTTGTTTATTTTTATTCATTTAATTCACTCATTCAAAGTTAATTCAAAGCCTTAAAAGAAACAATTCGCATTCAGAAAAATCTTGACATATTAGATGACCAAGATAAAATTTAATAGAGATTCATAAACATCCTACACTTAGACTCAAAATAACATTAGAAATTAAGAGTAAGAGATAATTGTTTATTAAAAATCCTAGGGTTATTTTCTTTCCTGTTTTTTTTCATATCTGCAAAGTTAATATGGGTGTCTGAAATATGTGTTTATGATACTAAGATAAATTAACAGAAACAGAGTTATTATTTCCTCTGTAGACTATATGGATCAGGTCACATCATCACGTTGATATCAACATTAAAAAACATACATCCTACAAAGGGCCAATATCCAGAATTTATAAAGAACTCAAACAAATCAAGAAAAAAACAGACAACTCACCAAAAAGTGGACAAAAGACATGAAGTTTTTCAAAAGAAGGTAGACAAATGGTCAACAAACACATGAAAAAATGCTCAATATCACTAATCATCAGGGAAATTCAAACTAAAACCACAGTGACATGCCACCACATCCTGTCAGAATGACCATTATTAAAAAGTCAAAAAATAATGGATGCTGGCATGCATGCAGAGAAAAAGGAATGCTTAGACAATGTTGTTAGGACTGCAAATAGTACAACCTCTATAGAAACCAGTATGGAGATTCCTCAAAGAAATAAAGGTAGACTTACCATTCAATCCAACACAATCCCACTACTGGGTATCTACCTAAAGGAAAGGAAGCTGTTTTACCAAAAAGACCTGCACTCAAATGTGTATCACAGCACAATTCACAATTGCAGAGATATGGAATCAATCTAATTGCCCATCAATTGATGAGTGGATAAAGGAAATGAAGTATATAAATACCATGGAGTACTACTCAGCCATAAAAATGAATGAAATAATGTCTTGTGCAGCAACTTGGGTGAACTGGAGACCATTTCCTAAGTGAGGTATCTCAGTAATGGAGAAACAAACGCCACTTGTTCTCACTAATAAGTGGGAGCTAAACTATTGGTACACATGGGTACAAAGAGATGTAAAGGACATTGGAAACCAGGAATGGGGGAGTGTGGGAGGGAGCTGAGGGATACAAACTTACCTATCAGGTACAATGAACACTATTCTGGCACACTAAATGCTCTGCCTTAAGCATTATACAATGTATCCAAATAACAAAAACATTTGTACCCCCTTAATATTTTGAAATTTTTTTTAAAAAGGTACAAAGAAGCTTTCCAAAGAAGAAAAACAAATGGCCAATAAACATGAAAAAATGCTCAATGTCACTAATCATCAGGGAAATGCAAATTAAAACCATTATGAGATATCACCTTACACCGGTTAGAATGGTTTTTATTAAAAAGTCCAAAAACAATAGATGCTGGCATGGATGCAGAGAAAGAAACACTTATACACTGTTACTGGTACTGCAAGTTAGTACAATCGCCATGGAAAACAGTATGGAGAGTCCTTAAAGAGCTAAAAGTAGACCTACCATTTGATCCAACAATCCCACTACTGGGTATTTACACAAAGGAAAAGAAATCATTTTATTAAAAAGACAACTTCACTTGAATGTTTATTGTAGCATGATTCACAATTGCAAAGATGTGGAATCAACTCAATTGCCCATCAATTCATGAGTGGATTAACAAAATTCGGTATGTGTGTACTATGAATACTATACAGCCACGAAGAAGGATGAATTAAGGCTTGTCCCAACAATTTGGATGGAACTGGAGACCATTATTCTAAGTGAAGTATGTAAAGAATGTACAAACAAATACCACATGCCCTGGCTATTAAATTGAAACTAACTGATGAGCACAGGTGTGCACAGAGGGAAGGGAAAACAAACAGGGTGAAGGGAGGGAGGGGATGGATGAAAACCTACTTTATATGTACAATGAACACTATCTGGGTGATGAGCACACTTATAACCCTGACTCAGGCATAACAAAAGTGATCCCTGTAACCAAAAACATTTGTACCCCTGTAATATTTTGAAATAAAAAATAATAAAATAAATTTAAAAATAAAAAGATAAATTCTATAGCGGGAATTCAAAATATTGAAATATTAATAGAATACACTGTAATTTGAACCCAGTTGATGTGAGAAAATCATAAAGAAACCAGAATATTTAGCCTTTTCCTTGAATAAAGAAGACCTACCTTTGACTTGAGGGGGGAGAGGGGACAAGGGCATTATACGTAATCTTAAAGTTTGTACCCCCATAATATGCTGAAATTAAAAAGAAGAAGAAGAAGAAGAAGACTTACCATGGTCCATGCCAGAGAGCAGACCAAAACAAAAGATTAAAGAAAAAAAAGTTAAAGAAAAGTGCATTTTTTTTCAAACTAATGATAATCTTCTATCATTTGAGCTATCAAAAAATAAAAACTTAGCCTGAGCAAGAGCGAGACCGGTCTCTACTAAAAATAGAAAGAAATTAATTGACCAACTAAAAATATATAGAAAAAATTAGCCAGGCATGGTGGCACATGCCTGTAGTCCCAGCTACTCGGGAGGCTGAGGCAGGAGGATTGCTTGAGCTCAGGAGTTTGAAGTTGCGGTGAGCTAGGCTGATGCCAGGGCACTCTAGCCAGGGCAACAGAGTGAGACTCTGTCTCAAAATAAATAAATAAATAATTAAAAATCTTTCTTTGATAATTTGTAAATTAGTGATTACTAGAATTTTGCACTAAAAATGTGAATGACTACCTGCCATTGTTTCATTGGTTCAGATGTGGTTTGTTTACACTCAGTATAATCCCTAACCTTCAAAAATCTCCTTTCCAGACAGTTTCTCATTAGATGATGGCAGTGAAAGTTGTTCATGCTAGATTCAGAAAGCAGAAGAAAAGAATATGTTAGTCTCTGATAATAGCTATTGGACATGGAATTTTGCCTTTGCTTTTACTGTTCCTGGTAGCTGAGATCACTGGCAGCCACTTCGTGCTGCTACTGGAGATCTAGTCATCTTCTGGAGAATTCCTCACTTCCATGCTACAGATTCCTGACCACATTGGTGGTATTGTCCTTGTCCTGTGATGTCTCCAATTCTGAATTTTCTAACAGCAGCTGTTTCCAGGTTTTCAGTGTTACATCCTGTATTAAGCCTTTAATTCCCTGTATTAAGCGTCTTCCTGCTTAAAATACCTACAGTGGTCTCCATTTTCCTGATTGATTGATATACAATTGAATAGAAGCTGGATTACATGAGCTCCACAAGGCACACTGTGATTACTCTGTGTGTGTGTGTACACATATATACACATATAAGAAAAACATAATTGGTTAAATAGGAACAAGTATGTGTTTCTTTATACCTGTAGATTTGTTTGACTAAAAAACAAATATACCATCATACACTGTCTTATAAAATTTTACCCTTTCAAATGTGTAATAGTCTCATGTGGTTAATATATTGGTTCAGAGATGCAAATTTTACATGAAATTGCTAATTATTCTTGAAAAGTAAAACACTGAGTTTTTTTGAACTCTTAGTAACTTTAATAAAATATGTCACTAGTTTTCTACTCACATTCTTAATTGTCTGAAAAAACTGTCAGATATGTTCAAAGTATGATTTTCCTTTTGAAGTTTTATTTCATTTATGAGTTTTGCTTTCACTCTGCATTAAGAAAGGAGAGTTAAGCTAAGCATAATTGAGACGGTCTTCAAGTTGATGGTCCTGGGCATGGCCCTCTCAAATGTGCAAACTATGAGAGGAAGCCACTTTCTTGCATTAATTCTGGAAGGTGACTTGTAGAAAGTTGAACTTCAGAATTATCAGTAGACTTATGAGAGGATACGTTACCACAGATTAGACCTCTGGAAAAGACGCTAACGCCTAAAGTGGGGAAATGATTGCAGAAAATTTGTGGGAGCTGAACCTACAAAAAAAAGGAATTGGGCTAGATAATGTAGCAAGCAAGAGAAATGGTCTAGAAACTTGGGGATTAAAGGTAAAAAGCTAGGATGTGGTCCATGGAGCAATGGAGCATTATTGAAGGGATTATAAAGTGGAAAGATCAGAGACAAAGTAAAACATAAAAATTTTTTTTTTAAATAACTACATTGGGTAAAGTAGTTAAGATCAATAAGAGAAGGAAAATTGTATCTTTAGGATAAGAATAATCATCAAAATTTTCCAACTACATAAATACAGTTTTGTGTCTTTCCTGCCTCCATTTCTCTCTCTCTCTTTCTCTCTCTCTCTCACACACACACACACACACACACGCACGCACTCACTCACACACGCAATGTATTATCATGTCAAATAATTTCAAAAATAACATTAGCTGGCAATAATGTCAAATAATTGTACAGGTTAATTTTTCAGTACCCATTCTCAGAATTTTTAATTGTGTTTTAACTGTTTCCCTTTCATAATCCTAATCAATTTCAACTTGTTATACATGTCTTACTGTCACTACTTTTGGAGGATAGGACACATTGCTGTACAAAATTAAGAAATTACTGAATGAACCTACAGCCATGTTTTGTTTCTAATCCTTCCCACCCCGACTAAAATGATCTGTCCTTCACTAGTTCATCTTACTAGTGCTTTGTTTTAATTCATATCTCTTAAAAAAGTATTTCTTGTGAAAGTATTTCTCTTGCCTTCATCACACTGAATGTTCACAGATTTATATATCGATGTATTTGATATTATTTATGAGGTCTTTTAAGATAGAAAGATTTTTTTCTATATCCCAAGTCATCAAGCAAGGTATATAAAGATTTTTAATGAATTATAGTAAAAAGCAGAAACCCGTTGGGCATTAAAACTAAAAACTAAATTGAATATCCAGTGCCACTACTTAACAACTTATGATAGTAAATCTGTGATGATAATGTCCACCCCTCAGAAGATGTTGGTAAGATTAATTGAGACATCATGTGTAAAGCACTTAGCATACACACTGTCTATGTCCAATTAATATAAATCCTTTCCTGTTCCCTTGAGACAAGTTTTTAAATTTCTCAGAAATGCCAAATCCCACTTTCTCTCACTTGTATTTGCACATATGAAGTTCATAGTTTCTCAGTGTATCTAGAGATCACCTGCTTCAGACTGTGCTTGTAGAAAAGAAAAACAGATTCATGAGCTCCAATTATGGAATGATCTTTATGAATAAGGATAGAAATATGCATTTTTAACAAGTTCCCATGTGTTATGTATATACCTGATGTTTGGTAGCAATTAATCTAGACTTTCCATAAGAATTAACTACTGAAATAGTTCACTTCAAATCTTATCTAGGAAAAAAGTTAAAAAAATAAATTTTAAAAATTGTTTGAAAAAATGAACAAGAGGATTAATTATAGAAAAGAGCACTGGGTCAACAAACAGTACGTGCTGAATGGTGTGGAAGTGAAACATGACACCTGAAAAATCTTAGAATTTGAGGAAAGGACTGAAATATGTTCTTAATAAAATTTCATATTAAATAGAGAGGTTTAATGGTTTCTACACAATTTAAGCAATGCAATAACTGCCTTGTATGCAGTGAGGTGTCAGTTTTCTTTTTCATCATCGTAACAGCATAAGATTGCTGCTATCAGACTATATTCAATTTCTAACCTCAATGTTTTCAGTGTATTTTTTTCTGAAGTGTCCACTTTAAAATGCATTAAACTGCAGAGATACAAGACAAGGGAATTTTTAATCTTTTATCCAAAGTTTTCAACTTGTATCCTCTCTCCAATAAGATCCAAATCTTTCCATAAATTATTCTAAGTGAGGTCAACCTCAGATTTAGCAAATCAGTATATTTTAAATCCTATGGGACATACATGGAGAAAACTTGCAGTCTTCATGTCAGTTAAAAGGCGTATTTTTAGATTTTTTAAAATTTGGATTGAATGGTTCAATGAAAATACTCTAAATTTATTTTTCTTATTCCCATTGCATTTGCCTTGCTGCAAGTTTAACAATTAGTTTCCCTACTTTCACTTGTCTAAATTAATTATTTACTGGTTCATTATAATATTTATCAAAAGGCAACTTTGTCACAGAAATTAGGCATTGAGTGAGTTTTCTCACACTGCCTCCAAATAAATAAATAATCTTCACTCTTTATTCCTCTTGGACACGTTAAAGTATCATATTTTCCTAATAGAAAATTATAAATTTGACTGTCTAAAGGCTGTGCTTATTATATGAGGTATTATTTGGTAAATTCCTGCTTAAAATGTCTACGTTATAATGAATTATAGGAATTAATAATAATCTCTTCCATTTATAAGCATGTTATAAAATACATAATTGCATTTTCTATTACAGTGTTATGAAGCAGACAAAATTATTGCCACCATATCACACACATACAAGAATTGAAAGGTTAGGAAGGGATTAACCCAAGCTTATATGACTCTGGAGTGGTGGACCCAGATACTATGACCCAAGACTTCTCACTCAGAATCAACTAGTCTCTGCCCTGTACCAACTTATGGTTGGTACCACTGTTGATGATCCCTGAGTGAAAATTGGGAACAATCTGGTACAATCTGTTTAACTCCTGGCTGCAACCTTAATGAACATACAAAGATATAAAATAAATAATACATGGTAGAGTTGAACTCTACAGTAAAGAGCAATCAGATGTTTGACCTCAAAAATAGATTTAATCTGAACTACTTACAGCTTTTAGTACGAACTAGATAGTAGAAATAGCCATTGAATTTGAACTCTATCTGGCCCCTAATTTGATATTTTATTGATAAACATAAAACTGAAATTGTATCTCAACCAATTATACATCTTGTCCTGAAATCTGATAGAGATCTCTAGAATCCTGGCCAGGCAGTGGTCCACAGCCTAAGAGTTGGCTTCCCTGAAGAGCTGTAATAGTAGACCTTGAATAAATTCAGCTTACCATGATTGTCTTAACAGTCTGTATAGAATATAAACTCAGTGCTCAGTATCTCTTTCATCTCAGAGACTAAAAACTATATTGCTCTGTAAGGAGAATATAGGGTTTTGATGTGTACCAGAATGATCCAAAACCCTGCTCCATCTCTTTCCACCTGGGTAAATTTGAGCAACTTAAATGTCACCAAGACTCAGAGTTTTCAACATTAAAATGAAGATAATAACTACTTTGTAGGCAGGTCAGAGATCCAGCATACATAATATTTGTCATTGTTATCACATATTTCATATTAATTAAATCCTTAATTCTTAATATAGAGAAAGCACATTGCTATAGTTGGTGAAGACAAAATTTCCCCCCTGGTTTTGCTGTGTCCTGGCCATTTAACCTCAAATTAGTCACTCTTTCTTGGTCTCATTATTAGAATAAAGTGGTTTCTTTTTCTAACTATATGGCTGTCATTACTTAATGATTTACTTTTAAGTTGATAGAATTTAGTTCCATAATCGTTTTTTCTCCACACAAAGATTTTCAGGCCCTGGCTCTCAGACAAATAAATGCTCTATAATATTGGCTGTATTCCTAGTTACTAGCTCTATATAGATTTTTATATGTGAATAGCATAATCTTTCACATCAACTAAGCTGCCAACTGACTAAACTATTTACAGCCTAAGCTATAGTATGAAAAAAACACCATTTAATATGAGAATTATTGGATAGAAGAGTAAGATAGCCTCTATGTTCATCAGAGTAGGTGCTGCCTGTCATATCTTAAAAGATTCTGAAACAACTGTCACAAATAAGGCTTATAGAGATGAATCATGACTTCCTTAAATTTAACTCAAAACATCCACATGGGAAGATCTTATCAAAAGACTAAGCTGCTGTATTATCTGGTAAATTTGAAGTCATTAATGTTTTAAGGGAAATATCTATTGATCAGAATAAATTATACCTTGGTTTATTTTTACCTCCATTTTTGTCAGGTGTAAGATCTGTGTGAACTACTGTGAAACAACAAGTAGACAGAATCAGCACCAGCTGCTGTTACAGGAATGAATGAGAATGTCAGAAGAGTGGCTTAGGACACTACCTGGGAGAAGGGAGTGGAGCAAACAAGTTTTGTCCTAGAAGGCAACATAAATAAGGACATTCAGATAGGAAACAGCACTAATACTGCTATAGAATGCACAGCAATAATAGTTGAAGGATAAATAGCAATGGCGCCCATGAAAGTTGAATTTGTCCCAGAGAGGAAGTTAGGTGGAAAACAGGTGGTTGAGGATATAGGCTCTGGTGCCAGAACTGTCCAACCAATTCTTCCACCTCAGTTTTGTTTTTGTTTGTGCACCTGTGAATTTTCATCCACTAACACCAACATTTGGTGAGATTTTTAAGTATAATATGTAATCTTGGTCATACTTATTACTTGTATTTTATATGAATCAAATGTTACTCATAATTTTATGTAAGAATCTTAGCAAAAAATTAAATCTTCCATAAAGTATATATTACAAGGAATGCTGAAAAAAAAATATTCTAGGACATGTGACACTCTGAGACTAATGGCCTAAAACTTATATCACCAGGAACCCAATGTTGCTCAGAATTTCTTTAGAGTCAAGAGGACCTCCAACTCTGCTTCACCAACAGCAAATGCCTTTTCAGGATTTTACATTTTGAAATTACATAAAAGTGTTATTACTTAATTGCTTAACCATTATGAAATGTATATACATGTATTGAAACATCACATTGTACCCCATAAATATATACAATTATTATTTGTTAATTAAATATAAAATGAAACAACAAAAAAAATAAAATAAAGCCTAATAAGAAACATAAAATGTTTTAAAACCACTGACTCCAGGGACCAGATGGTACCAAATAAACTGTATTTCTTCAGAAAATGTTAAAAACTCTCTTGAAATATTATATTTTCAAATATATTTCTTGCTTATTACTAGAATCTCAATATCAGAGAACATACAGAACAAAAATTTTATTGCTGATGCTGCAAGAATCACTCAGAGAAAAGAAATATGCATTTTTTGATGAAAAATAAAGGAAAAAATGTAAAAAGTAGTTGCAATAAATAGACTGAAGTTAGAAAAACAAGTTGTAAAACCCATTTAAAAGAGAAATGTTTAAATAGGTGAACATGTTTGTTCAAAATGTAAAACATGTACATCAAAAGATTTCCTATTGCTCATCAATAAAAACAAAATTACAAGGTCTTGCTATTATCCTAATCATAATTTTTCATTATGGGAGAATAACTGTCACGGGCATTCCTATGATGAATTTCAATGTATACACAAACAATAAGTTAATCTAATATGCATTACCTTCCAGATCATTCATATAAAGTTAACTGACTATAAGCTTTTAATAATGTCATCTGGCAAATTCTGTCCAAGTTATCATTTAGTGGTCTAATGTAGCTGCCCTTTCAAGAACTTTATTTTGAAGGTGGAAATAAAGCACCCGCACAGGAAATGCTTATTTGCCAAGAACAGACATAAGTCATCTTATGTCCACCACAAGCACACCTTGCTATATTACTCACAAGTTTCACATTCAGCCAAGGTTAAACCACACATTCCCACATCACCTTTGGAGACATTGTAGCAAGGCTTGGTATAAATTTACTTTTATTTTATGAACAGGTAATTTGTCATTCCTCTTAGGAAAAGGAAAATGGTTTTTGGAGGTTTGATTATATGCTATGATACATTTTTAACCTTTACTGGCACCTGACCAAGCACAATACCATTTGTGAAGAAATAAATGTCCTTGCAATATGCACAGCACAACCGTCATCATCGGGTATTAAATTATCATACCCAATATCCATTACCACCTATTAAGAAGGGAGCATAAAAACTGAAGATGGTTTATAGTACAAAGAAAGAAAGAAAGTAATGAAGGAAGGGGGAGAAGTTAAAAAATAGAACCTAAAATGATAGAGTAGGAAATTTAAATTATCTGAATCAGGTAGACTCAATTATGCCTCCCCTCAAATTCATATGTTGACATCCTAAACCCCAGTACCTCAGAACATAACTTTATTTAGAGATGAGATCATTAAGGTGGACTAATCCCATGTGAAGGGTGTTCTTATATGAAGGAAATTAGGACACAGACACATGGAGGGAAGACCATGTGACACAGAAGGAGAAGACAGACATCTGCAAACCAAGAAGAGGGGTCTCGGGAGAAACCAAAGCTGCTGACACCTTGATGTCAGATTTCTAGCCTCCAGAATTGTGAGAAAATACATTTCTTTTGTTTAAACCATACCCAGTCTGTGGTACTTTGTTATGGCAGTTCTACCAAGCTAATACACTGGGCAATGGAAAGAATACAGAGTATAAATGTAATAAATGTTTTTAATTATGAGAAGGCTTATTAAGTGGAGGATTTTTATCAGATTTATTGGTGGAATGTAATTAAATGAAATGGAAAAGGCAAACAGTTGGGCCTTCTAGTTATTTTGCTAAGTTGGCTGTTAGCTAAGTATAACAAATTAGACTAATATACTCATCAGAATTTTTCACTGATGAAAATGTTGATATCAACCTCACACACAAAAAATAAATTACTATCATTCAAAATCAATCAAATAATCCAGTGATATTACTGAACAAATTTATGGACAATTTTTGCACACACGACATTGAATACCACCCCTAAAAATATGAAAGCCTAACTTGAGAGAGGCTTTATCCTACGAAAAACTGAATGAGTTCTTCTCAGTTCCTACTTGTACTTCACCTGAAAACACCTGAAAATCTTTTACACTTTGCCCACTTCTTAAATACATAATGAAACATAACACAAAACTGATGAAATGAAGGAAAAGTTTACACGACAGAGAATCAAATTCTTTTATAAGGTTGAATATGGGGTATTGTCAATATCAACACCTAACTGAAAATTGCTTTAAATTCAAGAGAATTTATTGGTTTATATAACTGAAAATTCTAAGGAAGGGAGAACTTAGGTGCAGTTTGATCCCTTCACTTACTCATCAGATTTCCATCTTGAGTTCACAATAATTCTCTCAGCCCTCTTCTCAGCCCTCCTTCATGTGCCAAATATGCACTTAGTGGCTTTCTACATAGCAATAAAAGTAGTTGCCACATTTACAGACTTTCCATTCAGATGACATACTGTCATTATATCCAGATAACTACTCAAAACGTAGCCCATGGAACAGCAGTAGCATCACCTAGGAGCTTGCAAAAAATTCAAATTTTTATGAACATTAAATTTACAGAAACATAGTTCTAGGGCAGTAGTTTCAAACCTGCTTGCATAGTAGTATTACTTGAGGGAGGTTGTAAAATAATATCGTGGCCTGAGTCCAGTCTCAGACGTTCTGGTTGTATTGGTCTGAGGTGGGGGCCAGTTAGTGCTATTACAGGCAATCCTGGCTTTGCATAGTTTTCATATGTAGATTTCAGTTATCATAACTTAGTTAAATAACACCAGTCCCTCAAGAACACCATTGAAATTTCAGTTGTGATGCTATAATAACTGTGAGGTATTGTTAGTGCCAAATTCATGCCAGTTCTTCAGTCTACAAATCTCCATATAAATAACACATACCCATTGTGGGTCAGTGACCAATCACATCACTGTTTTTAAAGCATTCTGGTGATTGGTCAGAGCACATCTGTTGATCAGTTCACTCTGAGCAACATGTGTCTCTCAGTGATAAACCCATGTGACATATTATAAACATGGGTAATCGAAAAAGGAAATTGGCCAGCAAAAATAAAGGGGCAGCAAAGAAAGGAAAATTGATAATTTGGGGAGCGAAATAAAATTCAAATGTAAATGAAATTTTAAAATAAATGGCTGACCCTAGGAATATTGACCCTACTACCGTTTGATACATTGTAGATATGAAGCAGAGGATCTTAGTGAAGGTGAACTTATCAGCATGAATGAGGAAAGAGGTTGTGAAGAAAAGAATGAAGATGTCTCAGAGGAAGTGACATCAGCAAGATATTTCATATGAAAGGAACTCTGAGATATCTAATGACATTACAGGCCCACAGGATAAAATGTTGGAAGCTGAACCAAACTTAGAAAGGAGTATGACAATCTGCCAAAGCATAAAAATGATGCTTACTCAGTATCATAAGTTATACAGGAAGGCAAGCATTATTCAAATTCCTTTTGATAAGTTGTCTACAAAGAGAGAAAACATTTTCAATATTTGTGATATTTTAATTACATTGTAATAAATATTAGCTTTACTTTTAAAATTTTGCAACATTAATGAGACAGTAAGGTAGTTTGTAATATTTTTACAAAATATACAAAGATCAGGGAGCAATTAGCAATTTCCCTAATGATTGATTATTAAAATCACTTTGCAGGGTTTCAGGTTGCATAGTCATTTCTACAATCCTGCACTGCTGTGCAAAGTAGGATCTACCAGTATTTATAAACTCCCCAGGTATTTCAAAAGTACTGACAGAGTTGAGAACCACTGATTAGAGTAGCAGCTCTCAAAATATGGTCCTGGGACCATTAGCATCAACATCGATAACATAATTTATTGGAAATGTAATGTCTTAGGCTTCACCAAGATGGGAGTGGTACCTAGTATTTTGTGTTGTTATTTAGCAAGCCCTCAAGGTAATCATGATTCTAATGCCTGTTAAAGATTGGGAATCACTAATCTAGAAAAATAGAGAATTTCTCTTCCTAAGACTTCAACAAAGTAGAAAGCAAGTCTTTCTTATACTCTGGCGGTCATCTTGTGTCTTCTAAGCCTCAACTGAGACATGCAACAGTGACTGATTCAACTGCTCTGTCTTGTTAAGAAAGTGAGGAGGAAATAAGTACAATTATTATGTGCCAATTATAAATTTAAAAATTAGATTAAAAATCATGTTCTTAAAAAAAAGAAGGTAAGAAAGAGGAAAACAGTTGCTAGGAGAAACCCAAAGTCTCTACTATGAACCTCTTTTTTAAGGAGGCACAAAGCATTAAGAGAGAAAGTTTGGATACAAGTTTTAAAATTAAAAGCAAAGAAAAATCTAGGCTTCTAATTAATATTGTAAGTTGGTAAAGTTTGATAATTGTCCCATAAAAAAATTTCCTAATTCACTTCAACTGAAAGGTTTAATGTAGATACACAAAAATGCCCATTTCAAACTAATGAAATGTATTGCTGAAATTTTTTTCTAAACATAAATAAGAGAAAACGTTTCACTGAGATAAAGACACTAAAATACAGAAAAAGAAAAGTTTGATAGGTTCTTCATATGATTCATATTATATCCACTGAAGACAGTGTATTTATTACCATAGCTTTGACTAGCATTTACAAATAGAATTTCTTTTAAGGACATCAGTCCAGGCTTTTCAAGGTTGTTTTTTAAGCCATGATCATAAAACTTGTATAAGTACTTAAGGACTGTATTTGAATATTCAAATAGGCAATTGCTTATGCAAAGTGGGAAATTTTTCTCACACACACCTTGACCCCTTCATTTGTTATCATCACTTACCCCATCTGGCTTGCTTAGAAATAGCATAACCATTTCTGAAGTATTTATTGGCCCCCTATATTAAGTTGCTCATGTCAAACCCAAGAAGAACTAAAGAATGAATAATTGGCAAAATAATGACCATCGTTTTTATTGGAAAAACTACTTAAAATTATGTTCAAGCTACTTCTAACTTCATCATAATCATATAAAGTTATACCTGCTGAGTATTTTTTTGTTTGGAAGTATGAGTTTTATTGTCTCATTTTGTTTCTTGATGGTTATGATGCAAACAGAAAGTTTATTTAAATAGCACAGAATACTGCTCATTAGCTTCAGTATTTTAAAACGGATAAAAATATAAATATTGGTTCAATTTTAAGCCACAATGAAGTTATTTTTTATTGATGATGAATATATAATATTAATAAATAAAGCAAAGTCTCCATCTCCCATTCACCATGGGATAATAGGACAGGACTTTACCTTCATCCTAAAACAACTGAAAAACAGAACAAAAAGTACAAAACAATGGTTTTCTGCTTTGCACATCCATCAGTGCAGGACAATGTTCTCTGAGAGAGGGAAAATAAAGAGCCCTATGATTTCCAAGTGACAAAGATTTCCTCCTTGGTCAAATCCTTGACCAAACTCTAGTCAGTTCCTCTGAACTTTTTTCTCAACTAGGACCTGATTTATGGCCTTCCATGTTTATGTATTGTCTAATTTTATCAAGAATCTTGTTAAGAGAGGTTAGTCAAAACCCTTCATCCTCAATACATAGCTGATCAGATTCCTCATCCTCCACCATCCCCCAGGTAATGTCTGCGCACCCTGGCCTGCTTTCAACAAGAATCCTGTTAGGTTAGTTGAACCAGAATCCCCCAACCCTGATGTTTCTTCTTAGCATTTTTCACTGACTCCTACTCTGCTCTTTGGCTATAAATTCCCAATTTTTCTTGTTATATTCAGAGTTGAGAATGTGAAAGCTATCAGAATCAAAATGGAACCACTAATGTTAAGAAAACCCTGAAAAAATGGATCCCGGAAGGCCATGAGGAAAGGGTTATTACACTCATATACCTGATAAAAAAGACTACAAAATCTACAACATTTTACAAGACAGTACTTCTGCAAGGACATCTGCCCAACAACTACCTGTCCAACCTCATACTGATTTCACCCTTGTTGATCTTTATAACCAAGCATAATTATTTCAAAATAATTATTAATATGTAATCTTCTTCATTTTTTCCTTTCAAAACCTTTGTCGTTCTTTACCTCCCTGAATGTATACATAGGTTCCTATGGCATATGTAGTCTTATTGCAAAGCCTTATTCCCAAACAAATATCTTTTCCTTTAGAGAACCTCTCTCTGTTTGTTATTTAGGTTGCCAAGAACAATCTCTGTCTTCTAAAAAATCCTATTGTGGTAGTCCCTATACCTGTGGTGATAGCCCCCTGAATAAAGTCTGCCTTACCATTCTTTAACAAGTATCATGAATAATATTTTCTTTAGCACTGTCTTACTTCCTGGAGAGAGTTTCCAGCTAGAGCACGGGGTACTAGAACTCAGTGAAGCCCAGCAGTCTCATAATTTGAGGATAGGAAGCTGGGAGTGCTGGGAGTCCCAGGTGGCTAAAATTCCCAGGTCAGAGCGCCAGAGGAGAGAGAGAAAGGAGAACTGCAGCTGGAGGGGTGGGTGTAGACTGTCTGGCTAGGTACTGATTAATCAGCACAATCATGTGAGGAAACTATCTAAGCTTGGGGAAAAAAGACCCTGAAAGCTGTCCTTGTGAGAATAGTTCATGTTCTTACAAGCAAGAATGGAAACCCTCACAAATCGAGGGGCGTCGGTTACACTACTGGAGGAAAATTAGCCCTATCTGAAAGATGTTCTGGTCCCTACTGAGAAAACTTTAAAGACTAAATTTGATCTAACTATTCTCAAGCAACATTAACTGCATCTCAGAACAAAGCTCAAGAATATTTACAGGAATTCAAAAATATCTAGCAAATAACACTATGAAATTCACAAGTTCTGGCATCCAATAAAAAATTACCAAGCATGTAAAGAAGCAAGAAAATTATTTCTCCATAATAATGAGAAAACACCAATAAATAGAAACAAATGCTGAAACATAGCTTATAGAATTACTAGTCCAGGACACTGAAGGAGTTATCATATTTATGTTCTATATGTTCCAAAATGTAATGAAAGACTGAAAATATTAAGAAGAGATATATAAGATATACAAAAAGACTCAAATTGAATTCCTGAGATGAAAAATACAATAAATCCTGTTAAAAAATATGCAGGTTGTTAACAGCATATTAAACACAGAAGAAAAAAATATTAATTTACCTAAAGACAAAGCAATAGAAACTAGCCAAAGAAACACACAGAGAAAAAAACTGAATAAATAATGAAGAGAGGATCAGTGAACGGTGTGACATATATATTGGAGTCGTGGAGGAGAAAATATTTGAAGAAATAGTGGCCAATATTTTTTCAAATTTGATAAATACTATAAACCACAAATCCAAGAAGCTCAACAAAACCCAAGCACAAGAAACATGAAGAAAACCACACAAAGACACCTCATGATAAAATTACTTAAAATCAATTATGAAGAGAATATCTTAAAAGCATCCAGAGAAAGGGAAAATATTATATGTAGAAGAACAAGGATTCAAAATACAGCAGATTTCTCACATAAAACTCTATAGGTCTTTATTGCAATAAATCTAAAAGAGAGTCTTTTAACCAGAAAGAAAAATGATGCTAGATGAAAATCAACATCTGAATGAAGAAATAAAGAAAACCAGCAATGATAAAAATATGGGTAAAAGATTTTTTTTCTTGTTTTTGATATTCTTTTAAAATATAAATGACTGTTTAAGGTAAAAATAATAACTACATGTTATAGTGTTTGTGACAAATGTATAAGTAAAATATATAACAAATTAGTACAAAAGAAAGCAGAGGAAAAATGGAAGTATATTGTTGCAAGAATTTATATCTTGAGAGTGTTCTGGAATATTTGAGGGTATACCAAGATAAGTTAAATATGTATACTATAAATTCTAATGTAATCACGAAAAAACACAACAAAGAATAATAGCTAAAAGCCAACAAAAATAGGCTACTAGTTTAATATAAAAGAAAACAGAAGAGGAAAGAATTTTTAAAAAGATGAAGCAAATATAAATATAAAACAAATACTAAGATAGTAGCTTTAAACACTAGATTAATAATAAAATTTATTTTAAATGATCTAAGTAGTCTAGTATTTTTATAGATTGTATAAGAACATTAAACTAGACAAAAATAGATTAAAGGAAAAATGGTGGATTAAAAACAGATATATCATACTAATGATAATCAAAAGAAAACCGGAGTGGCTGTATATTAACAACGGATTAGTATATGATGACTATATTAACATCAGACAAAGCCGCTTTTAGTGCAACAAATACTATCAGAGTTAAAGGGAGTCATTACATAGTAATAAAGTGCTCAATTTGTCAGGAAGACATAACAATTTTAAACAGTTCTAAACCTAATAACAGAGCTTCAAAATATGGGAAGGAAAAACTAATAGAACAGCAAGAAGAAATACACAAATCCACAAATTTAGTCTGAGATTTCAACATCTCTCCGGTTCAATAATTGATATAACGAGTAGAAAGAATACCAGTAAGGGTATAGGAAATTTAAACACCGAAACCAAATGACCTAATTGATATTTATAAAACACTTCACACAACAGTGGAAGAATACATATTGTTTTCAAATGCACATGGCACATTTACCAAGATCGAACATATTCTAGGCTATAAAACAGGTCCTGATATATTTAACATGATTAAATTCATGCAAATTATTTTCTTTTACCACAATAGAATTTAATTAGAAAGAAATCAATAAGAGAAAGATATTTGGAAAATTTCAAGTATTTGTAAACAAAGTACCAATGTGAATGGAAAATTTTAAAAAATATTAGAAACTGTATTGAACAGACTGAAACACACCATAGCAAATTTGTTGTGATGCAGCTACAGTGGTATTTAGATAAAACTTGTTAGTATAGTCAGCCTATTTTAAAATAGCAAAAATGTCTCAACTCAAAAAATTCTACCGCCATCTTGGGGAAATATAAAAAAAAGAGAGAAAATCAAAGCCAAAGGAAGAAAAAGTGAGGCAGATACCAATTAACTAGAAAGCAGGAGAACAATATAATAAATTAATAAAATAAAGAGCTGTATTTCCAATAAAATCTATAGAAATGATAGCCTCTATCCTAACTGCTCTAGGAAAAGAAAGAGAAAAACAAATTATCAATATCAGAAATGAGAGCAGTAATATAACTACAGAGTCTGTAGGTATTAAAAGGATAATAAAGGCATGTTAATAACTATGACAATAAATTCAACAACTTAGATGAAATAAACTCCTTGAAAGAGCCAAACTAAATATACTTAATCTCCCAAAATAAATGTGAATAATTCTATATCTATTTACAGAAGCCAATTTGAAGTTAACTTAAAAAAAAAACCTTCAGGACCAGATAGCTGTAAAAACTTACCAAATATTTACAGAAGAAATAGTAATTCTTCACAAAGTCTTCCAGAAAAATTAAAGAAGACAGTATACTTCCTAGCTCATTTTACGAGCCAGTATTAAACTAATATCAAAACCACACAAAGACATTTAAAAAAGAAAAGAAAACTGCAGACCAATATTCCTTATAAGGATATATAAAATACAATTTTAGCAAAAGTTCATTAAATCAATCCAACAATTTATAGAAAAGATAATAAATATGTCATGACCCAGTGAGGAATTACCCAAGCAAAGCAAGATTGGTTTCACACTTGAAAAACAATCAATGTAACTGACACTATATTAACAGATGAAACAACAACAAAAAGTCTTCATTTCAATAAAGGCAAAAGAAGCATTTGACAAATTTTGACATTCATTCTTGATAAATACTGTCAGCAAACTAGAATAGAATAGAATGTCCTCAATTTCATAAATGGCATCTTGAAAATCCTACATTAAACATTCTATTTAATGATGAAAGACTGAATACTTTCTCCCTAACAGGATCAAATGAAGGATGCCTGCTCTCAACACTTTTATTCAACACTATACAGGAAGTGCTAGTCATACAATAAAGAAAAATGTAATAGAAAATAATAAAATAAGCTCAGATCAGAAGGAAGAACTAAAACTGCCTTTACTCACAGATACATGATCATTAATTTAAAAAATAAACTATGGGATCTGCAAAAAGACCCTGGAATTAATGAGTTTAGCAAAGTAGCAATATACAATTTAATATAAAAAATAATTGTATTATATATACTAATACTTACAATTGGATATTGAAATTTAAAAACAATGGCATTAACAATATCATTTAAGTATATAAACTGTATAGATATTTATTTGACAAAAATATATGTAAGCTTTGTAAACTGAAAACTACAAAACCAATTCCAAGAGAAATTACAGAAGACTTAAATAAATGTAGCAATATGCCACATTCATCATATAAACTATCCTCAGATTGATCTATAGATTTAACGCAATGCCTGTGAAACTCATAGCAGATTTATTTATACAATTTCTTTCTAAGATTTATATGGCCACACAAAGGACCTATAATAGTCAAGCAGCTTTGAAAAAGAGTAACAATGTTGAAGAATTTACCCTACCTCATTTTGATGATTATTATAAACTAATTTAATCAAGACATTGGGATATTGCTACAAAGGTACCTGATAAGATTAATACAATAGAAAAAATAGTCCAGAAACAGACCCACACATGTATGGACAAATGATTTTTAATTGTGCCATAACAATTGAATAACCATTTGGAAAAATATGCAAAACTTGATCATTACTTATACTACATAAAAACATTAACTCAAAATGTATCTAATACTAAATGTAAAACCCAGAGCTATAAGACTTCTCAAAAGAAAAATGTAGAAAAAATACTTAGTACCCTTTAGTTTGCCAAAGATTTTTAACTACCAACATAAATAACACATTTTCTAAAATAAAAAATTTGATAAATTAGACTTATTCAAAATTAAGAACTTCTGCTCTTTGAAAGACATTTACCTAAAAGAATGAAAATACAAGACTCTGAACTGACCAAATTGTACACTGTAAATCTGTACAATATATTGTTTGTCGATTCTACTTTGATAAGTGTGTTTTCTTAAAAAATCAGACTTGAAAACATGTTTAGTGATCATATTATCTGACATAGGATTTGTATCTAGAATATATAGCTTAAATAATAAGATGAACAACACCTTACCCACACAAAAAATGGTTAAAAGATTTGAACATCAAAGAAGATCTATGGCTAGGAAATAAGCATATAAAAACGTTTGAGATCATTAGTCATTAGGGAAATGAAAATTAAATCTACAAACTCTCATATTAAAAAAGTCAATCATATGCAAATATTGGTGAGGAACTGGAACTCGCGTAGACTGCAGATGAGAATGTGCAATGATTTATCTACTTTAGAAACATGTTTGGCAGTTTCTTAAAAAGTTAACCGTATACCTAACATATGACTCATTTATTCCACTACTAGTTATTACTCAATAGAAATAAAAACATATGTCCACTCAAAGATTTGTACCTGAATATTCATAGCAGCCTAATTTGTAATAGCCAAAAACTAAAAACAACCCAAATATCTATGAACATATGAATAGAGAAACAAACTGAGCTGTAAAATGGATTATCACTTAGCAATAAAAAGTAACAAATTATTAATATACCCAACAACATAGATAAATCGCAAAATAATTATACCAAGTGAAAGAAGATAAGAAAAATAGTGTATTTTATTCCATTTATATTTAATTCTATGAATGCAAACTAATGTAGAGTGACAAAGCAGATGGGCAGTTGCTTGGAGATGGAGCCAGGGGCTTGAGGAAAGATTGTAGAAGTGCACCAGGAAAGTTTGAGAGTGGAAATATTTATTCTTATTTTTTAAATTTCAGAATATTATAGGGGTACAAACATTTTGGTTATATATAATGCCTTTGCCTCACCCAAACCAGAGCTACAAGTGTACCTTTCCCCTATACAGTGTGCTCCGCACCCATTAGTTGAGTTTACCCACCCCCACCACTACTCTCCACCTGACCAGTACCCCATGAATATTACTTCCATGTGAGCACCTTAGTGTTGATCAGTTAATACCAATTTGATGGTGAGTACCTGTGGTGCTTGTTTTTCCATTCTTGTGATACCTCACTTAGTAGGATGGGCTCCAGCTCTATCCAGGATAATATAAGAGGTAATAGATCACCATTGTTTTTTGTGGCTGAGTAGAACTCCATGGTATACATATATCACATTTTATTAATCCACTCATATTGATGAGCACTTGGGTTGTTTCCGCATCTTTGCAATTGTGAATTGTGCTGTCATAAACATTCGGGTGCAGATGTCTTTATTATAGAATGTCTTTTTTTCCCTTTGGGTAAATGCCTAGTAGTGGGATTGCTGGATCAAATGGTATTTCTATTTTCAGTTCTTTGAAATATCTCCAATTATTTTCCACAGGAGTTGTACTAATTTGCAATCCCACCAGCAGTGTAAGAGTGTTCCTATCTCTCCACATCCACGCCAGCATTTGTTGGAAATGTTTATTATCTTAATTGTGGTGATGGTCTCATAGGTGTATAGACATATGTTACTTATCAAATTGTACATTTAATATGCAGTTTGTTGTATGGCAATTTTAACTCAATTGTGTTAATAACTAGATAGACACATGAAGAGATCAAAAAATTAATTTTGTCTCATAAACTTACATTTATGTCTAAACAATATTTTTTAAACTATACAGATTCACATTTTTTGTTATTATTTGCTGTATTTTCTCAACTGTCACTGAATTTGCTTGTTAAGCCTAATTTTTGTGAACATTATTTACTATACAGCCTTAAGTTTTGTGAGTTTTTCATAAGTTGTTAGGAAACGATGTATAAAATAACATTAAGATACAAAAATAATTTTCAAATGTTATAATGTATAATATTAGTTTATTTCTTGAATCCTTTGACTTATTTGAAATAATTAGAGAGTTAAACATATATTCTGATGCTAAAAATTAACATTTTAATAAGCATCAACCTTCACACATTTTTACAAATATATAAAGGAAATTGTAATTGCATATTTAGGTAAGGATTATTTAAATAAGATGGTATTAAATGCCTAAATGATTCATGGATAGCTAAAATATTAATCAATATATACTTAACATATTGTATATTAGCATAAAATTATTCAATATTTCTTTTCAAACATTACCCAATAGGCACGAAATATATTGATTCTATTGTCTTTCATATAGACAAATGACTGAATTTCAAAAAATAAATATAAAAGTCCCAAAATTCAATCTTTTCTAAAATAAGGAGAAGAAATGTAAAGAAGAAAAGGAAGGAAACTAACCAGTATTGAGTACTGTTTATCCAGCAGGGACCACGATAGGTTCTTTACATATGATGCTTCATTTGATCAATACAATAAATCCAGAACTGAATCAACAGCTCATAACTCAATAAAAAAATT
Organism: Cheirogaleus medius; assembly: GCA_008086735.1. Lineage (NCBI taxonomy): Eukaryota > Metazoa > Chordata > Mammalia > Primates > Cheirogaleidae > Cheirogaleus > Cheirogaleus medius. The sequence goes on from VBSM01000361.1 coordinate 24,420,919, forward strand.
TTATCCTGGAACATTGGTTATGTTCCAAGATGCAATGATGAGAGAGTTACTATTGTTTCTTTCTGCTGTACTTTCAATGTCTAGCATAGTGCCAGATTTATAGAGATGCTCAATAATTTTTTCTTAAATGAATGCATGGATTGTCTATATTTCCTGAGATTTTTATTTCTCACTACGAATATTAGACTGAGAGACAGATAATGTGTGTTAACAGAGTACTACATTTAAAAGGAGAGAAAAGTCTAAGTGGATGGCTATCTAGCCACAGAACAAAGATTCCTAAAATCAGAAGTGTGGAAAGAGCTCCATGCTAGGTTCTAGTTATCAAATTTGAAAAGAAATTTGATTTTGTCAGGACATTCAGAATGTATCAGGCTTGGTGATAACCTCACATTAATCAAGTTCATAAAGGATTAATTTATGGAACAGATTGCTAATGTATTAATTCAAATAAAATAGAACTTTCAAAGGTCAAAAGTATTCTTGTCACCTAGTCAGTACATCCTCATATCAGAATACTGCTTGGTAAGCAAGGGCAATTAGACACATGATCATAATGGTTTGTGTTACCAGGTTGTGAGAGTCTGAGGCAGCCATTAGAGATATGTGTATTACTGTCCTTGGACAGTCCTGAAATTACTCTTATTATTCTCTCTCTTTTATAATCCCTTTGCTGGACTCCCTACAGAACTTCTATCTTCACTTAACATATTCTTATTTCTCTTTCAAAATGCTAAAATAACATGGATAAGATTATGTTTTCTTTGTACATCAAATTATATTTTACTAATGCCTCTAAAGTTTCTACCTTAAGTTCCTTCACTAAATTTCAGCAATGCCTTTCTCATTCTAATTTCATTTAGGAAAGTAATTTCTCATGGCTGTGAATTATGTCTTGGCGTGGAGTTGTTGGTTGTGTTTGCAGATAGCTGATTTCATATGTTATAGGTTTAACTCCAATTATCTTAAATTATCATGAAATTAGAAGATACAATTTACTATGAACCTGTGTCAGGGTGGTACATATTTTTTAACAAAGCATAATGATTTGAAAAGTACAGAAATCTAAGTGGGGAAAATTGAGCAAAATAGTTCATGTGCTGAGCCATATTTTTGAACAAGCATGATCTATATATGTACACTTGGCACACATAGTTAAGAAATGAGATATATGTTACAATTTTAAAGTTTTCTACTAAACACTTCAATACTATGCAGACACAGCAATTTTTATGCAAAGAAATAGCCAAAAATCACTAAGGCTATTTATTTTTATGTTTAAAAATTTTACTTACTAACATTAATCCATAAAAATGGAAGCCTTTTTACAAGTAATGTGCTAATTTTGCTTCCTTCTAAAATTATCCTTAAATAGAAATATCAGGACTGTTAACAAGATACAATCTTCTTTCTTTACTCTAAAATCAAAATTTTAACAAATCTTGAGATTAAATGAAAAATATTTTTATCATTAAACACTTTTCAAATATCAATTTCTAATTGGCAATAATTATTTTTCTGTCAACCCAATACTGATAGATTGTACACATAGCTGTCAGAGATGTGTAGAAATAGACAATTTTATTTATTCTTACTTTTAATTTTAGTTATTAAATTTAGTTATTATTAATTCTATACTTATTATTTATTATTATCCAACTAGAAGTGTGAACTACAATAAACTTTTCTAGAAAATTATCTGGCATTACCAATTAAAATTTAAAATATGCATTTCTTTTGACCTAGCAAGCTCACATTTAGAAATATGTCCTTCAGAAATAAAAGCATCAGTGTATTAGAACACATGTACAAAGAAATTCACTGGAGATTTGGTTTATTATTTTAAAAATAAAAACCTGAAGGTGATCTGTTACATCAAAGACATGGAATATCATGGAACTATTTTAAAAGCATAAACTACATTTATAAGTAGTGACCTAGTAAAATATGTAAAATAGAAATTGCTGTGTACTGATTCCATTTTGTTAAAAGGTAAGGAGGGATGTGAATAAATACATACAAATATATGTAAATGTATGTGTATACACACATTTAATGGTTTGAGTGAAAAGTTAAAAAATGATACACATCAGACTGTTAACATAATTATTAGAGAGGTTGGTTCAGAGGCCTAAGTAAGGAGAAACTATTAACTGCCTTTATGTAGCTCTGTGTTGATCCATTTGCTGCAATAAGCAAGTATTTATTTAAATTTAAAATATCAAAGGATTGGCCAGGCACAGTAGCTCATGCCTGTAATCCAGCACTCTGGGAGGCCGAGGCAGGTAGATCCTTTGAGCTCAGGAATTCGAGACCCTGTCTCTACCAAAAATAGAAAAAATTAGCCAGGCATGGTGGCACATGCCTATAGTCCCAGCTACTTGGGAGGCTGAGGCAGAAAGATTGCTTGAGCCCAGGAGTTTGAGGTTGCTGTGAGCTAGACTGACGCCCCAGCACTCTAGCCTGGGCAACAGAGTGAGACTCTGTCTCAAAAATAAATAAACAAATAAATAAAAGAGCAAAGGATTAATAAATTCAAGTATTCTACCCTTCAGGTTTTCACTTTTATTTTCCATTTATACATTCTAGTACTCAATCTTATTTGGTACCACTTTTTATGACAGCTCAAAAACATTGCTAGATCTTACTGATCATGGTGGGACCACTCACATAGTTCTATAAGTTTTTGTCCTTTTGTTGCTTATGAGTTGGAGGTTGTTTTTCTGACTATTTTGGCACTATTTCCCACTTATTCTGTCTCTACTCATCAAGATATACTTACTGTGAGGGAAAGGCAGAAGTGAATATTTTGAGTACTGATTTGGGAGAAGGTATTGGTAATGCATAAAGAGCTAGATGGAAGAGAATTTATTGACACTAAGGAACTCACCTTTGACTCACAGTTCAAAATTCTGGGAAGGACACGTAGATCTAGTCCTAATGACTTAATTCGTAATATAATTACTATAAGGTGTAATATGCTCTGACCTACAGGGCTAAATATGTTCCTAGTATGTCCCTATGGATGAGATAATTAGACATATGATGAAGTTGCACCTTAAATTCTGCACTTAAAAACAAAAATGGTTGGTTAGCAGAAGGCAGATACCAGCTGCCACATTGAAAAATTGCAGTTCACCACACAGTTTTCAGATATTAGTCATTCACAAACCTAAAAACCAATGACTGAGAGACTAGATCCCCTGGGCCAATGTCAATATGATACCCTTGTATCTACATGCAGAAAATATTCCTTGGATCATTTCCCTAAGGGACTTTAAACCATTTCGGGGGGCAGGTAACTATGCACTGAAGAAAGGGAGTACTCCTCAGAATTTGTAGAAGCCTGGTATATATGAATCTTAAACTAGTATTAACAACAAGGAACTCAAAATGCCATCCACCACCACTTGTATTATCCTGGGTAGAGCTGGAGTCCATTCTACTAAGTGAAGTATCACAAGAATGGAAAAACAAGCACCACATGTATGCACTGTCAAATTGGAATTAACTGATCAACACTTATGTGTGCATATAGTAGTAATATTCATCTGGTGTCAGGCAGGTGGGAGGGAGGAGGAGGGGATGGGTACATTCACACCTAATGGGTGCCACCGTCTTGGGGATGGACATGCTTGAAGCTCTGACTCAGGTGGGGCAAAGGCAATATACGTAATCTAAACATTTGTACCCCTGTAATATGCTGAAAATAAATAAATAAATAAATGCCATCATAGTTCTCTAGTTAGAAGTAGAGCTCTTGAAATACAGGCAATAAGGTAAATGTGTTCCAGAAGGCTGGAGATAAACTGCCCAACAATTGAGAGAAATGCTATGTTTGTAAAGATTGTAGGTACAGAATCTGTAGAGATAGGGATTCAATGATCTGGGGAATGCTAGGACATCTTCTCTAAGGAAAGGAGAGATTGCTTCAACTTGTCTCCTCTACAATTAGTAGAGTTGTGCCTTAGGGGTCTCTTTAGTTAGTGGTGACAGTATATATTGTAGTTAGTAATAAAACTCATAGTCACAGGACAGGCTCTTGAAACTCTGGTGCAATACTGTACCTTTTTAAGAAGAAAGCTACTTTCCATACACAAAACATTTCCTGGAATGTTTCTGAGCATCTAACCACCAGACACCAAGCTTTCCTGACATGATTCACAGAATCATAAAATTGAGCAGTCACAGAAGCTATCCATTTTATAGAAGAAAAGGGACATTTGAAACTGGACTTGAACATATCCAGAAGGCACGAGATGATTACCTAAAATGGTGTCTCTGCCACATTTTCATGAAAACTGCTTGTGTTGTACCAATGGCTCTCCCTCAAGTCCAACATACAGCTTCACAAAGGGCTTCTCTATGACCAGTGATAGAAGGAAAACTAGGTCCCGGTTTATATATGAACTGGCATGAATTATTGGTGCAAAGCCAATGTGGACTATTTCCATATTCTGGCCTCATGAGGTAGTAGAACAATGGTGAATGTGAAGTTAAATCCTCCTGTAAAGCAGAGCTAGGGCAACACATTTGATAATTTACTTTGCATAAAGGGAAAAATCAACTGAGGTGCATATATACATAGCATCCTAGATGGGATAAAATGCCTTGGCGTGGTGCTCAAGATTCTGAAACAAATTGGAAGATAGGTCAAGGAATTCTTGGAAATACATGAAAAAACACTCATAGGAATAGACACAGAACATGCAGATCTTTGTGTCCTATGTTAATTCTCATGACATAGTATCCACCACAAAAAAGTTCACTGAATAACTAGATGGACAGGATGACTCTTTCTTTGGATGAGCACCAGCCTCTGTCTGCCTTTAGTCATCCCCGAGCTGATGCAATAGTCAAGGTATGGACAAGGCATAGCAATAGGAATTGAGTCACAGACTCAATAATTTTATTCCTTCTCACCAAGGCTAATCTAGCTACTGTCACTACCAAACCCCAATCTGCTAGTAGCAAAGACGTATATTAATCTCTCAAAGTGGCACAATTACAAGAGAAATCTAGTGTTACTTTATGGCAGGCATGTGGATTATATCAGATCCCCTTCCACTCTGGATGGGACAACTATTTATTCTGAGTGAAGATGACATCTAATTATAGATCTGCATTAACTTCCCAGGCTCCCCCACCAGTATCCTAACCTGAGAGCTTACATACTGCCTGACTGGCTTATTGTCATAATATCCCACACCATAGTGCCTCAGATTAAGGGGTTTATTTCACAACAAAGGAATTGCAACCGTAGGTGTGTGCCTATGGGATCTGTTTTTCTTACTATTAATATATGCTTTTGCCCAGAAGCAGCCTGTGTGATAGCACAAGGAATATCTTCTTGAAGGTTAAACTGAGGTGACAGCTTAGGAACAACACCTGGGAGGGTTAAGCCTTGTCCTCTATGATAGATATTTACTCTTGACCAACTACTGATACATAATTCTGTGTTGCAAGTAGCTAGAATTCATGGGTCCAGAACTGAGAGGAAGAAGAAGGATTGGGAACTTTCACCATCACTTCCTGTGACCCAATTTGTTGAACTTATTTTTTCTGTTTTTGCAATCTTATATTTTACCTGATTCTTTTCTGGTTCTCAGACTTTGGATCTGCTGGATCCCTGACTGGATCAACAAGCAAAGGCAGGGATTATTAAACTGATTACCAGGAGGACACACACTTGCTGCTAACATTGAGAGATGGGAGGGGTCCATATGGCATCCAGGGGCTTCACCAAAGTGACATTTGATCCTTCTATGCCCAGAGATAATGGTCAGAGGGCCCATGGCACAAAAAAAGAGAGTGAATTAACTTAGAGCCCAGAATATTTAGGGATGAGGCTCCAGATGCCACCCCAGAACAGCAACACTTATTTGCTCAAATGCCATGTAAAGGTAAGGAATATCCATAATCGGTGATGGAAGAGGGTAGATGATTAAAAGCAGTTAACAGCCTCAGGACCATCTACATTAGTAAGGACTGTGGTTTGTTTTAGTAATCATCTTTCATTAAATATATGACATACAGGAATAATATTTTTCAGGCGTTGGGCAGATAGGAGGAGGGAGGAGGGGATGGGTATTTACATACATAATGAGTGGGATGCGCACCGTCTGGGGGATGGACACGCTTGAAACTCTGACTCCGGGAGGGAAGGGTGTGGGGGAGAGGCAACACATGTAACCTAATCATTTGTACCCCCATAATATGCTGAAATTAAGAAAGAAGATTTATGGGAGGGGGGAATGATGTAATAATAAAAAAGGTGGGAAACTGAAAAAAAAAATTTGTAAATGCTGTTGCTGGCTACCACCTAGAATAAGACTCTATATAGTAGACTGGACCTAATGAAGGGCACAATAGTCCTGAATGGTGCAATATATTGGCTGTACTGCACACTTTAATGAATCACATCAAAATCAAATCCTCTTGCCCTATTAATCTAGCCACGACTACAGCAACATATTTCACACGGGCTTCGACTAGCTTCACACACTTGCAAGTTGGCAGTGCCTGGCATCAGGCCTGTACTTCCTGATTCTTATTTCTAACCCTGGGTCTTCTGAGGCAATGATGCCGAGGTGTGGGCACCAATGGGGAAGCTGTTTAAAAATTCCATAGAGCTCAAATGTGTGGAACAGATAACGCCTTGGGGTGGGGAGGGATTTGATCCTTGTTCAACTCTAGAAGCTAGAAAAGACAAGGAAACAGATTGTTCCCTAGGACCTCCAGAAAGAAAGGCAGCCCTGCTTTTGATTTTAGCCCAGTGAGACTCATGTCAGACTCTTGACCTACAAAGCTATAAGATAATAAATTTGTGTTGCTTTAAGCCACTGAGTTTATGAAAATTCATTACAGCTGCAGCAGAAAGCTAATATGCTACTTGACCCACTTTATTTACTGGTCATTTCCCCTTTACAAGATTGCAATTACTTTCAATTGGTCTCCATTTCTCCACCTCATTGCCAGGGTCATATTTCAGATGCTACAGTCTGGCTTTCTGGACCCTTCACAATCTAAGTCCTAACCATTCTTCTTTCTTTACTCTCTTTGCTCCTTAATTCCAACTTTCCAACCCAACAAGTTTGGCAATGTAATTAACAACTACATCTAGGGAATGTAATACTCTTAGGGCAAGTATTTTTCTTTTTTATAATCACCATCAGTGTGTACTGCCTGCCATGAATAGTACCTGGACATAGGGGGTACTAAATTAATTTTTGTTAGGGGAAGATATGAATAAATTTATAGCACATTATGTGCATAATTCTCTGCCTCTGAATTACTGAATACTAAAATGCTAGCAAAACATTAAGACTCAGTACAAATTCAAATTTGTCCATAAAGCCTTGTACCTCACACAGACTTTTAATTCTTCTCAAGTGCAATAGTATTTATTTCTTGCATTATAGTGTCATTCACATAGTATTTTGGATCTGTGTGTCCTTTATGCCTGTGCAATTAAATTAAAAATCTCTAATGTACACATATGAATAACACATAGATCCTATCATCAAAAAAATTTACTCTTATAATTTATAGCAGCATTGGAAAATAAATAAACTGTGCTCTTGGTTTGGAATCAGAGATATGGGTTCTAATTTCACCTCTGTTAAATATGAGATTTAGACTGCCCACTTAACTTTTCTTGGCTTTTTGGTTGGTCATATATATATTATCTATATATAATGTTAATATATATAGATAGATTATATACATGGTGTAAATTAGACCAGTGGATTTCAAACAAAATCATACACAGAAGCCCTATATATGTAAATTAAATAAATAAAGAACTACTTGGGTGGAGCAGGGTGGGAAACCAGAGCCCCAGCAGCTCAAGCTCTGCAGCCTTTGCCTCTCACTAGCACCTCTAACTAGAATGGTAGATTCCCCGCTACTCTTAGAATTCACGAAGCATGATTCAAACATCAGTAGATTATGCAATCAAGATACTTCCACCAAACTCTTCGATGTTAAAAATACGTGCAATACTATTCTTTAAGAGCTAGTTTAAAAAATTACTATGTCGTTTAGCAAGTAGACTGTACAGCCTTTGAGACTTTGCTTCAAAAGGTACCATTCTGTAGTCTTAATATTTTTCATTTTGCTTAAATTTTAGTAGAGTTTGCTTCATCTTATGACATTATCATAAAACTTCTAAAAAATCCATAATTGCATAGTCAGGAATTAACCAAAGAAGCAGATTTAATAAAAGATGTATAAAGATATTTATTTTTAAAAAGTAGTTCATGCAATGAGGGAGAGCTGGCTACACAAGTCCAAAACTCATAGACAGACAGCAAGGAAAGATCACAAGCAAGGTGGGACTTCTCAGGCACAGACTGAAGCTGTTGTCCACAGGCAGCAAAGGTGGTGTTTTCTCTCTTTCTGTCTCTCTCTCTCTCCCTCCCCCCATCCCCGCTACATTCTTTATTTTTATGGCCTCCGACTGATTAAGTGAGACCCACTCAGATTATCCAGAATAATCACTCTTATAACTTCCTTACTTAAAGCCAACTGATGAGGGATCTTAAGCATATTTGCAAAATTTCATCACAAAAGCCTATAAATTTGGGTGTTTGATAGAATAACTGGGGGCTGTAGACTAGTCAAGCTGACCCATCAAAAAAGGGATCATAATAAATATAATTTAGCTTTCAAATGAATGAGAATTTAAAACTCCAAAATATAGTTAATTTTTATACTAAAGTAATATTAAAAATTCTTTAAATATCCTACTGACTAACAATATTTTTTAGGATAAATAATCTAGACAAAACTTTGAGACATACTGACATAAAACTATTTATTGGAAGTCTAAAGAACACTTAAAAGGCAAATTTGTAGGTCAATGGAATGCAGATAGTGTTTTTATAGAGAGCTTCAGCTATATCATTTCTACCCTGAGTAATAAGTAGAAAGCGAGCATTTTTCAGAGAATATAAAGGAAGTCAAATCTCTTTTAAAAATCATTCAATAAAGACTATGTTTAAAGGCAACATTAAACAAGTGTATAAAGAAAGATTAACAACCTTCTATAAATGGTAAAAGCATTTTTAAAGATATACCAGACCTACCAACAGATCAGAACAGGCCTGATGTACAGTGTGTAACCTATAATCTATCTTTTTCTCATTTAGGAGAAAAAGCCATAAATGACGTCCTCATCTTTTTAGAAGACATTCCAGAAAACATTCCATTGCATACCCTCCCAAAAGAAAATTCCAACACTTAAGTACACACTTCATACTCATAATCTATTAACAAAAAATGGGAAGGTCAAAACCTGACTATTAACCATATCTAGACCTAACTATGAACACTGAAGCTCTTTAATTATAAAGAAAAATTAACTTATGGTTGTAATAACAAAGTTAATGCAATACACACCCAGTTCTTGAGGAGATCTGCATTCTTAGTAAAAATAGCAGTGTGAAGACAAATCACAAACATTCTTAATCACTTCATGGAGTTGAAAGGGAGAGTAATAGGCAAAAAAGTTCAAATTTTATCTGCAAGAACCATATATAAAGAAAAGAGATAAAACTTCTTGAACTAAATTTGGGGGAAAAATGGAGGTAAAAAAATAAGACGGAAGGTATAGGCTCTTAAACCTACCCATACTTTCCAGGAACTTAGAGGAAGACAAAATTTTGGTAATGTTTTATAATATCTCCAAAAATGGAAGAAAAGAAACTCAAGAGAGTGAGTAAAGAGTGGGAAAAATCAAATGGGAAGTCATTAAAGTCTATACCTCAACCTAGCTTTAACAAAATTTCTAGAATTCTACAGAGAAAGAAATAACCACTATGACTTATTGTTTTCCATAATAAACTTTAAGGATGAATTAATTTGGAAAATATGGGTCTAAGGTAAATTTCCAACTTCATGTATTAAACTCTGGCATAGTATATTTCACAAAATTCTGTTAAAAAACAAGGTCCCTCAACAAAGACTGTGCACACCTACAGTGGAGAATATTTACACAAATTAAAGAAGAAAAAATGAAATCTGAAGATTGAAAGGGTACATCGTGTTCAAGAAAAAAGATGTCCATCATACTACATTAAAAACATTTCCTCATTCTTTTATTGTTTTTCAAGGATAAAGAATAGTTAGGAAGAAACAAAACAATCCATCTTGAATAGAGAAGATGTGATAAAAGAACTGGTACCATGCTTGATGACAGATAATAGAGCAATATCTTCAAAATCAGAAGGGCAAGTACAAAACAAGAATTTTACAAATAGCCAACTCAGAGTGTACTAAAAGTATAATATAACAAAGAGCAATCCTCAAGAGAAAAAGAAAACACTGAAATTTTGAATGCTTAAAAAATGTAGCTTTACTATTTTGGTGGGTAATTGTCAATTTGTGTGTCTAGCATCTGAATTCATTTCCTTTTTAAAGAAATCCTGTTTAGGCTAGATCTGTCCCTAGTCTCTCCTGCATAACATCAAGGATTGATTTCTCCCTTTCCCTGCCCCCTGACAGTGGATCATGGGCATGTACAATAAGTGTGGCAGGGTTTCTCCCATCCACAGCTGTATTTAGCGGCATGTCTGTTATAAGGAAGTTTCAATATTTGCATGGACATTGGGATAAAAGAAGAAAGTCCATCAGCATCAAAGTCCATCTGCATTATAATGTGTATCCAATCGTGTCAATGATGAAAATAATGGCAAGTGTCTAAGTGGCAAATGGTTAACTGCTAAGGAGACTGATCACACAGCAGCATCTTGTCCATGCCTGGACACCCTGGATTCCTGTCTGAGCCTGGTTCTCCAATCATGGTGTAAATCTCTGAATTACTCAATCCCTTTAGAATAAAGGTATTCTCTCATGTTACCCAATTTCAATGTTTGCAATCAAGAACCCCCAATAGTGTAATAATGAAATTCAGTCGACTAAGACATGAATCAAAATTAAGAAATCAAGTTTTGAGAAGCTAGACTATAATTCAACAATTTCTTTAGTTTCCAATTAGTTGATTTTCCAAGTTAATTTCAAATTAAATTTAAATATATTTATAACTTAATTTTAAAATAGACATTAACTATATAAAACTATATGTTAATATATTATAATAAATATTATATTATATATAATAATAATATATAATATAAAATATATATACTATACTATACTATAGTATTTATATAAAACAATTTTTATGCATTTTGCTATCTGGCTTTACATCTATATTGATCCTTAGAAAGGTATCTGGAAAGGTATTAATCTCCTATTAATAATGACTATTTTGGAGTATAGGGCTTCAGTTGATTGGAGGAGCATTTTTGTACTTTTCTATATTGCTTGAATACTATAGAATACATTTATAGTTTTATATAACTAACAAAATTACTATGTTTTTAAGAAGTTAGAAAGTAAGATTTAAAGGGTTTAAAATAAATAATATTTACAAGTTCTATTTTCCTATGAGAGGTCTGAACTTTAGCCCTTCTGTGATTAAATGGCAGCCTGCTGTAATAAAAAAAAAGATTCAGAACTTATTCCAGATTTTGTGACTGTGTGTCCTTGAAATATTGGTTACCTTCGTTGATTATTTTCTTATCTGGATAATGAACTTATCTAACTAAGTAATCTTATCGTTCCTACACTTATAAAGCCTATGATTAAAAATTAGAATTAATTATATAGTCAAAAAAATCCTCTATACATTTTATATGCATATTTCATAAGAATACTTTTAAGTCAATGACACATGATCTTTATGGCCTCTTGCACAAGATGTTTTCAAAATAATTTACCATATTTTTATGAATTATGTTCCATATTTGATCAATAGGCTCTTTTGATAATTCCAATTTCAGTCAGCATTTAATCAAATCCTCCAAGAAAAGAATAAATCAATCTCCTACTACTTATTTGACAAGTTCCTTTAGAGTTTATAAAAGTAGACTTTAATTTGCAAAAAAAGACATATAAAAATATAGCATTTAATATGTCAGCACAGCTTTAAACACATATATTCACTCATTTAATCTTGACAATATTATCGTTTCCTTTCTATAAATGGGAAATTACCCAAGGTTACATAGTTACCAAGTGGTGGAACCCAAATTAAAATGCAAGCAGCCAGGCTCTTGAATCTTTCCTCTGACCCACTGTGCGACACTCCTCTGAGTTACCAGCTTACATCACATCACATCACCAGTATTGAGCACTCATCATGTCAGACACTGCTAAGCACTAGAAATGCAACAATATATAATCCCTAACTCCTGCCTCAAGAAACCTGAAGCACTTATTTCTTCTTTGGAAGCTTTTCTTTTTTTCTTTAAGGCAAATAAACCTTAAAAATGTTAATGTTTTGTTTTATGCTTAGTTATCCTTACTTTGTCAGCTTTGTTCAAGACTCCTCACAGATTTTCCACTCAAATTAACTTAATTTGATTTGCCTCCCTTATACACAACTTGTTTGGTCCTCCAAAAGACTACTACTACACATTTCAAAGTCTTTCATTGTTTCCATACCTGTCTACCACCTCCTCCAAATTTAAGGAAACTCAGTGACAAATATATCTCTCTCTGCATCCTTTCTTTAGGAATGGGATGGCTTTCAGGTTTTCAACTAACTGAAAGTCTCATTAATACATCCTTTAAAGTTGTTCAGGTACAAGGGTTTATGTGCTTGTATTTGAAAGTATGTTTGTGTTGGGATGAGATATAGGGAAGATGAAATCTAGTGGTCAGAAATATTATGAAAAGTAGACCTACCCCAATAGCAGTCCCACTACTGGGTATCTACCCAAAGGAAAAGAAGCCTTTCTATCAAAAAGACACCTGCACTCAAATATTTATTGCAGCACAATTCACAATTGCAAAGATGTGGAATCAACTCAAGTGCCTGTCAATTCATAAGTGGATTAATAAAATGTGTGTGTGCATGTGTGTATAACAAAATGTATATGTATATACACACAGAGAGAGACACAGTGGAGGACTACTCAGCCATAAAAAAGGATGGATGAATGCCTTTTGCTACAATTTGTATGGAACTGTAGACCATTCGCCTAAGTGAAGTATCTCAAGAATGGAAAAACACCATGTGTACTCATTATTAAATTGGAACTAACAAATGAGCACATATGTGCACAGAGGGAAGTAAAACTCAGTGGAAATCAAGAAGGGGGAAAGGAGAGGAGGTATTTGGGGAAGAGGGAGGAGGAGAGGGGCAAAAACCTACTTAATGGTGACAACAAACACTATTTGGGTGATAGTAACATCTATAGCTGCTACTCAAGGCATTAAAAAAGTGATCCATATAACCAAAATAATTTGTATGCCCTTAATATTTTGAAATTTAAAAAATAAGACAAGATGGAAAGAGTCCACTGTAAAAAAAATTCTTTAATTCTTAAAATACTTGTATTCTACTTCAAAGCACCTACTACAATTGACTACCAATATTAAAATCATCCATTAATTCAACAAATATTCATGAAGTGGCTAATAAGTATTTTATAGATTTCATATTATAAAACCAAATTTATTAACTATTAAGAACTTTTAGTTCTCTGAATTAAAGATTTCATGTATACATATATAAAAAGCCTAATATTCATTTTAAAAGCCTAAGGCTTTTATCCTTAAATATCAGTTTAATCATAAAATGCTGATTAAATAATTAAATAGTTACTGATTAAAATCTGCACCTCTGATTTTATTATAAGCCATTATTATTTACATAGCTTAATATTGGTTAATGTTCACACACCAATAAGATGCTAACCCAAAGTCCTTACTAATCTGGTCAGTGAGTGAAATGTCAATGTGCCTTTATAAAACTCACTCATTATATTATATCAGCTATTAAAATATCATTTAGTTTCTATTAGTTTTTATTCTTCATCTAAAAATAAAATATAAACCTAATATTGTAAGATTAAATATTGGTAAATAAATTCAGTAAACTCTTAGGTTACAAAATCAATGTACACAAATCAGTAGCATTTCTATATACTAATAACAGTCAAGATAAGAGTTAAATCAAGGACCTAATACCATTCAAAATAGCTATAGAGAAAATAAAATACCTAGGAATATACTTAATCAAGGAGGTGAAAGATGCCTGCAAGAACTACACATACTGATGAAAGAAATCACAAATGACACAAACAAATGGAAAAACATCTCTTGTTCATGGAATGTTACAATCAACATCTTTACTGTGTCCATACGGCCCAAAATGATTTACAGATTCAACACAATTTCCATCCAAATACCCATGTTATATTTCACAGATCTAGAAAAAATAATCCTAAACTTCATTTGGAACCAAAAAAAGAACTCATAGAGCCAAAGCAATCTTAAGCAAAAAGAACAAATCAGGGGGTATCATATTACTTGATTTTAAATTATACTACAAGGCTATAGTAACCAAAACAGCATAGCAATGGTATAAAAGTAGAGATATAGACCAATGGAACAGAATAGAGAACCCAGAAATTAAACCATCTACCTAAAACCCACTGATCTTTCACAAAACAGACAACATACACTGGGGAAAACATGCCATACTCAATAAATGGTGCTGGGAAAATTGGATAGTTACATGAAGAAGAATGAAACAGGACCCCTATCTCTCACCATATACAAAAATTAATTCAAGATAGATAAAAGGCTTAATTGTAAGGTACGAAACCATAAAAATTCTAGAACAGATACTACACTTGATCTTAGCCAAAAAGCTGAGGAGCAATTAAAAAAAATTCTAGAAAAAAACATAGGAAAAACTGCTCTAGACATTAACGTGGATGACTTAGGCAAAGAATTTATGACTAAGACCCCAAAGACAAATACATAAACAACAAAAATAAATAAATGGGACTTAATTAAATTTAAAAAATTCTGCACAGCAAAGGATATAATCAACAGAGTGAATAGACAACCTACAGGTTGGGAGAAAACATTTGCAAACTATTTATCTGACAAAGGGCTAACGTTGAGAATGTACAAAGAACTCAGACAAATCAGTAGGAAAAAAACAAATAACCCCATCCAAAAGTGAGCAAAAGACATGAACAAAAGCTAGACAAATGGCTAGCAAACATATGAAAAAATTCTCAACATCATTAATCATCAGGGAAATGCAAGTTAAAACTACAATAAGTTATCACCTTACCCCTATCAGAATGGCTATTATTAAAAAGTTAATAATAGATTCTGGCATGGATGCAGAGAAAAAGGAATGCTTATACATTGTTGGTGGGACTGTAAATTAGCACAACTTCTATGGAAAACAGTATGGAGATTCCTTAAAGAACTAAAAGTAGACCTACCATTCAATCCAGCAATCCCACTACTGGGCAACTACACAAAGGAAATGACATTTTTAATTTAAAGAAGAAAACACTTACATTTGAGTGTTTATTGCAGGACAATTCACATTCCAAATTGCCTGTGAATGCATGAAGTAAAATGTGTGTGTGTGTATATATATATATATATATATACACACACACACACACACACACACCATGGAATACTACTCAGCCATAAAAAGAAATGAAACAATGAAATGAAATAATGTCTTTTCCAGCAACTTGCATGGAACTGGAGACCATTATCCTAAGTGAAGTATCTCAGGAATGTCAAACCAAACACCATATGTTCTCACTATGTAGGAGCTAAACAGTGGATACACACAGGCCCAAAGCAATATAAAGGACATGAAAAACACAAGAAGAGGGGAGAGTGGGAGATGGGGTGAGAGATAAAAGCTTACCTACTAGGTACAATGAACACTATTCTGGTGACAGACACACCAAAGCCCTGACTTAAGCATTATACAAGGTATCCATGTGACCAAAACACTTGTACTCCTTAATTAATGTTTTGAAATTTAAAAATTAAGTTAAAAAATATTTTAGAACAGATTGATTCATTTCCTTTGTTTCTGCAAAGGCAACATAACATAAGCAGTTAGGAACAAGCTAGGATCACAGCAAGGAAAGTTTTTATATGTGAGAAAGAAGAAATATATTCCAGGTAGAGAATTTATATTTCCTTGTGCTATTCCTGAAATCTTTACATCAAATTTGTAGGTACACTGCCAATAAAGAAGAAGTATATATATTTTATTCTGTTGCTTTTCTTTGAATGACTACAATCTGAATTTCTATAATTTGCATTTAGGTTAAATATGTTCTGATTTTACTATATTTTTCTACAAAGAATTAACAGATGTCTTAATAAAGTATGACAACTGGTTTATAGACAACAAAGCATCATCAATTTTGTATACAGTTAAAAATTACACAAAACATCTGTAGACTAGTAATGAGGTTTACTATTTTTCCATTTTCTGCACAATATTGTTCAAGATAATAATTAAATGTTCATTTTGTTAATGAAATCTGACTTGCTCAATAAAATAAACTCATTCTCAAAATTTCGCACTCACATTTGTTAATATGTTGTTTTATTTATCTTAGTTTTCAAAATATAATTAATCTATATTGATCCACTCGACATACAAAAGGCCTTTTTTGGGGAGGACCTGTCATATTGTCAACTTCCTACTGAAACACTGCTTTTGATCTAATTAAAAAGCTTACAAATAAAAAAGCAAATATCTCTTCAATAATAATAATAATGTAAAGTAGTAACTCCAATAGGAAAGATACTCTGAAACACTCCCCCTGCAAAACTTATACACACAAAAATATACTATTTTATTGTGATAATTCTAAATTAGAACACATCTAACTGAGCATGCAAGTAAAAATGATACAATAATACTACTTCACATATGTGGAATGGCTAGGTAGAACACGTATGCTACTGATTTATGAAAATTTGAAATTAGGCACGTCTTCTTCACAGTAATACCCTTATCTTTAGGTAAGGAATAATACCTTATTCAGAATATTTTGAAGTATTGCCATTATGAAGATGCCTACTATAAACCGGTAACCCTTCAGCAACACAGATTTGAATGATGCAGGTCCACTTATTCATGGATTTTCTTCTACTTCTGCCACACCTGATACAGCAAGACCAACCCTGCCACTTTCTCCTCCTCCTCAGCCTACTCAATGTGAAGACAATGAAGAAGACCTTTATAATGATCCACTTCCTCTTAATGAATGGTAAATATATTTTCTCATCCTTAAAAGTTTCTTAATAACATTTTTTCTCTAGCTTACTTTATTATAATAACACAATAATACATATAACAGACAAAATATGTGTTAATCAACTATTTACGTATCAGTAAGGCTTCCAATCAACAAGAACCTTCTGGTAATTAAGTTTTGAGGAAGTCAAAAATTATACACTGATTTTCAACTGCTCAGGGGGCGCAGATGGAAGGTTGTTGCCCCTAGCACCTAAGTTGCTCAAGCGTCACCTATAATAAGAAAAGTATATAGCATGTAAACTACTTAGTAATTTTTAGGAAATGTTTACAAATTAAATGCACAAAAGATTTTTATCAACAAAATAGTATGTGTGAACTTGGTATAAAAGAATATTAGTAAATATCTCATCATTAAAATGGCATCTACCCAAAAGAGCATAAGTCATTCTATTATAAAGACATCTGCACTCGT
>VBSM01000361.1:24467558-24488293 GCA_008086735.1 Cheirogaleus medius
AAAAAAAAAAAAAAAAAAAAAAAAAAAAGAAAGAAGAAAAGAAAAAGAAAGAAAGGAAAAAATAAATGAATACAACATTTTATTTTCCAAACTAAAATTGCCACTCTAATTGTGCTGGAATGCTCTTAAAGTGTTTAGCAGAATAGAATTTTCTTAATCACTCTTGGATAACCTTAATTTTATTTTTAAAACTAAGGAACCAGAAATTATTTTGAGCAATTTTCTCACTGATTTCCCTATAACTTGGATTATGTGGCAACACTTGTGCAAAATTTTTGTGTATTTAGTATGACACTGAGAATTGCCTACTCAATTGCCATCCTCCCCTTCTTTATTATCAACATTAGAACTACGGCAATGTGTCCAACTGCAAAAACTACACTTCCCAGCTGCCTATGTAAAGAGTAGTGGCCAATGAAATCTTAAGGGGAATTTATTGACTGCTGTTCCCCTTTGTACCCTTCCCCCTTGTTTCTGCTTTCTGCCTTGAACTCAGTTGTGATAGCTGGATTTCCAGAAAATGTTTTGGGTTATGAAACAACATTGGGTTGAAAATTATGCACTAACTAAAGGAAACCAGACATCTTGAAGGAAGTAGAGTCCCTGTTGAAAATGAACCTGCCTCATCAAACCTTGAACTACCTATACTTAAACTTCCTCTATGTCACAGTCACATAAACCTTGTATAAGCCATTGTTATCTCTGGTTTCTACCTGTAAAAGCCAAATGAAATTTCCAAAATATTTAGTTTTATAAAACCCTGACCACTAAGTCATGACATTCAAGCACAACAATAGGAAAGTCAGCATGACAATGATATAAATGGTGTAAATTTTCATTTTTATAAATAATCAAAGAAGGAGAGACAGCCCAAGCGCCCATCGATGAGCCACCTGTCGCTGGCGCCGCGACTGGCAGGAAGCACAGGACCGAGTGGCGATCCCTGCAGGAGGATTTCTCTTTCGTGTCTGAAGAATCGCACCAATCTGACAGCCCACACCGAGGGCTCAGTCCAGACAGACGGCTGTGGAAGAAGCCAGAGACGAGTGATCCCAGAAACCGAGGCCAGGGATGCAGGGCCGTCCGGCAGGCCCAAAGTCAACGGCTGGTCTCCGCCGGTCCCCATCTACCAGCCGGCGTCGTGGGCCAACTTCATTGTCATGTCCGTCACCGCCTTTGGGATTTTCATGCGCTTCCTACCGCAGGATGCATGGTGATTGCCTGCAGCGTGATTAGAGGAATGCTTTTCCTTCTTTTGGCCGTCCTCTTCATTGCTGTTACCATCCATCCAGCCGAGCCCAAAGGGAAATTTAAGAAGAACTACCTGGACTTGATGCCCCCTGTCGACCGTTCGAAGCGCTACACGTGGCGGAAGATCAGTACTGCCATTTATGTGAAGTCTTCCTGAGCCTGAAAGCAAAACATTGTAGCTCTTGCAACAAGTGTGTGACGGGCTTTGATCACCACTGCAAATGGCTCAAAAACGGCGTGAGCACCAGGAACTACTGGTTCTTCTTCAGCTTGGTGACCTCAGTCGGCCAGCTCTGCATCATGGCTATCCTGCTCTGCCTCTCGGTTCAGCTCCTCCCCGACCCAGACAAGCTCCGAATGGACTCGGAGTTGACCGACCTCAACGGCGCGGACACGTGCCTGCTGTTCCTGCGCGTCTGCCCTGTGCAGTCGACACGCACGTGACGTTATGCCTCCTCCTTTTCACCATCCTGATAGACATCAGCAGCCTCCTTGTCATCGGGCTCCTGTTGATCTTCCACCTCTATACCTGATGTCCAGGAAGTTGAGCGCATTCGAATATATCACACACAACCACAAAAAGCACCTGGAGAGCACAGCCGAGAAGAAAGACCCATCAGTGCGCATGGAGGAATGAATTGACCGGGATGAAGATGAAGTGAGTCCAGCTGCACCCAGGAAGTTCCAAGTAGTTCCTCAAGACTCACATCTGCGCAATCCTTCTTGCTCAGAAGAAGAGAACTCTTTGGATGAAGTTGAAATGAGTCCATCTGCAAACAGGAGCAGTAGCAGGCCCAATGGTCAGGATCCAGTCCTTCATCTGGAGACCCTCCACCGAGATCCTGCCTGGGAAGTCAGTCTTGACCCTCCCCTGGAACTTCATGTCACCATCAGGATTGACCCTGAAGAAGGGCATGTCCCACGGGAGGCCTGGCAGCTCCCAAATTAGCTGCCATCAAGAGCCACAGAGGCAGGGGCCAACTACTAGGCCATGCTATTCAATTGATTGTCCAGAGCCCTCCCTGCTGCTCAGGGAGAGTCAGTGGACAAGGTCCCTACCCTCATCCTCAGCATGGAGGTCAGCCACCCCTTAGATGTTCCACACTCTGAGCTAAGTATTTTACATCGGTTATCTTATTTAATCTTTAGAGGAACAGTAAAAGATATAGTTATTATTGTCTTTGTTACTTCTTAATTATCTCCAGTTTACAGCTAAAAAAAAAAACTGAGATTAGAGAGATTGAGTGACTTTCTCAAGATCATAGACACAGTAAAGCCTTGCAGAACCAAGACTTTAATTCAGATGTATAAAAATCCAAGACTACATTTTTAACTACTACTACACTGCTTCCAATTATTACATGTCATCATTGCTACATTCTAACAAAAAAAAAGAACTCAAATAACTATAACAATGCCTAGTCATCCTCTGCCATAATGTGGATAACCTAAAAGATTTCCTGATGTATATCAGGAAATAATCATTTAAATGATAATAATTAAAAATAATAAATACATCTTTATATATTCTATTGGGTGCTGGTTTATTATTTCTGAGTCACACAGTAAGTTCATAATAGGAATCTACTTGCCATTGGCTCTTTTTCATTCATTGAACTGGATACTCACTGGGCCTTCATTTCAGAATTTACTATTCATTCACTCTGGGAAGTTTGTTTAAAATCTTGGATTTTTTCATTGATAATTTTCTCCCATTCATTTTGTTACCTTTCTAAAAATCCTATCATTTGGATTTTGGGCCTCTCACAGTCTGTGAGAAATATATATATATATTTCCTTTTCATTTTTAACATATTAATTATAGGTTTCTTTGCAGTTTTCTTCTGGTGCTTGTATTTAACCTGTTTTTTCTGATTTCCTGCTTTTGTTTCTTTTTGCTTTGTTTTGTTTTGTCTCTGGTTTTATTGTTATTATTGTTAGATATTTGCCCCAAATAGAAAGTGTTTTTTTGTCATTCTATGATATTCAGGAGTAAATCATTGTTAAAGCTTATTTGAAGCAATGTATGCTTAGATGAGCTTGTTTGTGGTACACTACACAATAGAGAGATCAAGAAGACATCTTACCTTTAGTAGGTGCATCCTCAAAGTATTCATATCCGTAGATCCGGTCAGTTCCATTAAGAATGAATCTTCTATTATTCCCTGGGTTGAAAGGTAGTGGTGCTAGCGTCATCATACTTGAAGCCAAGTAGGAGAAAATAGCAGAAGTGTCAATATTCAATACATTCACCTTTATTTGAATCATCTATTTTCAGTACAATACCTGAGGCCACTAAAATACTCATTATTTTCAACCCTTTACCTATTTCTTCTCCTAAGCTTCACCTATGAGAAGTGCCTCATCATTTTCTCAATTATCCCAGCTTCAACAAAATGTATCATCATAATCCCCTGCATTTCCCTTTTGAATGCAAATAATTCCTGGTTTACATTCAAAGAATGCAAATACTTCCTCAGAAATAATATGTCTAGGTTATTCCAGCATTTACTCAGTGAAAATACAGCTCTGGATCAGGTACCCAATGCTTTTCTAGCTTTCGTTCTCATGATCACAGGATAGCTGCAAAAGCTTCAAGCATTGAATCTTCTTTGACATTGTCCAATGCAAGAAGAAAGGGAGAGGCCTCTCCTTGGGCATTTTTAATTTATTTTAGGAAGCGAATCCTTACTAGAAAACTCCCAAAAAACAGCTTTAACTCACATAACTAAGATTACATTCTTTGCCCTACTTGCAGCCTAATTGCATGTAGGCTGAGAAAGTGAGCGTCTGGCTTTTTTAGTTTCTGTGATTGAAGGTTTCTTCTACCAGCCAGTAAGAAAGAGTGTGAATTACTTTGGATGATTAGGCAGCCATCAATATGTGTTACAATTGCCATTTATCCCATGTTGAATTTTCCACATAATTAGCAGCTTTCTCAGTGGGAACAGAGGTCTTTTAAACAAATACACTTAAGTATCTTCCTCAAACTTTAGTAAGAACTACTAAGAAACTTGGAAGGAACTAATAATCATAGAATAGCACTATCTAGCCACCTGAGATATGTAGTTTTCTCCCTTTGGCACAGAACAGAGAGTCGAATGATAGTGATTTTAGCTGATACTTTTGACTTGTTCTCTATTTAATCAGTAAATTTTTTTACTCTGAGAAATAAAAATAAAATCCTAAGCCCTCCAACCAACTGAACGGACCCCCTCTTGGAGATGGGTACCCCAGAGAAACCTTAAAACTGAGTACCCAGCCATGACAGGATGGGAGACATGCCTCATTATAACCCCTCCCATGCTAACCACCATTAGGCTTTCTTCTCTAAGGGTTAAACAGAAACTAGCCCTT
This sequence comes from Cheirogaleus medius, assembly GCA_008086735.1. NCBI lineage: Eukaryota > Metazoa > Chordata > Mammalia > Primates > Cheirogaleidae > Cheirogaleus > Cheirogaleus medius. The sequence continues at coordinate 24,472,167 of VBSM01000361.1, forward strand.
CTGAAAGACTTGCTCCACTGCTGATTTCAACCAACCTTATGAATTCTCCTCCATTTTGCAGTTTTGGTGCAACAAATGACCAGCATTTCTTCCTGCTAAGAGACCACTGGTCTTTGACCAGTCTACAGAGGCTTTGCATAGAGGGCCTTCATCTTCTCTACTTTACCTTTGGGCATCAGAGAGCTGAAAACTTTGCCCTCAGATCATGCTAACACTGCCATTTTTTGAATGAACATGTGACCACGAAGGGGCATGAAGCTCAATTGTGCATGTGCATGTTTCTCCTCCCATAAATATTCATGACTCTTCTTATAGCTTATTAAATATGATATTTGGCCACCTCACTCAGCATAAATTCTTGTTCCCTTTCCTGTTCCTTAGAAGTGCCTGTCTCTGGCTTCTGATGGGAGGCTATGCGTCCCAACCTGTCAGAATGGCCACCTGCAGGCTGCAACCCCTTATAGGAAATAAAGCTCTCCTTTTCAAATTTATAAATCTTATCATTCTTGGGTTGACAACTCCTACAGTATACTTGCATTCATGAAACTTAATTCTCTCACTTCTCTGGGAAAGGGAAAGGTGGACATGTGAAATGGGTCACCATTAACCCATGAAACTGAATGCAGCTTCATTGATGACTCTTCATAGTATGAAGAGAGAAAAAAATTTCTCCTCAATATATTCATAAACAGGGCTCTCTGCTCTCAACCCCTCTTGTTAGAGTTAATGTTAATTGTTTAGAAGACAAATTTTAGGTCAATTTCTGATAACTGCCAATACTGTCTGCTCAGAAAAGTTGTTAAACTGTCTTTTGAACCAGTCATATACCCCCTCTGATAGCATCTCCATTAGCTGTTTATGAAAAACAATTCTAAGATTAGACAAGGAGCTCTCTACTTCCCTTCACCTTGGGAAGGGTATTCTCAATACCATTTTGGTCCAAGAAAAAGAAAATTAGACATTTAAATATCTTTGATATTTAAAAGCTACTAAAAATGAATTAAATTATAATGGTAATAGTTTAGGTTTATTATGTTAATGTAGCACTTTACATTTTTCAGCATCCTTCTAACTACATTATGCCCCACTTGGCAGAGCAGTCATGAATACTTAAAGTGACTTGCCTAAAGGAGCACAGCTAAGTAGCATACATACCTTATAACAAAACCCGAAGAGTCACATTTGCCTTCCTTCCCTGTGACTCTGACCTGGCAAGAGGAAGCCATTGCCACAAGTAGATAAAGCCTATGTTAGCTGTGCCAGCATGGGACTCCAGTCGTGGCCCTCACTGTCATTTTGCCAGCTAGACTCCTCCATGACCACAGCCCTGGCATTTGCAGGTCCCTCACCTGCCATAAGACTCCCACCAATGTGTGGAGTGGGACATCCTCTCCACTGATGATTCTGCTACTTTGCTCTAACCTAACCTGAACTGTAATAGTCACTCAAAGGTTGGAAAATAAAATCACCACCATATATATATATACACAGTATCATATACACCATATACACACATAAGGGGTTGCACCATAGACACACATATACACAGATATTAACACTAATATTTGACATTCAGGAATTTTTCTTCTTTAGGAACCATTACAATCATGGTCCACTTAAAATAAATAATTCTCATTTATGATTACTACCAAATAATTTACTTTCTGTGCCACATAAAATCACAGTCGAATTCTAAAGTATTAGAAAGTAAAGTGCAACTCCTGTTGCTCCAAGCTAATGCATTTGTTATGTATTTCAAGATGGTCCCTTGGGCATGAAGCCATATCTAAGTCTTTAGTTCAAATCTGTGACTAGAGTAGCTACATCACAATTCATCAAGGTCTTGCCCTTGTATTTACTGAAAACAACTGTCTAAAAAATATCTCAAAACTCCCAAGGTTGGCAGACCACTAAAAAAGAAAATATTTTTTCATCTGGCACCTTGGAAATGAACTGAGCCCCACTGTTGGTCTATGCCAAGGCATTTGGTCTAGATCCAACTTAAGTATACTCAAGATAGATTTTCTACATCTGTGAGAACTTGAAGAAAGTGATAGTTGCTGTATAGGTCAGAAAAAAAAGTATGAACCACATTTCTCTTAAAGTTTTATTTTAATTGAAGATATGCTCAATAATGTTTCTGTTTTTATTTTAATAAGTTTAACTACTCAATATATAGACACAGTCATAACTCCGGGTATCTGTGACCAGCTTATAACACTTTTTTTTTTTTTACAGTAGTTTGCTTTCCTTTTAAATAGATAAAAATTTCAAGGACCATATTATTTCAAGGACCATACTTTGAAGCAGATCGATAATTTTAACAATAGAACAAAATGCTTATTTAGTTCAACAAAAATCCTAGTGCCTATGTGCTTAAGAAAGTATTATTTAAAGGATGTACTCATTAAGTACTAAGAAAAGCTGATTTTTTTTCATCAACTCATTTAATCTTTACAGTCTTGAATCAGTTGGTCTAGATAAGAGTTTTCTGTTATGTGACCTCTCAAATCAAAAGCTCACCTTAGGAAATTCTGAATTCCCAGGTATTAGGAACGCATTTAATTGTCTAATGAAGTTCAATATATGCTGAGCATCATGTATGAACAAGATACTTTAATACTAACAGTAATTATCATTATTTATTGAGTTCTTTTAAAGTGACATTATACTTTTTACATGTATCATCTCACTTACTTATCTTAAAAATCCTATGGAGTAGGTATGAGTATTCTTATTTCACTTATAAGAAAGCCAAGGCTCAAAGAACATGGTAATTTTCCCAATGTCAAGGTCACAACTATAAAATGGCAAAGGAATTTAACCCCAATTATTTTTTTACACTAAAACCCATGCTCTTCTCATTTCACCCTGCTGCCTCTAATTTTAGAGCATAAACTAGTTCCCATTTAGAAAAACATGCTTTCAAATCAAATGAAATAGGAGGAAAGATACAATGAACAGCTTGAGAATAAAATCATACATAACTTGAGAATAACCTCATAATTTACAAAACAAGTTTGCATCTGTTATTCTAATGTACTCCCTGTCTTATAATCGCATATTTTCATAATTTATTCATGCTGTTACATTATTTCCTCAACATAAATCAAATGTATATTTCTCTTGCTTAGCGAATGTTTTCTAGTAAACCTTACAGAAAGTTCCTTACTAGCTGACACTGATTGTAGTAAGCAATCAGAAAATCTCACTGCTGCCAACATGTTAGACTGTTTTGCCCCTGTTTAGGAGAAGCGTGTCATTCTAGTTAGAAAAGACACATTTAAGAAAACTCTGAAAAAGATGCACAGTTCTTGACATGTGGCAGGTCCTCAACAAAGAGAAGTGGGTGTTGAATGGATGAGTAATTGACACTAATATTTGACATTCAGGTAGGCCAGTGGGGAGAAATGTTAGCATTCCTCAAGTCACACTTTCATGGGTTAGGTGCCCTGGACACAAATTCTGAAACATATTTGCATAAAGGAATTTTATAGGGGAATACTTTTAGAAGCGGTTCCTGTGAAGGAGCGAAGAAAGCTGGACTGTGCAAAGGGAGAAGTTGAACTGCAATGCGGTTGCAACAGAGGCCTCAGCCAAGCCCATGGAGAGCTCTGGATCCAGGATGGCCCTTTAGAGACACCACATTGAGGCAAGGGTGCAAGGCCTTTGGATCCCACATCAATCAGTCATGCAGCTTAGCTATGATCTAACAGCAGCCAAAAGTCCTGAAAGCTGGCGGAATGAGGACCGATGTCACGAATGGGGGAATCTGGAAGGCACACTACAGCATCCAATACACACAGCCACTTTTCTTACAAGTAGAAGTGTTATTATGACCGCTTTCCGTGAAATAATAGCTACCATTTCTTAAAAATCTACTATATGTTTTGCAATGTACATAAATTATTGTTTTTTACTCTTCAAAATAACCATAAGTGGTATATTCTTCTCAATCCTGTTTTATAGATAAGAGTAGGATTCAGAACAGGTTTCGAGGAGGGTGGGGAGCAAGATGGCTATATAGAAACCTCTAGTGATCGTCTCTCCACACAAACACCAAATTTAACAACTATCCACACATGCAAACACCTTCAGAAGAATCAAAAATCAGGTGAGTGATCATACTACCTCGTTTTAACATTCTATCAAGGAAAGAGGCACTGAAGAAGGCAGAAAAGACAATCATGCATTGCCTATACCACCCCTTCCCCATCCCCAGGCAGGGCTGCACCAGCAAACCCAGTGGAGAGAGAATCTGTGTGCCCCAGGGAGGGAGAGTGAAGTGATTGTCAGATTTGTATTGAAACCCAAGGCTGCCCTGGCACAGGGGAACACAGAATTCTGCCTGTGCCCACAGCAGGAGCATTTAGACCAGCCTGGCCAGAGAGAAATCTTCCACCCCTAAACCTGAGTTCTGGCTATCCCCACCACCAGCTGACAAAAAGCAGCCTGGGGAGCCTGGACTATATTTGTAAGGCAGTTGGGCCACAAAAGCTGCAGTTTGGAGCAATTCCTCTTGTTGTGCTGGCTCGGAGCAATGGACTTGGGGTGTACACGACCCAGTGAGACACCAGCAGAAGTGGCCAAGCCAATGTCTGTTTCACCCCTCCCCCAACTACAGGCTGTGTGGCTCAGGGAGTCTTCTTCCACCTGGGGAAAGGAAAGGGAAAAGTTCAGAGGACATTGCTTCGCAAATTGAGTACCAATTCAGCCGCAGTAAAATAAAGGACCAAGCAGCCTCCTGAAGCTCCTGAGTCTAGCCCTTAGCTCCTGGAAGGAATTTCTGAACCCACCCTGAACCAGAAGGAAGCATGCTGCCCTGAAAGGAAGGATCCAGTCTTGGCAAGATATACCATGTGCTCACTAAAGAGCACTTGGGCTTTGAATAAACATCAGATATAGCCAGGCAACAGTCACCATGGGCTTTGAGTGAGACTAGGCTGGTTTCAGGTGTGACCTGGTCCTGGTGGCCATGAGGGAGTGCCCACATCACTCCTCCCCCAACTCCACCAGTCCAGCACAGAGAGTGAGGGAAGAGAGTGAGCCTTTGCCTGGCAATCCAGGGGATTCTCTCATATTTTAGCCAAGTCCACAAAGGCAATACCACCAGGAGTCTATAAGAGTTATTACTGGGTTTGGGGTAACCCCAATGCTGATATAGCTGCAGTGACCAAAGACTTAGATCATAACGCTCAATAACCTTTGAATATCTGGAAAGCCTTCTGAAGAAGGGTGGGTTCAAACAAGCCGAGACTGTGAAGATTAAAATAAATATCTAACTCTTCACTACCTAGACATCAGCAAACATCCACAAGAATCAAGAACATCCAGGAAAACATGACTTCACCAAACAAACTAAATAAGGTACCAGGGACCAGTCCTGGAATGATGGAGATGTGTGACTATAAAACCTCCTAATTATCATAAGAATCACAAAAACAAACAAAAAATGAAAACTAACCATGAAGTAAAAGACTTTAAAATCCACATAAAGAGAAAATACTACATATGACATAATGAAAATCCAGCATTTGTCTCATAGAATTAAATATAAATGAGTTCAACTGACCTGTTTAAAAAAAAAATGTTCAGATTAAATCATAATGCAAAAGAAAATGCCAACCCTAGGATGTTTACAAGAGACATAGATTTAAAAAAAAAAAACTCTCTAAGGTTGAAAATAAAAGGATGGGCAACTCTAGACAAACAAAACCAAAAGTAATGTCACAATCCTCACGTGATCAGTAATGGCATGGTGCAGGATACCAGTGCCGCACGGGTTGTGGAGGGTAACTGACCTGGAAGCAGCCCTTGGGGCCTCCCGTGGCCTGTGCAGTGTTTGCAACAGACCCATAAGGTGCCACACCCCCCCACTGAAGGGTTGTGAGTGCTGGGGGAGGGGTGTCACAGGAGAGCAAGGAGAGGTCTCGGGTCAGGACACAGTAGCTGCTGTGTGTGGGGATTTACTGTTGAAGGCATGAGCTTTTGTAGAGCGGCCAGTAGTCACTGCCAAAAGCCAGAAGTCATCAGTGGCATCAGCCATACCTCAGTTTTCACCACTACAAAAAGCAGAACTAAATCAGCCACTTTCCAGCAGAAATCACTGAATGTCTAGGGCTCAGGCAAAGATCCGAAGTCCGCTCCTGCCCCTTCACTTTAAGGAGAAAATAGCCCCTATTAGATTTCCAGACTCCAATATGCATCCCAGCCTGAGCAAGAGTGAGACCCCATCTCTACTAAAAATAGAAAGAAATTAGCTGAACAACTAAAAATATATGGAAAAAATTAGCCGGGCATGGTGGCACATGCCTGTAGTCCCAGCTACTCGGGAGGCTGAGGCAGGAGGATCGCTTGAGCCCAGGAGTTTGAGGTTGCTGTGAGCTAGGCTGATGCCACGGCACTCTAGCCCAGGCAACAAAGTGAGACACTGTCTCAAAAAAAAAAAAAAAAAAAAATATGCAAAGGGGGAGGAGATTGGAATGAGCCTGGTAGAAAAGAATAAGCATTTATCTAAAAAGACCTGAGTAATCTTAAGGAGCAAAATCTGTTCCCATAGAGAATTTAATATTGACTAGAGTAAATATTAAACAATCTTAAACAGGAAGAGACACCATATGAACTGGCACATAAAAAGATCAGATCACAATAGGAAACAAAGCCGCTACATATTTTTTAGCACATCAGAGCCTATGGCATCAATTTCTGCCAATTTATGATCAATTTATGGCATCAAAGAAACCAATTAATTAGCATATACCATCCCCTACCTTACAAACTAACAAAAAATCTAAACTAATGATTATTCCAAGTACTGTCAAAGTTATGGTAACATTATTGCATTTATACACTGATGACAGGATGAATTAGAACAAAATCTGGCAGAAAAATCATGAATAATAAGTAAATCTATGATAATATATAATATGTCCTAAGGAAAGATTTCATTAAATCCACTGCAGTATTATTTATAAAATAAAATAAATGAGATCAATTTAAGAAGCCAAATTTTAAAATAATTAAATAAATTATGGTATATCAAAACCCCATGGAATATTAGACAGCCCTTAAAAATGCATTGATATATGGAAATTACTTAGTATAAAAAGAATAATAAAATATAAAATTATATATTATATCATGCTTAAAAGTATTTAAATATTCTGTATGCATTTTAATCAAGTCTAAAATAACAATGGCTAAATAAAAATAGTTTAACCATAGATAGTAAGAAGATAAATTTTAAATACAAAATAAGAGCCAATCACCTTAACGGGAAATCAGACTCTGACTTCATGTCTGGGTTCCTCTAATTTGCTGCCAACTTTCCAAGAACAGCAAAGCAGAAGGATAATGAGCCCCAGGGCCCAGTTACCTTGGTTTAATTCTTGCCTTCTCCACTTGATAGTCACTGGACTTTAACCAATTACTTAACTTCACTTTGCCCAGTTTCCTCATCTATAAAAGGGGAGTATAGTACTACCTACCTAGTAGTGTGGTGGAGAGGATTAGATAATTTCTTATATTAAAGCACTTGGAAAAAGTCTCAGCAATTTGTAAGTGCTCTGAAAGAGTTAACTGTTGTTCTTGTGTTTCTTTGTTGGATGATGTGAACAATGCTTCAAAGCACGTGGCAAATACTGAATCATTCTTGAATTGAATTAGCTTTATAATCTAATGAAAGAATGTGAGTGCATCTGTCTTTTTGTTTTGATTCTGTTTGTTTGTTTGCAGCATAGTTAATATGTGCAATCTTTTCTGTTGGTATTGAATGGGTAATTTTAGTAGCAGACAAATTGAGTTATTTAGAATTAGAATGTTCTTTCTTAGCAGTGTCTTAAAGGCAAAATAAATACTGAGTCCATACAGCTGACGGATGATATCTCAAACAAAATGTTCAAGTATCTGAATTTCCTACTTTTCAACATATGTTGTAGTAGCTGTCATCATGCAAACATATTTGATATGTTTCACCTCAATTTGCATTAGCTACATGTGCCGGTTACTCTCAGTAGTCTCTGAATTTCCCACAGAAACAATTAAGACCACAATCAGTTATTTCACACTAGAACGTGAGATTTTTTTCTCCAGTTCGAGTTCGGTTTTATATTCCTTAGTGTTTAAAGGTTCTTGATTATGACAATAAAAATAATAGCAGCCAACATTTCTTGAGAATTACCTTGTGCCAGGCACATTCTTTATATTTGTAATTTTGTTTAATGTTCTTGACAATCTTATAAAGCAAATACACTATTGTCCTTATTTGTAAAATGTAAGTGATTTATTCAAGGTCATGCATGTAGTAAGTGGCAGAACCAAATCTTTTTGTTTGTTTGTTTGTTTGAGACAAAGTCTCACTCTGTTGCCCAGGATAGAATGCAGTGGCGTCATCACAACTCACTGCATCCTCCAACTCCCAGGTTTGAGTGATTCTCCTGCCTCAGCCTCCCGAGTATCTGGGACTATAGGCGTGCACCACCACACAGGCTAAGTTTTATATTTTTGTAGAGATGGGGTCTCACCATGTTGCTCAGGCTGGTCTTAAACTCCTGGGCTCAAGTGATCCTCCTGCCTGAGCCTCCCGAGTCACTGGGATTATAGGCATGAGGTGCCCTGTCTGGCAGAACCAAAATCTTTCAGAGCTCAGAGCCTGTGCTCTTAACCATTATGATGGTCCTCTTCCTCATCAGGTCTGGTCTACTCTTTCAGTCTGGTCTCCTCTTCCTCATCCAGTCTGGTCTCCCCTTCCTTGTCCCGTCTCCTGTCCTCTTCCCGTCTGGTCTCCTCTTCCAGTCTGGTCTAGTCTCTTCTTCCTCATCCAGTCTCCTCTCTTCATCTGGTCTAGTCTCATCTTCCAGAACATGAGATTTTTATAGGCTCTTTCACTCTCTGGTCATTGTATACGTGTACAAAATTAACACGGGAATTTACTTCAAATAAGTTTTTATGCTTTCTATTCCAAGTTCTTTTTTTTATTTCAAAATATTAAGGGGTACAGAAGTTTTTGATACACAGCTTGAATCAGGGCTATAAATGTGCCCATCACCTGAATAGTGTTCATTGTACCATTAGGTGGGTTTTTGCCCCTCCCTTCCTCCCCCCCTTCCTGCTTGATTTCCAATAACTTTTACTTACCTCTGTGCATTTGTATGCCCATTGGTTAGTCCCAATTTATTAAAGAGTGCATGTGGTATTAGTTTTTCCTATCTTGAGATACTTCACTTAGGATAACAGTCTCCAGTTCTTTCCAAATTGCTGCAAGACTTTTTTTTATGACTTTTTTATGACTTAGTAGTACTCCATGGTATACACATACCACATCTTGTTAATCCACTAATGAATTGATGGGCAGTTGGGTTAAATACACATCTTTGCAATTGTGAATTGTGCTGCAATTAACATTTGAGTGCCGGTGTCTTTTTGATAAAATTACTTCTTTTCCTTTGGGTAGATACCCAGTAGTACGACTGCTGGATTGAATGGTAGGACTACTTTAAGTTCTTTGAGAAATCTCCATACTGTTTTTTATGGGGGTTGTACTAATCTGCAGCTCCACAAACAGTGGATAAGCATTTCTTTCTCTCTGCATCCATGCCAAAATTTGTTGTTTTCGGACTTTTTAATAAAAGCCATTCTAACAAGAATAAGATGATATCTCAGTGTGGTTTTAACTTGCAATTTCCTCATGATTAATGATATTGAGCATTTTTTCATATCTCTATTGGCCATTTATCTATCCAAGTTCTTTACTTAATAACATACACTTTACACATGGAAAATGAATACCCTACAGAACAATTGTTTGAATTGAAAATAATCAAAATTCTAGTCTTTCTTTCCCCTCCCATAAATGTTTCTTCTTTCTCTTCCTTGTAACTCACCTCTACTTTTCACTACCTCTCTTGCCTTTTTTCCTACCTATGCTCTCACTTAGACTCTGAGCATATGAATGGATATGAGTCGTTGTCTGTCTGTGTTGATTCTTGCCATAGACAGTAGATGAAATGATACTCCATCAGTGAAGAAAGGCTCAGTAACACAAGTACCCCAATCTCGGTGCCCTTAAACAGATAGGTGTATCTCTCATTCACATTCCTTGTCTACCCTACTCTAGCTATGGCTCTGACCTGGGGGTCATCCTCATTCTGGGAACCAGGATAATGCAGCAGTCACTACCTGAAGTCAATATACCAGGGAGAAAGACATAGGTAAGTCACACACTAGCTCCTAAAACTTTCTTCCAAAAGTGACTCTTATCACTTCTTACATTATTCTGGCCAAAGCAAACCAGAGGGGCACAATGAACTTTGAAGGGCTGGAGAGGGCCATTCCAGTGATCTGAGAGAGGAGAATTTCAAATATTTGTCAGATAGTACTAATAACTACTACAAAAAACAACCCAAAAAATTAGAAAGTGTGATTCATTATAACTGCGTGCATTAGTAACAGAAAGTTTGATTCTTCCCAGTATTTAGCAAACATTTTAGGGTAATATCTATTCTTTTATTTAAAATTAATTCTTTCTATAATTTTTCATTCTTTTATATTATTTCTTATTCAATAAATATAGTCTTATGAGATGAGAAATCTATAACTCCTTTAGACATTTAAAAGAACTTATTTTTTACTCTTCATGGAAAAAGACTTTAGTAGCAAATTATGTTTGAATATTGGTTGGTTGCTTTGTATGGTGAGTTGGGTGATAGATTGATTATATTTTATTTAAGTATTACCCCAAATTTAGAAAACCATAAAATAATGAGAGGTATGGTAAAAGATCATTCCCTGAGAATCCGTAAGTATCTACCTAAAAGGAGAGCTAAGTCGAGTCTAAAGGAAGATTTAGAACTTTTATTTCATTACATGGCTATTCGGGATTAAAGTAATAAAAACTACCCGACCTGTTTATTATGATTCATACTATATTATAATTTTTCAGTAAAAGATGAAATTGTTGTGTTCAACATTATAACCACTGAAATACATTTTACATTCAGGAAGTTTCCTCCACTAGCATGAATTTGAGCATGCTTATGTTTGTTTTCTTTCTGAGATGAAAAGACAGCTTGACTCTACACATAAATAAAGGAAATAAGTTATTTTGTAACTGACAAATTATTAATTATTGGTTTATTTTGTCTCTATCGGAGCATCCTAAACTGGAGAAATACTATTTAAGTGCAATCATTTATTTATTTCTACTTCCACTTCACTTTTACAACTCTCTCCATGCCTGTAAGAACACTCTTCCCCAAAGATCTCAAAATAAGTACTTGAATAAAACTACAATATAAGCATAGCTATAAAGAATGCATTTAATTTCAAGTGCTGCTATAAAGAATTTTACAAATGGCATGACAGGGTCCTTTTATTGTCCCCAATTTCATTACATAGCCTTCCTAACAGCCCTCCTGAGAGCAAAGCTAGGCTAATGTCAATCCTTTTTATCAATTCACTCGGTTACAAAAGAAGACCATTATCCTGACATTATGGGTATTGTTCTAGTTATTTGCAGTGTCCCCATTGTAACTTTCTCTGAAATATAGTGCTGAACACAGATGCAGTTTCTGAAGAACCTGCAAGTATTGTCAGCATTAATGGCATAAGCTCAAATTTTGTCCAAGTAAGCTAAAAGTAAACAACCCATTAGCTAAAAACAAATGTGTTCTAGAATCAGCACCAGTTCTTAGACAAGTTGTGAAGTGGTGAAAGAGATGTTTTGCTTCACCTCTTCTGAAAGAGTTTTCCAGTGAAAGGCCCCTAGGAAGACATTTATTCATATATCTATCAAGGTTTATTTAGTTGGGTATTAGAAATTTTTTCCTTCTAAGTTACTATATTCCAAATTGAGGTCCACATATTTTACAGATCCACAAATTATTTGTTAAAATTTTTAATTTTGTGCTTTTGTGATGATTATAATCTAAAAAATATATAGAGAGACAAAAATGGTAGAAGATTCGTACAATCACAAAGCATGTGTTACTCTAGGAATGCCAAATGCAACAAAGCATTGGCTTTGGTCATCAGTCTTGTGCTCATCTTTCCAGGAACAAATGCATTTCAGCAAAAATGATTTATTTGTTATATTGCCATAATACTGTTTTGGAGAATCTCAAAGACATATACTAAGGGAAAGAAGGAAGACACAAAAGGATGTCTTCTGTATGATTCCATTTATATGAATTTCAGGAAGAAGCAAAACTAACCGCAAACTAGTTAGTGTCTAAGTCTGTGGCAAGGGAGTGGACGATGGACTGTATTGATGGAGATAGGAAATGTCATTTGGGGTATTCTACAGGCATATCTCAGAGATACTCAGGGCTCAGCTCTAGACTACCACAATAAAGCAACTATTGCAATAAAACAAGTTGAACAAATTATTTGGTTTCTTAGTGCATATAAAAGTTATGTTTACACTATACTTTAGTCCAAGTATGCAATAGTATTATGTCTCAAAAAGTATATATCTTAATTTAAAAACATTTTATTGTGAAAAAATGTGAACAATCATCTGAGCCTTTTGCCAGGTGTAATCTTTTTACTGGTGGAGAGTCTTGCTTCCATGTTGATGGCTGCTGAGTAATCAGAGTGGTTGTTGCTGAAGGCTGAGGTGGCTGTGGCAATTTCTTAAAATAAGACAACAATGAAGTTTGCCATATCAATTGACTCTTCTTTTCACAAAAGATTTCTTTGCAGCATGCAATGCTGTTTGATAGCATTTTACCCACAGAACTTCGGGGAATGTTTTGGCTATTTTGATCTCCTATCTGGACCACTCAAACTATCTCTGTATCAGCAATAAGGTTATTTTGCTTTCTTATCATTTGTTGTTTACTGGAGTAGTACTTCTCATTGACTTCAAGAACTTCGTATTTACAACTGGGCTGACTGGCGCTCTTAGCATGCCTTCCTCACTAAGCTTAATTGTTTCTATTAATAGCTTTTGATTTAAAATGAGTGACATGTGACTCTTCCTTTCACCTGAACACTTAGAGGCCATTGTAAGGTTATTAACTAGCTTAATGTTAATATTGTTGTGTCTCAGGGAATAAGGAAGTCCAAGGAGAGGGGGAGAGATGGGAGAATGGCTGGTCAGAACACACACAACATACACAACATTTACTGGTTAAGTTCACTGTCTTTTAAGTATGCAGTTCATGGCACCACAAAACAACTACAATACTGATATTAAAGATCACTTACCAAAGATCATCATAATAGATATAATAGTTATGAAAAAGTTTGAAATACTGTGAGAATTACCAATATGTAACATGGAGACACAAAGAGAACATACGCTCTTGGAAAAATGGCACCAATAGACTTGTTCAACTCAAACTTGCCACACACTTTAAATTTGTAAAAAAAATCCAATATCTGCAAAGTTCAGTAAAGTGAAGTACAACAAAACAAAATATGTCTGTAAATATTTTACATCTTGACCCATAAGGTTATTATTCAGGTGAATATAAATATGAATTTGATATAACTTTACACACAATTCATATACATTATAGTATGTGTGTTGTACTTCAATAAAACATTTTTAAATAACAATATTGTCAATTTGAAATGGTTTTATATATTTTGTTATATTGTTTATGTAAATATCTTGTTTCATAGGTGCATTAGAAATATTAACATGAAGAATTTATACTACTGATAACTTTGTACACTTTTAAGGTATACTAGAATTAAAAGAATCATGTCATCATTGGGCTACACAAGAAAATTTTTTCTTTTAAGAGGGTTTGTACATATACAAATTTGAGATATACTGCCTTAAGCAATGATAGCTCACAGACTCATTTCTCCAAAATAGAAGGAGCTGTAGAGACAAGCCTGTTGTCTTTGGAGCATGGTCCTGAGCCCTAAACAGATCCCAACTAGGACTAAGAAAAGATTCCAACTTCCTACTGTGACCTAGCAGAGCCTCCAGGGTAGAGCCAAAAACATCTTTGAGATAGAAGCATGTAGTACTTCTCTTTTCACTTTTGTGTTTGCATCAGACAGTGTTCCAGTTCTCCATCTAATTCTCTGCTTCTGACCTGCTGGGAAACCCGATGTTTTAAATGATGAGAAGACTAAGAATCAAGGGCTTTGGATTTGCATCCTTACTGGTAAGTGGTTTGACATTGAACAAGTTATTTAATCTGTCTGAGCCTTATGTTTTCTCACGTTATAATTAGGAAAAACATCTTTATAGGGATTTCTGAGGCTTTTATGTAAAAAAAAAAAAAACCATATTTATATATATGGTTTTTATATATATGCTTTATATAGCACCCGGTACAGTAACCAGCATGGTAGGTGTTCAAAAAAAACACCGTACAATAATTAAGTTAGAGACACTAAAATTGATTAAAGGCCTAATGTGTAAAATTCATGGCTTAGCTAAAGGTATATTAGGGCTGATTTTGAATTGCTCAGAGGGTCAATATCCCTTTTACCTAAATTCCAGACTATGTTTTTGAGGACTGGGAAAGCAGAAGGCTTCAACATGGGTCGGATGTCATGTAATAAATTCCTTGTATAATAGTTTTGGGGGCATTTACTCTAAACAGAACTAATCACTACATAGTGGAGGCAGCTTACTTTGTATGACTTCCAGCTATTTAGATGATACAAATGTAAAAGCATGTTTTGAAATTTTGTTTAAAAAAAAGGGAATTCTCTAAGTTAATGGGTAGAAAGAACTTAGCAACTAATAGCTAAATTTAATTTATATCTTGGGTAATTACCTTTTCTATGGTTTTTATTTCTGTGTTTCTACATTTATTTAGGAAATAATTATAGGAAAACAGAATTGTGCTGGGAAAATAAAAACCAAAGATGATTGCACAAATTCTGGCAAGAAAAGCTAATGAACAGTGAATAGGTTCATTAAGCATCTCAAATTCAAGGTATCTTCACAAGCATTTGACATGTGCTGGATCATAGGCCACATGACATGATATAGAAGAGAGGATTTATAGTTACTAAAATCAAGAAAGAATCTCAGTTATATTTACTAATGGTTGTGGTAGTCCAATAGGGGAAATCACCAACAAAATCCCCTGAAGAACTGATTGAAATGACCTCTGAGATGCATTTAAGGATGACCATTTTGTAGCTAAAACTTTATTTCTTATGCAATAAGAAACAGACATCATTTTCCTAGTAATAACCAACCAGTATGTCCTACTGCTCATCACTATTGGGCAAATGCAGCATGGTCCCTTTTTACATATCAACATGGTGCTAAAATGCCATTAGATATATTAGTCAGAGTTCCAGATGTTTTATTTTCAAAATATCACATGTTGAGTTATATAGAAAAGTATAGATGTTTTTTGAAGGTCTTTTTTCAGTCTTATGGAATGGTATGGAAAAATCTTATTCATCAGAGGCACATAATCACACTATTATTTATACAACTTTGACAATGCTCTGAATATGTTTAATTTAGTAATTAGTATTTAAAATATGTTTTAGTTTAATTGAACAACTTTGACTTAGTTGAAATAACTGCTTCAAACTATTTTTCAAGAACTTCTAGAATTATAGAAGTATAGGATGAATAAATAATAAAATATACCCCCAGGATGAAAATTCAGGAAGTATAAAATAAATAAATATAAAAAGAATTTCTACAGTTAATGGCATTCTTTATGACCCAACCAAGAAACCTTGGAGCTATCTTTATCTCCTTTTTTGCTTACTTTCAGTATACATTTGACTACTCCATTTTCCATGATGCCAGGCAAGTCAGTCTTTACTGTTTGCTCTATAAACACAGGTGGTAGGGCAGGACTCATACCTTTACCTCTGGTGCCTTTTGCTTGAAATTCTCTTCTTCCCCATTCTTCCTCCCAAATATCAAATGCTCAGCAGAGGCACTCCTCCCTTTCTCAGGAAGATGTGTTCACATCTTCCTTTGGATTGCCATTTATTTATTTATTTATTTATTTATTTTTTACTGTAATACTCATGACATTTTGTGGTAATTTTTTTTATTTGCAGATCTGGCTCTTCTGCTAGATGATGAAAACTTTGCGAGTAGGAACCCAGTTTGTACTTAAAGCCGTTGTGTCTGGCACATATATAAACAAAAACACCATTAAATGATTATTATTTTCTGTTTG
>VBSM01000361.1:24495735-24509857 GCA_008086735.1 Cheirogaleus medius
CACAACTTTGCAATTGTGAACTGTGCTGCTATAAACATTCGAGTGCAGGTGTTTAAATCATCTGTAGATTACTTATAATACCCAATACAATGTAAATGCTATGTAAATACTGTATTTTCATTTGTATTATTTTTATTATTATATTGTTTGTTGTTCTTTATTTTTTGAATATTTTTTAATATTTTCAGTCTGTGGTTGATTGAATCTGCAGATACGGAACCCATGGATATGAAAGGCTAACTGTATGTATACTTAGTCACACAACATTATAACTGTTAAAAACCAAAGACAAAAAACAACTCTTAAAAGTTCTCAGAGAATGAAAATATAATATGGATTAGCACTAAAGGACCACAAGAAGATGATAGCTGGTTCTCAACAGCAATAGAATGAGATCTTCAATTTACTATCTGATAGTGTAAGTTCTTCATTTTCACCAATGTCTTAATTATTCTTGGTTCTTTTAGAGAATGAAATTCTATAATATACCTGGGATGCAAAGAACCAAAATTTCGTAATTGTATCAATTCTTTTCTAGTTGATATGTAAGTTTAAAATCCAACAAAGATTTTCATTTTTTTTTGGAAGCTGACATGCTGATGATATAGTATATATGGAAATACAAAGAACAAGAATAATCAAAAAAATTGAAAAAGAAAAATGTGCACTATTAGAGAGCAAGAATTAGTATAAAAGAACAGTAATTAAGACAGAATGTAATTGGAGCAGAAATTAAAAAATAAAATGATGAAATAGAATAGCATGTCCAGAAATAGGTCTACAAATTTATGAAAACATAATTTATGAAAAAAATTGGTCACTGAAAAATAGGGTGGACTGCATTGTCCTTTCAAAAAAAAAAGATGATAGATTAATTGGATATCCACATGTTAAATATATATCTTTTTCTTACCTTACGCTATTTAAAATAATTAATTTCATGGGAATTGTGATCTAAATATGAAAGACAAAAAAATAAAGCCTTGAGGAAGACTGTATTTTTTAAAGATACTGCAACAATACCTTCCAACCTACATGTACTCCTATTAATATAATGAAAAGAGGGAAAATCATAATGGATACGATGGTCTAAAATGACCATTTTTTCCACATCTTGTTAGATGGTGCAGAACGTGCTTCATGAATTAAGTGACTCTGAGATTTGCCTTGTAGAGTGTATAAGACATTGACAGATAGTGAATAACACAAAAAATACACTGACGGAAACATGTAAGGTGTATTTAGGGAATGGTCAGCGGGCCTACCTAGATGTAGCAGAGTAGAGCTAGATTCAATATAATGATATTTTGGAAAATGTATTCCATTTTTAAAGAGACTGGAACTATTTATTCATAATCCAGATTGAGGAATTAAGTTTCTGCAGAAGAATATGGCAATGGGAATGAAAGGCTGGATCCAGATTCAAGAGACATTGCAGAACAAGAATTACAGAAATTGGTCACTAATTAGACACAGGCATGAATGATAAAGAATCAAAGATGAGGCCATGGTTCTGAACTTCAGTGATTAGCAGAATTATAGTGTCATTAACAAAAATAGAAAAATCCATGATTTTGAAGGTTAAAGAGAATTTAAACATCACTTACTTGAGAACTTTCTTTCTATCTGTGTATTATGTGGTTCTGCAAGAGGTTAAGGTACAAAGACAGGAGAAAGAGTATCCAAAATTTAATCCTGTTTCTACCATTTAGTAGTTGTGTCACCTTGGGTAAATTATATAAACTCTCCTTATAAACAGCTCCCTCATCTGTAAAATGAATAACAATAACTCCCCCTGCCAACTGGGGGATGGATACGCTTGAAGCTCTGACTTGAGGGGGGAGAGGGGGCAAGGGCAATATACGTAACCTTAACATTTGTATCCCCACAATATGCTGGAAAAAAATTAAAATAAAAAACAAATAACTCCCCCTGCTTCAGAGGGCTGTAAAGTGCATTGTCAGACACATCGTTGTAAGTGCTCAATAAGTGGTAGCTAGCATTATTATTACTATTTTAGTGAATATTTATAATATGGTGATAGAGATTTGAAATATCCATTCCACAGACATGGGCTATAAGGTAAGACTACCCTACTGCTCCCCAAGGTAAGTGTTTCCAAGAGATTGCAGCCCTAACAATGGAAAACATGACGACTTTCTGTTGAGAAATTGCAGCCACATAGACAAATAAACCAAATGTTTAAAATGACACGTGGAGGGAGACTCAGGAGTTGGATCTATGCATATTTTAAGTAAGTAGACAAGATGCCAAGGATAAAAGGAAGTAATTTAACAGACATAAAGAATAGTCCTCCGTCTCAATGAATCTATGTATTGACCCTTCAAATTCTTCCTGAAAACTGCTTCCAGTTTAATATATATATCCGTGATCTTTCAGATTTGCATCAAGGAGTTAAACTCTTCCACATGAACCCTACATATGTTTACATTCTTTGTCGATGGTCTGAGTCACTAAAATGCTTTTCCACCAGTTGATTGTTCTCCAAGAATGTCATCAATAAGTTCTGTAATTGAATATCATGTTAGTAGTGCTATTGGAGGAGAAATGGTGTTCTAGAGTTTGTTCTTCCATATCACTAAGGATTTTGTATTATTAAAAATGAATTCGTTGATCTTTTTGTTGTTCATAATCAATACCTTGGGAAATGGTCACATTTTCAAAGGCTATGGAATAGAAAATCCATTTTTGTGCTAAATGTGCCTGATCTTAACAAAGATCATGCCTGTGTGCTTTGCACTGATTCGTCAAACTGTGGAGATATATACACAATAACTGAGTATTAATTTTGTACCAACATAATACTACTCTTTTGAAAACTTCATAGATTCTCTGCTGATTCATACATTTCTCATTAGGCTTCCAAATGAATATGTCTGTGAGTTGACCAATATGAATATCTGGAATACTGCATGAGTGATTTCATACAATATTGCTACATTTAATTTCTTTTAAAAACAAAAATTATTCAAATATACAAAAGTTATTATAACCATATAATTATAAAAACATAAGTAAAATTTTTGTGTTCAGTACAAGCATCCAGATAAACACCACTTTAACAATTTGTGACTTTGGCAGTGACTACCGATTGGTAGTTTCATTTAAGAAATGATAACACCACATTTTTACTTCATTGAGCAAGTAAAAAGTGGTTTAGTCAAAGTCGCTTCTCATCTATTTCAGCAACTCAATATTGAACTAAGCAAGTAAAAAAATGTTAGAGATTTAAGCTGTTTGTTGTTAGAATCATATAGGTAGTCAAAATGAATAATTCAAGAAAATAATTTTGCTTTTTTTCTCAATACTCCACACCTGTTACTCTCAGTTTTTATTCCCTCCCCTAAACTCTCCTGAATTGCAATTATTTCCTCAATTAAACATATACAAACACCCTTATTACCAGATAAACTAATAGTACGATAAAATATTATTGGCAAAGAATCATGTACCTCTCTAGCCACTTATTATATTAAAGGCAGAATAGAATTGGACAGAGGAATATTTTATCAAAATAATTTCTTTGATTTGAGTTTATAGAGAACATAAAAATCCCTAATTAGACTGGATGGATATATCCAAGTCATGTAAAAGTAAATTCAAATGGTATTACAAAGCCTTTTCTGCAATTCATTGACACTATGGATTAAAAAAGGAAAAGGTCAAAATCAAGCTGGCTATTTATTATCACTAAAGTGAACACTTTATTTGTGGATAATACAGTCACCTTGTAAACTTTAGATGAGTCATTGTCCTGAAAACTAAAAGGTCCTATGAATGGGTGTTTTCATACTGAACATAATGATGTTAAACGAGTTTTCACTGAATTGTAATCTACTCCTAACAAAAAATGATTCTTTTTCTGTAGGAAAGGGGGCATCCATTTACGCTGTGCTTTTTAGTTGGAAAGAGGGGAAGAGGTCAGCAACTCAACATGTTTTAGTGTGTCTGGGTACACAGGTAATGTAATGGAGCTGTCAGCAGACGTTACTAAGGGAACATAATGTGTGTGCCTTTATTTTCAAGCCTTGTATGAGGTATTATGAGGTATAAATGCATGTACTCTTATAAGAAAGAAAGAACTCTCACAGTGATTTTGTAAATATACATCACTAGATGATAGAATGTCTGATCCCATTATAAGACTATGTGTGTAAACATTTCTTAAATACTTGCCTGTTTTGTAAGAGCATGAACTGCATGAAGATTAAACACAAAAACAAGGAACTTTAGTACATATAAAAATATTGTTAGTTAATATGTAGTAAATACAAATACTGCTATTCAAATTATTTAGTATCTGAAATGTACATGTATTTATGTCAGGTCCTCTGTAAATTGGAGTAAATTATTTCTTTTTCCCCAAGAGCTTCTATAAAAGTTTCTAATGTTTGTTCTTGACTCCTAAGGATGCTTAAATGGGTTAATTAAGCTTCTATTTGGAATATATTAAATGTAGTATACTTTCTTCTAATGTTTACGGTGACTTAGTCCAAAAAACCTCACAACTCTGCCTGGAAATCCTTTAATACATCCACTGGTGGGGAGTGCTATTAAATGTTTCCAAACCTGATTTCTAGTGGGAGAGGGGGGTGGGAGAGAAGAGAATGATTGGTAGCATTTGCTGATTTCTGTGGTGTAAATACTCTCATCATGGATAATCTCAAGCCACCAACATTATATCATGAAATCCAGAGTTGACAAGTGTGCACTGAGTTCTCACATGCCAGTATAAGCTGGTCCCAATGCCCCATTGCCCAGCTATGCTGTAACCTAAATGATTGACAGTAATGGCATTCAACTGAACTGGTGGGGGTGAGAACTGAGAGAAGGATCTCATCTATTCACTGAGAGAAATATTACAGAGTTGCTATTATGTCTCATCTGCCAAAACAGAGAGCAAAAGATATAAGAAATTTTGCAGAACATTTAATACATCTCTTTCTTTCCTTATTGCCTTGCAGTACCATAATTTAGGAATGCTGGTGGCACTTTATGAACCTCATCTTCCTCCATATGAAGAAAAGCTTGCCGTTTGACAAATGGTTAAAGACCCCCACCACCACCACCACCACCACCACCAGCATACAATATTGGATTTTCCAAAGGTTTCCTCACACAGAAGTTACTCTTGGCCTCATGTAAATCAAGAAAAAGCATCGGTGAAACTAAGTAATTTGCCCAAAGCTTCAAACCCAGGTCTGCCTGACTGAAAATCTGAAATTTTTGATCTTCATGTAACTGAGAAAGCTGTATTGTGGTCTATACTGGCCATACTGTAATCAGTTTGACTTGGAATTTGATTTAACTTTCTAGACTTAAAATTGATTCCAGTATCACTAGATCTTAGCTAGTTATCCTTATCCTTTCTGGTAAAGAATTAAGGCTATCCACCTTTTATTTAAATGACTGTGTAGATCTTAGTTTTCCCCAAAAGGTTTTATTGCCACAAAGTGTATTTTTTTCTCCTGAAATTATTCAATTTGTTTTGGAAAATACCTCTACAAAGAATTGTGACAATAAAAACTTTGTGCTCCCAGATATTGGTGATTTCTGTACTAAAACTGTGATTATCTAAGGCCATTAATAGTATTTATTTTTCTTCTTTACTTCTTATTAGAAAACTTTAAATAAAATAAAGTATTTGGAATACAGTAGGCAATTCAACAAATGGCAAAGAGACAATTTATAGTGGATGTCCTAAAGTTCATTCAGATTAAGAGTGTCATTTCTAAGAAAACTGAGATGTAAAATGATGATTCTGTTGTTCAACATATATTGAAGTATCAAATAAGATTCTTACACTTAGGAATTACTAAGGCAAGTATATGGTATTTAGAAGTATTTTCAGCTTCATATCTTGAAACAAAATTTTTTTCTGGTTAACTACACAGTAATCAGTAAATACTATCAATTAAAATTTCTTGTCCTCCAGATGCACTGAAGTTTAACTTTTTCTGTAAATCATTTAGAACAGGCATATCAAATATGTGGCATGCATGCCAGTACTCTCCTTTCCTACATCTATCACAGGCATCACTAATCAATCAAAGAAAAACTTCTGGCTGAGCCTAGATGTGTCTCAGAAAACAATATTTCAGAAAGTGCTAAAGAGCTTCAGCCATTGATGGAAACCTATTTGCCATTCCTGGCATATAGAATTATAATTCAATAGTAAGCCTTCGTATAACATTCAGTCAGCCTCTGATGATTAAAGTATTGCTGTGAACATAATTAAGGAAGGAAAAATTATATTACTAATCAGGGGATTTCTAAGATTTTTAGTTTTTAAACAGCAAGATAAGTCAGTACTTAACAGTATTGAAAGTACAGCAGAATTTATTTTTTAACTTAATAATTTAATAACAAGATATATAAAAAATTCCAAAAATAGTACAAATAAAAATTTGTTAATAGTGCTAAAAAATAGAGGTAAAATATGTTAGAAGTGAGAGTTAAATTCAGGACATTTTCATGTAAAAGACATTATTTTAATAAAATAAACATTTTACATTTAGAAATTTATTTTTGCATATTGTAAAGTTCATTTTCTTATTAAATATATCTATATTAATTAATATTATCTCTTCATGAAATACAATGTAATTTTTTAATTCATAAGTTATCAACTTTCAATAAACTAATTCAAAGAAAATATCTTTATTTTTTATCTATACACAAAAAAAGGAAATGCAATTAGAAGCTATGCCATTATTTTAAAATTCTATATTGTATTAAGAGGCTTATACAACTTCCCCAACTTCAACAATCATTTTACTTAAATGTCATCAGAATTTTCTTGAATGAATTGTCCTTGGTTTTTGAAATGTATAATCTCTATTAAGGTTGAATAGTACATGCAATGGTCCCTCAGTTAAGAGTCAGAAGGTCTGAGTTCCAGACAAAATAAATTATTTGTATGAATAAGGAGAGGTAATTTACTGAGCTAGTCCTCTGTAAAATGAATGAGTTGAACTAAATCTGTTAGTTACCTTCAAGTTCTAAAATGCCATTTTATTATGCTTGATTTATCTATAAATGTTCAGTATGTTAAAACTATCAGAGAAAATTAACATTACTTTATATAGCTTGTGTACAAAATGACTATGTAATTAGTCATTTGGGATTTTTTTAAGGAGATATATTTTTTATTTGGTAACATAAGCAAAATCTTTTTAAAAATTGAACTGTTTAACTTTATGGAATTTTTATTATTGAGAATCATAATATAGTATTTTAGGGTCTAAAAACCAATGGTAAGCATTAGAGACAGGGTATGTAAACTTTCTGAAATTGTTAGCAAAATTATTTGCATGTTTGTATATACAGTGTTCATCAAGTTGTCAAGAGGGCCCATCACCCAGACAAAGTCTAAATGCTGCCTGGGTCAGACTCTCATTGCTTTGAGGGCATAGTGTCAAATCTATAGATTATATTGACTTTAAGAATGCACAGATCAGTAGATTTAGATTTAGAACATATACCCTTGCAGTTAGCAGAAAAATGCCCCTGAACAGTTAAACATCATCAGTTTAATTGAATAATTAGCCATTCTGAGTACTTAATTACTATTTGTGATCCAAATGAATGGAAAAAATGGAGCTTTCTATTGATCAATAGTCCTTTAGAAAAAAAATCACCTGGTTTGGAATCAGGCAGGAATTCCTACCCTATTGCTTGCTTGTTAAGTGATTGCAGGCAAATATATCTTTCTAAGCCAGTTATGTCTCTTGTAAAATGTAATGATACAAGTTTTATCACATGCTATTAATTTTTATCTCCTAAACATTTTTCAGATTATACTTTACCTACCCACTCCCACCCCCACTTTGATGGCTGTTATCTCTTGCCTTACTACAGCATTTTCATTGGTCTCCCTGCTTCCACTGTGGCCCGTGGCTTCTCTCTAACTGTTACTGTACTGGCAAACAGCTCTCACACACACACAAATTAATAAAGCAAAATTAAAATGTAAATGAAAAACCTCATTTGTTGTGTTTTCCAATTTCAGCAATATAAATACTCCTACTGTGGCTACCAATGTAATGTCACAGAGCATTGAGTTGGGAAGAAATGCACCTTATTGGCTCTGGAGAGCCAATGGAAGGGGATTCCTCACACCACTGACCAGGCAGAGCCCCTCATCTCTCAAATCCTGTAATAATAAACTTAGTCTCATGAGACATGACTCTGGATTAAATTCTGTCAGCCCCTCACCATTCAATGGTGACATTTCTACCTCTCAGATTCTTGAGACAAAAGAAAGAAACATCACCAACAGAAGGCAGAAAAACCAGTGTAAAAAATATCAGATTTTCACTTGATGTTATCTTGAGAAGAAAATAAATGCAATAATTTAGAAAATCCTTTCAACTGGTTCAGTCAATTGCGAGTTATGAGCATTTTATTAACAAATGAATTGATTAAGGCCCCCCAAAATCCTTTATAATATTATTACAAGAAATTAGGGCCAGGCACAGTGGCTCATGCCTGTAACCCTAGCACTTTGGGAAGCTGAGGTGGGAGGATGGCTTGAGGTCAGGATTGTGAGAACAGCCTGAGCAAGAATGATATCCATGTCTACAAAAAATAGAAAAATTAGCCAGGTGTGGTGGTGTGTGCATATAGTCCCATTACTTGGGAGGCAGAGGCAGAAGGATCACTTGAGCCCAAGAGTGTGAGGTTGCAGTGAGCAATGATGGCACCACTGCAGTCTAGCTGGAGCGAGAGAGACTTTTTCTCAAAAAAAAAAAAAAAAAAAAAAAAAAAAAATTAGAAAAATAATGCATTACGATGCTTAAGAAAACATCTAGTACATAGAAAGAAAGAAATCAATCAATAATTTTAGTAATTACCACTATTATATCCTCTACAAAGTTTTCTACAAACAAGAAATAAAAATTCTCCAAAATAAAATGAACAAGTGGAAATGGAGCTAGAATGAAAGTAAAATGCCCATGCTCATAACATGTCTTGGCTTTGCTCTAGGAAATAGATTCTAACTTTGTAAACAAAGATGGAATAATCTGTATATTTCCTTCAATGTCTATCTCCTGATTTAGCAAAATAGAGCCTTATGAACCTGAAAATAGGAAATAGGAAACTACAACTCTCTAAACCCTGATTGTGAGAGTCAAATAATACTTTCCCCATACATATACCTCCACCTTTCTTTTTGTGCATACTTTTTATAGAAAGGAAGAGAGGAGAGAGAAAGAGAGAGAGAGATTGATTATATATCCAGGCATGAACTTAAAACCCCAGAAAACAATTGACATATGTTTAAAGGAGGTTGGGGGGGGAGAGAGAGAGAGAGAGAAAGAGAGAGAGAGAGAGAGAGAGAGAGAGAGAGAGAGAGAGAAGGGCGTGTTGGTCATCTATTATAGTTAATGCCCCTTCACTGCCCCCCAAACTTCTTCCCTATGTACCACATTCATATTTTTTAATGTTTCATTTCTTTGATTATATTGAAACAAAAAGGAAATGTTAAAGTAAAGAACAAAATTCCTTCTCTTCCTGCCTTCGGGAGGGAACCAATGTTAGAAGTTAGATGCATGTGCTGAATAGTCTCCCTTTGTCCCAAGAGATACACTCTGACACTGCTCTGCTCCCCAAGATGCTGAACTCTGGTCTGCATCAATGAGCTCCCTTGCACTCCAACTTTTGGGTATGTTTGGCCAGGGAAAGATGAGGAAGAGATTAGAGAGTGAGAGGAAAGATTCATTTCTCTCCCTGGCTCCCTCCCTGACACTCCATGATTTGGCAGTGCTTGTCTGTGAAAGTCACAGTTCCTGTCTAGCAACCTTCCTCTGTAGCTATATGTATCAGTGAAAAGCCTGGTAAGAAAGAGATGGCCATGGAAATGGAGTAATTAACAAAAGTGTATGAAAGAATGATATATAAGAAAGTATAAAAGAAACTAACAAGCGATGATGAAGCAGCCTGAAGATAGCAATAAGGGGGAGCCTTTACCACCCTGTGGCTTGGAGGCATTAAGGGAGAGAGCAGTTTTATGTAGATAGCTCTAGGTGTCGCTATAGCTGTAACTACAGGACAGAGCCATGAAGGCACTGCCAACCTGTCGGCTGGTAAGTGCCATGCTATGGAAATAACACCCCAACCTCACTCTTCTCTCTACCCTTACATGACTATCTCTTGGTATAATAGTAATTACTCTTCTACCATGTAATTCTTAAGAATATCATATTATAATGCCATTTTATATAAGAAATGCTAATTATTCATTAATAACAGAGAAAAATGGTCACATATATTGTTAAATAAAAAAAGCAGTTTTCGAAAGAATGACAGTGTCAGGTGGGGCTTTGAAGATTCTGTAAGTTTTTAAAAATCTCTTCCTCTTTTCTCTTTCTCTTTGTCTTGCCAAAGTCCACAAAGTCCAGAGAGATTAAAGACCAATTACAAAAAGTAGTTTGTAAATTTCCTAAGAAAATATGGGAGAATATTTTTGTGACTTTGTGAAAAAGACAATGTGCAAATCATACAGAAGAATATTGATAAATATGACTATATTAAAATTTTTAATTTAGATACAAAAAAGATATAGAAAGTTAAAAGACAAGTCACAATCTGGGAGAAATAATTATAATATCTGTTATTGATAAAGTGTCCAAAATGTATAAAGAACTCCTAAATCAAACAGATAACACAATAGAAAAGGATACCATTTACATTAACAACTAAAATTATAAATGTCTGAGAATTCATTGGACAAAAATGTAAACTAAAAAAATAATATTAATTTTAAAAGTCTAAAAATTAACAAAGAATGAAAAAAATCGAAAATTTTCAGTTTAGCACAATTGATAAAAGAACATACTTCGAATAAAAAGAGTCTGGGTTTGAATCCCAGCCATACCAATTATTAACTGAGTAACTTTGGTTAAATTATTTAATTTTTCTGTACCCTTATGTGCTCACCTGAAACAATATGAGATAATCAAACTGTTAGAGTTTTGGGGGTGTTTAGGTAAATTAATATATGTAAAAGTGCTTACAAAAGTCCCTAGTTCATAGAGCCATATAAATGCTAGTCTTTAATATTTTTATTGTTATTATGAATAAACCCTCTTTTGGAGAACTCAAAAATTATTCTAAAAGGTGTATGAAAGACCAAAGTCCACAAATCCTAATCCAAATATGGAAAAAATATCAAAGAGTGGGAATTTTCCTCTTATGTGCTAAAACACACTATAAAGCAATCATAATCAAAATATTATAGTGCAGAAAAAATACAAACGAGCCAATGAAAAAGTTGATATATTATTTTTCAGAGACATAAGGAAATGACCACTTAGGAGTACAAGGAACTAAACAGGCATCAGTATTCATGTGAGCAGTCTATGCAATAAATTTCCCAAAACCTTTAATCAGGGGATTCCTATGTGAAAGTCCAGGGTTTTGCCACCATCCCTAGTCTATGAAGAATGGTATAAGGATGCAGTCCCCAACCGGTACCAGTCTGGGCCTGCTAGAGACCAGGCCTCTGAGGTCTGACAACTCCCCCAACCCCCACTCCCCGCCCCCTGCCGCTGAAAAATTGTCTTCCATGAAATTTATTGGGGAAGGGGGCGGGGTGCACAGCAATAGGTTAGCGAGAGTTAGGAAGCTTCATCTGTATTTACAGCTGCTCCCCAACATTGGCATCACCAACTGAGCTCCACACACCCCCACCCCCGTCCATGGAAAAATTGTCTTCCATGAAACCAGTTCCTGGTGCCAAAAATGTTGGGGACCACTGGTATAGGGCTCCTGATCTGAATGCAACTGTCAAGAGATTAAACTCTAGCCATGTTCCCAAGCTTATGTCTGAAACATGCCATCCTAGAGGAATACCAGTTCACTTTCTTGCACATACATCTAGTCAGGCATTAATCATCTATCTTTCTTCATATAATTTATGTAAATCAACATTTTCAAAATGCAGATAATCCTCCTCTCTGGCGTCTCTTACCAAAAAAAAAAAGGGTTTGGTAGCTCAAAACAAAAAAACATATCCTATAATCAAGTGCAAATCTTTAACCATTGTAGAAAAAAATCAGTGCTGGACTGCTCTTCCAGTGGGTGAACCGCTATGCCAGCTATCCCCAAACGTTCCTCTCTATCACAAAAAACAAAGTGAAAATTCTCCCGTGTGGTGTCCATAGGTTTTCCAGCTATATTTTAATGGGAACGTGGTTTGCCAAAATTTATTGAGGTCTCTGACATTAGATTATAAACACAGAAATCCAAAGGGATCTGCTGCTAAGTTCACTTTATATATGTCCTGAGCTATAATTCACAAAGACTACTGATGGGACCATGGCTGTTTCTCACTTGTCTACAAGCAAAGGGCTCATATTTATATGATTATGAACAGTGTCACCCATGGATGGTAGATTGCTACAACAGTGTCAGAGGTAAGCTCATACACACAGAGGATGGTGGTGAACGTTACCTCCAGTTATTCTCTCTGCCAAATGGCACAAAGGGACACCAGATGTGCAGAAAAGTTGATGTGTGAAAACATTTTTTTACCACATCCTTGTCAGCTGGACAACTTTAATTTACCCTTATGGTGAGAAATAAATGAAGAGTAATAAACCAAACATGTTTCCCCAGATACATGGGGATACAGGGAATATCCCTGTTCAATAGCACTAAGTGGACAGGTGTCTACATTTATCATACAATCCCAGAATGCAAAACCTTCTTGAGGAGCAATCATTTCTTTATTTAAGGCAAGCAGTGATAGAACAATCTTAAAATGTGTTATCTGAATAAATCAATCAACATGATTGCTGTCAGATCCTTTGCTTCCTTTAATTCCTTGATTGGTGAGTAAGAGTGAATTACAATTAAAAGATTAACAAGCTGAGAAAAAATATTTCCTATATATTTATAAACAAAAAAGTAGTACTATCTTTATGAAGAATTCTCAAAGACCAATAAAAGTCACAAACAGGAAAACAGGCCATGAAAATCAATAGATGTATCAGTTATAATTTCATCTCATTGCTAATAACAAAGACCAAAATGAAGCAAGTTAGAATTTTATCCCTTATGTAAAAGAAATTTGGAGATAAGAGATCTAGGTCTGTCAAGGCAGTTTTAGGGTATCATCATGGACCCATTCTATTTCTTTTTTTTTATTATGGGGGTACAAGTATTGTTGGGAATACACATATTGCCCCTGCCACTCCTCCCCCATCCCGCCATGCCAGAGCTTCAAGCGTGTCCAACCCTCAGGTGGTGCACACCTTACCCATTATGTCCATATACACCTTTTCCCTCCTCCCCTCTCCCACCAGTCCACCACCCGATAAAAGTTTTTGTTTGTTTGTTTGTTTGTTTGTTTTTTGACCTTTTAGTTACATTGTATATCTTTGCCTTTCCCTAAGGAGAGTTAGAGGTAGACCTTTCCCCCCAACAATGTACGTCACATCCCTAAGATGTGGGTCTCCCCCACCCCAATCCTTGGTGTACATTACAACTATTTGAGAATCATAGTTTAACTCAGTCAGTACCAATTTGATGGCGAGTAGATGTGTAGCCCATTTTCCAGATCTTGTGTTGCCTCACTTTGTATAACAGGTTTAAGCTTTATCCAGGATAGCATAAACGGTGCTAGCTCGCTGTTGTTTCTTAGAATTGAGTAATATTCCATTGTGAGCATATACCAAATTTTAATTATCCATTCCTGGATTGACAGGCACTTGGGTTGTTTCCAAGAGAAATGCAAATCAAAACCACAATGAGATACCAAAATTGTCTTCCATGAAATCAGTTCCTGGTGCCAAAAATGTTGGGGACCACTGGTATAGGGCTCCTGATCTGAATGCAACTGTCAAGAGATTAAACTCTAGCCATATTCCCGAGCTTATGTCTGAAACATGCCATCCTAGAGGAATACCAGTTCACTTTCTTGCACATACATCTAGTCAGGCATTAATCATCTATCTTTCTTCATATAATTTATGTAGATCAACATTTTCAAAATGCAGATAATCCCTAACCCCTGCAAGAATGGCCTGTATCAAGAAATCCCAAAACAGGCCGGGCGCGGTGGCTCACGCCTGTAATCCTAGCTCTCTGGGAGGCC
>VBSM01000361.1:24509957-24528556 GCA_008086735.1 Cheirogaleus medius
TCCAATTTAATAGTGAGTACATGTGGTGTTTGTTTTTCTATTCTTGAGATACTTAATTAGGAGAATGGTCTCCAATTCCATCCAGATTGTTGCAAAAGGTATTTATTCATTTTTTATCACTGGTCAGCATGCCCTTGTATACATATACCACATTTTGTTAATCCTTTCATGAATCGATGGGTACTTGGGTTGATTCCACATCTTTATGATTGTGAATTGTGCTTCAATAAACATTCTAAGGCAAGTGTCTTTTTCACAAAATGACTTTTTTTCCTTTGGGTAAATACCCAGTACTAGAATTGCTGGATCAAATGGTAGGTCTATGTTTAGTACTTTAAGGAATCTCCATACTGTATTTCATAGAGGTTTCACTAGTTTGCAGTCCCCCCAACAGTGCATAAATGTTCCTTTCTCTCTGCATCCATGCCAGCATCTATTGTTTCGGGACTTTTTGATAAAAGCCATTCTCACTGGGGTTAGGTGATCTCATTATGGTTTTAATTTGCATTTCTCTATTGATTAGTGATGCTGAGCTTTTTTTCATATGTTTATTGGCCATTCTATCTTTCTTTGAAAAGCTTCTGTTCATTTCTTTTGCCCACTTTTTAAAGGGGTTGTTTGATTTTTTTCTTGCTGATTTGCTTGAGTTCTTTGTAGATTCTGGTTATCAGATGTATAGCATGCAAATATTTTCTCCCATTCTGTAATTCTGTAGGTTGTCTATTTGTTTTGTTGATTATTTCCTTGGCAGTGCAGAAGCTTTTTAATTTAATCAAGTTCCATTTATTTATTTTTGTTGTTGCTGTGATTGCCCTTGGGGATCTTCTTCATAAATTCTTTGCCTAAGTCAATATCTAGAAAAGTTTTTCCAACGTTTTCTTCTAGAATTTTTATGGTTTCATGTCTTAGATTTAAGTCTGTTATCCACCTTGAATTAATTTTTGTGAGTGGTGAGAGAAATGGATCCTGTTTCAATCTTCTACATGTGGCTATCCAATTTTCTTAACACCACTTATTGAATAGGGATTCTTTTCCCCAGTGTATATTGCTGTCTACTTTGTCAAAGATCAGATGACAATACGTAGATGGTTTTATATTTGGGTTTTCAGTCCTGTTCCACTGGTCTATGTCTTTATTTTTGTGGCAGTATTGTGCTGTTTTGGTTGCTATAGCTTTGTAATATAGCTTAAAGTCTGGTAAAGTGATACCTCCAGATTTGTTCCTTTTACTTAGGAACAAGTAAAAGGACTATTTGGGCTCTTTTCTAGTTCCAAAGAAAGCATAGAATTACTTTTTCTAGATTTGCAAAAAATGACGTTGGTATTTTGATGGGCATTACATTGAATCTTTAAATCACTTTGAGTAGTATGGACATTCCTTTCACAATAGCTACAAAGAAAATAAATACCTAGGAATATATTTAATCAAGGAGGTGAAAGATCTTTACAAAGAGAACTATGAATCACTGAGGAAGGAAATTGCAGATGATGTAAACAAATGGAAAAACATCATGCTCATGGATCACTATGCTCTTTCTCTTCCTCAGTTCTTGGTGCATGGCTCTCATTCACAAGGTCAATGTTGATTCAGTTTGACTACTGAAGCTCAATTTTGTCTATTTTCCAAGTAATTGTGGCAAGAATTTTCCAAATGTCATACACC
The DNA here is from genome assembly GCA_008086735.1 of Cheirogaleus medius. Taxonomy (NCBI): domain Eukaryota; kingdom Metazoa; phylum Chordata; class Mammalia; order Primates; family Cheirogaleidae; genus Cheirogaleus; species Cheirogaleus medius. The sequence continues at coordinate 24,511,620 of VBSM01000361.1, forward strand.
AAAACTTACACATCTTATTGGCCACCTCTCTCTTCAAGGGTACTGGGAAATTCCCAGTTTATGTTAGTGATAAAGGGGATAATAGACATCGTGTAGGTAAATTTCCCCCTTTGTCCAACAAAGCATCCACCATCTCTCCTCCTTATAAGAATATATACTTTTCCCTTCCTAAAGAAGCAACCCCAATGTCCAACTTTCCAATTACGGCATCTGTCCTAATGTCCAGGACCTCTGATCAATACACAGTCCACTCCATGGGTCCTAAGAAGGCATCTCATCACCAGGCAACCTACAGACTGAAAGACATGGTACCTACACTCAGCACTCATAAGTAATGGATATGAGGAAAGAGATTATCCTTACAACCCTCCTAAACAGAAAAGGTAGGAGTGGGGAAACACTGTAATTCCTGCCCCTGCTGGGCAGGAGTAAAAAATAGTCCCAGTCCTGGCATGGAGTGAGTGCTTGGTTAGCCAGTTTGAAACTTTGGGTTCACTCCTCTGAGAGAATCTCCCTGGTCCATTGTTCTCTGTGGCCTCTGGCTCAGCATTCGTAAACATAGGTGGGCACCTGAGAGAACGTCCTTTCTCGTGGTTACACAATTTCTAGCACACGTTGGTACTCATTCCAGGAACCACAGATTGTTTTTGGAGGAAAAACACTGGCTATTGCAGGCCAGATTTGTAGATTTTCTGTCTAGATAATTCTGTCAAAAACATATTAGGCTTCTCATTTCTTTACTTCCAGTTTGTTCCATGAGTCTGGATATAGTTTTTATATCTGAGGACTCTGTCTTTTACTTTCCAACCTCTATGTTTTGCTTCAGTGGGAAGACATCATTGTTTATTCGTAAAGAAGGATTGCAGTGGGTGCTTTGTAACAATTCAGACTGCCAAAAGTGAAGGAAGATATAGATACAAAGTCTGGCAAAATGATGGAAATTTTTGCAGCTGGGTAATGGGTTAGTGGAGATTTATTATATCATTGTCTTTACTATTTTAAAAAAACTGAAAGTTTTTTTAAAAACTAAAGTAAAGGACAAAGGAGATAATCTCTCTCCTGAAAAAATAATGCAGACTCCCAGGGCCTATGTAAAACCAATGGAGTAAAAATCTCTGGGTGAGCATTTTTAGTAAGTATCTCTGGGGAGTGTTCTGCACACTAAAATTTGAAAAGCACTACATTAAAAATTTAAGGAAAAACCATTTACAGCTTTTTCCCTCATTTAACAGTGTGTCAGACATATCTTATGAAAGTCTAGAGTCTTCAAAATTATCATTTTAAGTAGCTGTATTATATTTCATTATGTTTATGCATCATAAGTTGCAAAGCCCATTTGGAAGTGCCGGGGAAACTACATGTAAAGCATGTAGGTTAGACTAATTAGTTAGACTAATCTAAGAGGAAAATCTCAGTATAGTGACTGGAAGAACTGCTTAATTTGTATATATTTGCATATATGGGACAAAGGAAGATGGAGGAATGCAATTCTGAAGGAGAAGGCAACAGGTGCAAAATCCAAATGGCATGAATAAGTACTGTACACAAAATCTGAGGCAGCATGTTGAGAGCCTCAAGTAAAGAAGTGGGGGCAAGAGATAAAAGGTGAGATGATTAAAAGTATATTAGTCAAAACTAAAAGAGTGTATTAGTCATGGTTCTTCAGAGAAACAGAACCAATAAGATACACATAGAGAAAGAGAGATGAGAAGGGAATTGGCTCATGCAATTAAGGAGGCTGAGAAGTCCCATGATATGCTTGCTGTCTGCAAGCTGATGAAGCAGGCAAGCCAGTAGCATGGATCAGTGCAAGTCCACAGGCTTGAGAACCAGGGGAACTGATGGTGTAATTCTTGGTCCCAAACAGCCTGAGAACCTGGGGCCATTGGTACAAGTGTTGGAGTCCAACGACCAGAGAAACCGGAGTCCAAGGGCAGGAGAAAATAGGTGTTCTAGTTCCAGGAGAGAGAGAGAGAGGGAATGAATTCACCTTTCTTCTGCCTTTGTGTTCTGTACAGGCCCTCAGCCAAACTAATGGTGCCCATTCGCATTGGGTGAGGGTGGCTCTCCATTACTCGGTCCACTAATTCAAATGTCAATCTCTTCTGGAAACATCTGCATGGTCATACTCAGAAATAATGCTTTACCAGCTACCTGGACACACCTTAATCTAGTCAAGTTGACACCTAAAATTAGCCATCGCAAAGGGCCTTGAAACCTGAATCAAGTTCTTAATAGGAGGTAGGGTCTTGAGAAACAAAATGATGAGACATAATATATTTAAAGAGGTGTATGTGTGTGTGGTGTAATCAGAAACTGGAGGCAAAGGCATCAATTAAGAGGCAACTTCAATGACGAAAAATATTATAAAGGTCTAGTCGAGACTGCTGGCTGTGGAAAAGAAGATAAAGGGAGACCTGATACTGGTTTCTCTCAGAGCCAGTTTATCTACTCTGGTTTATTCATCCTTTGCAATTGGTTAGTGCCTGATTGGTCAGTGTCTGTTTTGATTATTCAGTGTTCTCTGCCTTTCTGAATAAAGGATTAAAGATGACAGGCACTGTCAGAAAAGTGATCAGTATTAATTAAAACCAAGAAAGTAAATAAAACTGTGATCCTAAAGCCAAAATGCTGAATGCTCTACCAACATGAATATTTCATTTTTAAGTTTGGATTTCAATTCTAAGTGATTTTAATTCTAAGGAATTTTTTATAGTTCCTGAACTAGCTCAAACCAGAATTTAATTTCTTTCAAGAATTTTAAATAGAAAAAAATAAGAAGGAATTGATTGAAATACTCTTTATTTTGGTCAGATTTAAGAACAAACTGCTTTTTTCCCATTAAAGTTTTAAATGTAGAAATTATTTTTAACTATTCTATTTGTCAAAGGCTTAATTTATTCTATGAAAGTAATATGAGAGTAATATTTTAGTAAATTCTATGACAGACCACAACTTTATTCTTACTTTATTTTGTTTTAGTTTTACAAATAAATCTTTATGTGCCCCCAATGTGGATTAAAATTATATTACTTTTATTTCTATAAAATTATGCAATGGGAGCAAATTATTTTAAATTTGCAATAAAGCTCATTTATCTTATCTTACATAGGGCCAAAGTTATATATTCTAAAATTGGTAGTCCTTCCCAAAGAAATAAGCTCAGTTGGGGATGAAGATTTATAATTTTTCAAAATAATAACTATTAAAGCTGATGGGAGAGGGAAATAGCAGAAACACTTATTTAGAAGGTCAACTTTTCTTAAGATACCACTATTATTACATTCAGAAAACCAAAGTATCACTTTTCATTACGTATATTTTTTCTTTTTTAATAAAATTTTGAAATAACCACTTCAAATTAACTGTATCTAAGCAACCATCTCTTTCTTACTCTCAAAACTAAGGACATTACCAAAACACAATTACATTTTTAATTAAAAGTAAAATTAAAATGTGATATTAACAGTATGATGAATGCAGCCATGATTGTTTCAAATTTCTTCATAACCATTTATGCACATCCAGTTTTTATACTTTTAATAAAGCACACACAACATATGCATTTTAATTAAAGAATATGACTTCCATTCCAAAAAGTATGTCTTGAGAAAAAAAAGTAACTTAAAATAAAATTATGGGCTGGGTGCAGTGGTTCACGCCTGTAATTGAAGCACTTTGGGAGGTCAAAACAGAAGTATCACTTGAGGTCAGGTGTTCAAGACCAGCCTGGGCAGCATAGCGAGACCCCATCTCTACAAAAAATTTAAAAATTAGCCAGGCATGGTGGTAGACACCTGTAGTCCTGGCTACTTGGGAGGCTGAGGCAGGAGGAACACTTGTACCCAGGAGCTTGCCATTGAGCTACGATTGCACCACTGCGTTCCAGCCTGGCAACGGAGTGAGATCTATCTCTCAAAAAATAAAAATTAAAAGAAAAGAAAAGAAAGACTGAAAAATATGATGTAAAAGTTTGTTTTTAAATGATCAACTTTTATGTCACAGATGATGTCAATAGGATAATAAATTTATCATATTGACTTCAATCATTTGTTTAGTGAAATCAGCCAAATTGAGCTGTTGTTTTGGTATTGCCTTTTAAAAAAATAGGCACATTACAGTTTGAAAAGCATTGCATTACAAAATTTTTAATTGAAAGGGAAGTCATAAAAAATAATAAACCAGCTGAGAATAGTTTATATAAAATATATGGATATATGCTATATTATTTTACTAGAGCTGCCACGACAAAGTACCACAACAGGGTGGTTTCAACCACAGAGATTTATTGTTTCACAGTTGTGGAAGCTAGATGTTCAGGATCAAGATATGTCAGCAGGTTGGTTCCTTCTGAGGGTGGTGAGGGACACTGTGCTCCATGCCTCTTTCCTAGCTTCCTGTAGTGTTCTGACAATCTTTGGCATTGCTTAGCTTGTAGATGCATTTCTTTGATATATGCCTTTGTCTTCACATGATGATTTCACTGTGTTTATGTCTCTGTGTCTAATTCTGCTGACCCATGAGCTTGTTCCTTCTATGCCTTGTTTGTTGAGGGTTTTTATCAAGAAGGTGTGCTGGATTTTATTGAATACCTTTTCTGCATCTATTGAGATAATCATATGGCTTTCTTTTTAATTCTGTTTGTGTGGAGAATCATATTTATTGATTTGCATATGTTGAACCATCCTTGTATCCCTGGGATGAAACCCACTTGGTCATATGAATTATCTTTTTAATGTGCTGTTGGATTTGGTTTGCTAGTATTTTGTTGAGTATTTTTACATCAATGTTCATGAGGGATCTTAGTCTGTAGTTTTCTTTTTTGTTTGTGTCCCTTCCTGGCTTTAGTATCAGGATGATACTGGCTTTGGAGAATGAGTTAGGGAGGGTTCCCGCCTTCTTGATGCTGTGGGACAGTTTGGGTAGGATAAGAGCCAGTTATTCTTTGTAGGTCTGGTAGAATTTGGATGTGAGTCCATCTAGTCCTGGGCTTTGTTTTTTGTTTTGTTTTGTTTTTTTGCTGAGATATTTTTAATTAATGTTTCAATCTCATTAATCAGTATTGATCTGTACAGGATTTCTATTTCTTCCTGATTCAAGCTTGACAAGTTGTATATTTCCAAAAATTTATCCATTTCCTCTAGATTTTCTAGTTTACGTACGTAGAGATTTTCACAGTAGTCTCAGATGATATTTTGCATTTCTGTGGTATCAGTTGTAATGTCTCCTTTTTCATTTCTGATACAGTTTATTTGGTTCATTTCTCTTCTCTTTCTGGTTAATCTGGCTAGTGGCTTATCAATTTTGTTTATCTTTTCAAAGAATCAACACTTTGTTGATCATCTTTTTTAAATTTTAGTTTAGTTCATTTAGTTCTGCTCTGATCTTTGTTACTTCTTTTCCTCTGTTAACTTTGGATTTTATTTGTTCTTCTTTTTTTTAGTTCCTTGAGGTGTAACATAAGGTTGTTAATTTGGGGTCTTTCTGTCTTTAAGACATTTAAGATTATGAAATTCCCACTTGGCACCATTCTTTCAGTGTCCCAGAGATTTTGGAAGCTTGTGTCATCTTTGTAGTTCAATCTGAATAAATTTTTGGTTTCCATCTTGATTTTGTCGTTGATCTAAGGATCATTCAGCAATATGTTGTTTAATTTCCATGTATTTCTATAGTTTTGAGAATACCTCTTGGAGTTGATTTCTAGTTTTATTCCTCTGTGGTCTGAGAAGATACATGGTATTGATTTGTATTTTTCTAAATTTGCTGAGACTTGTTTTGTGGCCTTACAATGATTTATATTGGAAATGTCCCACGTGCTGATGGGAAGAATGTATGTTCTGCAATTTTGGGGTAAAATGTTCTGTAAATTTGTCATCATTCTAGAGTCCCATTTAAGCCCAGGATTTCTTTGTTGATCTTCTGCTTTTGTTATCTGTCTAGTTCTGTCAGTGGAGTGCTAAAGTCTCAGCTATTATAATGTCACTGTTTATTTCTTTCTTTAGATCTATAGAATTTGTTTTATGAATCTGAAAGCTCCTGTGTTAGGTGCATATATATTTAGGATTGTTATATCATCTTGTTGAATTGATCCCTTTATCATTATATAATGACCATCTTTGTCTTTTTTTATCATTGTCTAATTTATCTGATATGTGAGTATTTCCTTAAATTAATTTTTCATTTCCAGAAGTTCTATTTTTTAAATATATCTATCTCTTTAGTAAATTTTTCTTTCATTTCCTGAATTATTTTTTGTTTCTTTGAGTTGGTTTTCCATTTTCTCTTGGACATCATTGAGCTTCCTTGTAATCCATATTTGAAATTCTTTATCTGTCATTTCAGTGTTTTAATTTTGGTTGAGATCCATCACTAGAAAGCTGGTGGGATCCTTTGGGGGATTCCTTTCACTCTGATTTCATTCTTCCAGAATTCTTGCACTGATTTCTTCTCTTCTGGAGCAGCTGTAATTTCTTATTTTTATATTTTCTTTTGTTTAGGTGGGACTTTTTGTTTCTCTCTCTGTTAAGGGTATGCCTGTAGCATACATTGGGTAAGTACCTTTGCTTTGTTTGTGGGTACTTTGAGGGGAGTCTAGGTTCTAGATGGATGCCTTGGTTATAGATATCCTTAGTGTGGTGGTTTTCTCAATTGCTAGCCATTCATAGGCTGGAGCCATGGTATACTATGTGCATGGGCAGAGTTTCTGCCTCTTGTTGACAAGGGAAGATGGAGGTCTTTGAAATCTTTTCTCTTTCCTCATTCCTGTGGTCTTCTTAATAGTATGAATTATATTAGGATGCCCATTTTAATCTCTAAGTCAGTAGGTGATGCCTGTGATTGAGTCAGCCATGCCCTGTATGAATGAGTCAGTAAATGCTATAATGGGTTATACAAGTTGTCCTCCCTGCCAGTAGATGGTGCTTACAGGAAAGAGCCAGCTGTAGTGGTGTTTTGGGGACTTGTGTCCACCCCTAGTCAATCAGGAGAAGCACTTGGATGCCCCAGATGGTGGGTGGGTCCCTGGAGCTCCTAGGGGACCCTTTCTTGTGCTCCACCACAACTGAGATGGGTGGAGAGGTGAGGCTGGGGGGTGCTATGTTAGGTGAGCCTGCATTCAGTCTCCAAAAAGTCAGGTATAAGAGTTATCTCAGCAGGAATTGAGAGTTAGCTCCCAGGACACTGGAAAAAGCCACCAGGAAGGGGCTGAAGTGGCCCCACCAAGCCAAAAAATCTGTTTGCAGGGGAGTGACAGTCCAGAATTCACAGTCTGGCAGGCAGGAGTGGGTTTTACTCTTCTCTGTCTTCCTTTGCTCTGCAACTCTCCTCTGGCTTCTGGCCACAAGCAGCAGCCCAAACAACCTGAGCTCACCAGCAAGGAACCATGTGCTGGGAGCTTCTCTGCCCAGGATCCCAGCCCTACTGAAAGCATGGTTCTGAACCACATCACACTCTCCTTTTAGTTCTGCCCCCGTAGGCACCCTCACCTCCCAAGATAAGTTCGCAAATCTCTCTTCCATTACCCCGAACAACACAATCAAGTCCTAGAAGTAGTCACACTCTTCTTAACCTTGCTTCTTTGTCATTCAGCTTTTTCTGTTTATAACAGCAATAGCAACTATCTATTGTATTTAAGTATATTTAGATAAAAACATTGTTAGAATAGTCTGAGATCGGGGTGTAAAAGGACAGCAGGCTTTTAAGTTTCCTTAAAACCCTAAAAATCATAATAACCATAAATGGGTATTTTCAGTAATAAGAAATGATAAAGAAAGTAATGTTGCTCCAGATGTCATAATAGTTTGATAATTAGTTTTATAATAACAGTTTTGTAATAATTGGCTTCAAACAAAGAGTTTGGGGAAAAATTGTGATAATATATGAGAAAGGACCATTCAGTGATATTACCTACACCAAAATTGATTCTTCCATCATCAGAAAGGCAAAAGCAATTAAGACAATAGACTTAGTCAATAGTCTTCATTCATTTAACAAAGACAAGAAACAGAGACAACTATGAAGTTGAGGTGGGACATGGAACTGAAATAGCTTGAGATGAAGACTTGGCAACCTGAGCTAATGCAATCAGCTAAGAGAAGACTCAAGTTGAGGCCAACCAGTAATATAAGTTGGTGTTAGTGACAAGGAGAGTTGATTCCCCATGGGCCTGGTTGTTCAAAAGAAATTTATAGGCCTCAAAGTCCTCCTCAAAGTATTTTCCCTCCAGTGTTCCCACCATGTCAACTACACAAAACCATGGGCTCTGGGATGGGGCGTCTACTATGATGTAGTATACATGAAGTAAATATATGTGGATCACATGAATAAACAAAAGGAAAATGCTGGTATCTGGACACTTGACAGTAACTTTAACAAAGATGAACACTGTCTTCACTGTTAATGTTTAATACAATCTCATGCACTTGATTTTATGTGCCTTCTGGGAGAAATAGGCCTAATATATTGTTAACTCAGATGAATGGCTGCCTAAAGAAGGCTATTAGACTCATAATAAAGAATTTTCTGTGTAGTTTGGAGCCAAGAAATTGAATTATAACTTGGGATTTTCCACCCAAAATCCCTATTTTCAACAACTAAAACATATGTGATTATAATAGCATAAGATTTTGGAACAATGTAAAAACAACATAAAAAACAAGGTAGTATATAACTTCTGATGTTAGGGTTGGTATTAGGCCATATGTGTAGCAAATATTAAATTCAGACTATAAACTCAGAAAAAAAATGTAAATTGCTTTTATTAATTTTCCCATGGCAGAAAATCTCTACTTCTAGCCCTCATTTATTTTAATTCAAGTCTTTGTCAATCAATTTAGATTCCCTTCATTTTCTCTAGGGTTATGTCTAAGTTCTAGGAGCCTATATAATGTCATGAGGTCAATGGGATTTGCTGGGATGGAGTGGGGAGTGATAGAGAATCTGTCTTTTTATTATCATCTATCCATGTAGACATATGATAATGTAAATATCATCCACCCTGGTCTTCTGCCACAAGGGACACAGATTGCCACTGTGTCCCCAATTTTGAAAACTTATTTTGAATTTCAATCTGAGAATTGTTTTGTTTGTTCTTTGCTTCTTTTGTGTCATCCCCTTCCTGAAACATGGAAGTGAACTAACTTCCTGGATCAAAGAAAGACAATAAAGGCATTAGGGAAGACCAGAAGGAAGAATATTCATCAGATAATACATGAAAATAGATCCTATTAGCAATGGAAAAAATATATTCAAAATTTTTGGAGATCATATCTTTGCTGCTTCTGCATAAACATCTTTCAACCTTCCGAAAGTATCAGTTTAACATTTTAGTAAAAGTTATAAACTTTAAATATAAAACATTTGAAAATCATTCTAGCTAGTTATTATTTTATAATTTAAATGAAAATTTTTTTTATTTAAAAGAGGGAAAATGGAAATTTATAAAGAAATAAATAAAAAGAATACAAAAGCCACCACTTAGAATTAATATTATGTGTATAACCTTGAAGATTTTTTCCTAGGTTTATGCATGCACATACATGTACATATTTGGTTTTTTGCAAAAATTAAATCATACTGTATATCATTGTTTTGTAACCTGATTTTTAAACCTAGTCCTAAACATATTGATGGACAATATTTTGGATTAGTTTGATTAAGAAAATTGTTATACCAATATGTTACATACTAAATTTAAGTGTCAAATATAAATTTAACATGAAGTTTTTAGATGGCTAGTACAGAGAATTTAATGACTTTTGTGCATGTTTTTGCCAAAAACAAATAGTATATTGTTTTCTTCAATCACTCTTTAGTAAATATTAGTTTAAATTATCTTTTTAAATGTGCACTAAACATGAACAGAGAAAACCAGGATAGTGTTTTCACATGTTTGACTGACAAAGATCCCTTAAGTATTATGTTCGCCCAAGAGAAATCTTCATGATCTGACTGGTCATCTGTTTCATTCTATTACCTTGAGCTTGCCTTGCTGCTTGGATGGTCCATCATCCATTCCTCTAAATTTCTGAATTCTTAGTTCTTACCAGGGTAAAGACAGAACAAAGTCAACAATGAGAAATGACAACGAAAAGAGGAAAGAAGCAATGACTGTCTCCCTGCATGTGACCCTCCCCAGAAACTGCTATAGTCCACATCAGCTCACTTGGGTCTCCAAAATGCAGAAGAGTTCTCATCTCTCCTTTGTAAAAAGAGCCATGACTTTCCTCCAGGTATATCTTTGACTTTCTCCATGGACAAATTAATAAAAGACAGATAATAATCTTATCCCTTGGGTATGTCTTTGTTGTTATAACAATAAATTCCCTTAGAAATTCCAAAATTAAACCGCCAGCAGTATTCTGCTTCCTACAAGTCCAGGAGATACACAAAAACTTGATCCAAAGTTATAGTTCAGAAAAGAGAAATAAAAATCAGGTAATCTATTGCAGCAAGGAGAAAAGGGAATGGAAGGGGAACTTTATGAATTCCTTTTTGGTTTTAAATAAGCAATGTCTCGCTATTTCCATTTTCATGTTCATTTTTATCACTTGTTTTTATAACTATTTTTACTTTTTAATCACAGAAGTTACATTTTCAAATAGATAGCTTTGATTCCTAACTCTTAATTTCCTAAGGCTTAAGAAAGATAAAAATTTACAAATAAATCTAATTCTTATATTAAAAATCTCATTACTTCCTAAGGTTTCAGGAAGATCAATCTGAAATGTTCTTTAAAAAAGAATTTTTTTATTTTTATCATTTTGTAAAAATGAGAATATGTTGCCCTCAAGTTATATCTTGACTACTCTAAAAATTACATAAAATATAATAATCAATAATTATAATTTATTCATTTACATAGTCTATCAACTTTTACTACATTTCTACTGTGTGTAAAGTATTGTGCTAAATGTTACTGGAAACACTAAGAAGAGAAAAATCCCAGCCTTCTTTTCAAAAATTATTTGCTCTTTCAAATGGAAAGAATGGCCAGTAAATAAAGGCAGATATTAGAACTTGGATAAGCAGAGATAAAAATATAAATATAAAACAGATTATAAAACCAGCAAACTGGAAGTAGAAAATCAAAGGGTATCACAGAGGGAGATGTTTCCAAGCAGGGTAGTAATTTTGCAACAATCGAAAGGTGGCTAATATCTAGTCTAATGATTATATTTTAATAAGAAATGTAATATACCATGTGGAGAATTGTGATATTGAAAGAACCTGAAAGTTTGGACAGTACTATTTATGCCTTACACCAAACAAATTAGATCTCTTTGCTTATTACTGATGTATATTAGTCATTTAAGCCAGTGTGCTCAAATAATTTATATGTCTAAAAACATGTATTTTTTCCTGGATTTTGCTTTATTATCAGTAATAAGCAAAGTAGCAGATTAAACCTGGTTTTATCACTTTTGAAGGCAGGGAGCAACCCTGAGTCTCTCTCACCCCCAAAAGTCTCACATAGTGCCTGGCACATTAGCAGGACTCAATAGCCAATTAATTGACTCTTCAGTTCCTAATAGGTAGAATGTAAACTTGGTGTGGGTAAGGATGCTTGTTTGTTTGTTTTCTTGTTTTGTTTATTGATAAATCCCCAGTGCCTTGATGGGTACCCGACACATAGCAAGTACTCAATAAATACTAGCTGAATAAATGTACCTACTAGTCTGTTAACTTTACTTCCACGTTAGGTACTTTTTGCATAACTATAAAATATTTGGAAATAACATTAATGGTCTAGAAAAAAAACCACAAATTTAAATTCATCCAGTCAAAATCAGTTTTGAATATTCATATTAGCAAAGATGGAGCAGCCATAAATTCTTATAATTTTTTCAGATCTTCCCATTTGCTGATCACTCATGAACATAAGCCAGTTGATAGAAATAACCTAAAATATGTTTATTCATTTCACATTTATTGAGCACATGCTTTGTATGTCTGTTTACAAACCACAGAAGCAGAACCAGTTGGAGAGAAATAGACAAAAAGGAATTTATTACAAGGAATTGGCATATGCAATTATAGCCACTGGCTAAGCAAACTCAAAGTCCACGGGGCAGGCAGGCAGGAAGAGAAGCTCACAGCTGACTGGAGATGCACAGGCACTAGCGAAAGCTTGGAGTCTTTGAACTCAGGGAAGATCTATGTCCTGTTTTAAAGAGTTTCCCACTGATTAGTTAGGCACCTCTAATAGTCTCCCTTTTGATTAACTTAACATCAACTGGTTAGAGACTTTAATGTCATCTGTAAAATCCCTTCACAGCAGAACTTAATTTAAACCTAATTTGTTTAAATTACTGGGAGAAGATGTTTTTTGCTATAAAATGGCTGCTGCCTCCCTTCTGTTCTCCAACACTCATGAGAGAATATCTCTTGTAATTCACCCTATCTGGAAACCTACTATATAGATAGGAAATTCCAAGGAATAGAGTTCAGCCTACTAAATTGACCTATCATAAAGCCATCTCCTATGGATAGACACTGGACACACAATAATGACTATGATATGGACTCTGCCTTTAAAAGGCTCACAGTTTATTTTTCTAATATGCTGCCAGTCTTTTCTAGACTCATATACATTCAAGTAACTATGAATATTGACAATATCACGCTCTCTTAGCAATATACATACCTTAAAGTTACTGTAGTAGCAAAGAGGAAATAATGATCAATTCTGTCGTTTTATTACTCAAAAAATAAAGTTTAAATTCATTTGCATCATAAATCATCTCATGGCCTGGTCTCTACTTTCAGCATCATCTCCCAACTCGCCTTCCTGATCTGACCTGTTTGGCCTTCTCCTGGGTGAACCAAGCCATTGTATGCCTCGACGCACTTGGGTGTGCTTTGTGCTCAATGCCTCTCCTAGCTCCCTCCCCTTCATCTCTCCTTTTACTACCAATCTCCTGCTCATCCTTCAGGAGTCATGACAATTATCTCTTCTTTTGGGAAAAAACAAATTTTGATGACCTATATAAACCAAAAATAAAAGCATTTATAAAGTTCTAGCAATTAGGAACTTTTATCTGATTTGACTCAAGTCAAGAGAAAATGTCATTTCTCTTTATGATTAAGCCACACACAAAGTACATTTCAAGGAAACATTTGGACATCTACAACAGATGGACTTGACGTAATACAGAGGCTACCCTGAAGAGGACAGAGGTAGTAATGGGATATTAAGGCAAAAAAAGAATATTAACACATTTATCCAAGCAGTGTAGGAGAAAGGTCCATATAACCATATATGTTTTGGAGAAAAGATTTAACTAAAGACATTTATACACACAAATCATCCTCCCATAGTTCTTCTCTTGAAATTCAATTTCTTATTTAGCATACTTCGTTTACATGAAAATTCAATATCCTATTTAACATACTTTGCTTTTCTTTTAACCTTCATAGTATTCAATACATATGGTTAATAAATTTTTTTCTAAATTTTTTATGATAAAATACAGTCATAATGATGATAACATTTGTTAGCTTTATCCTGACTCTATGTGTAGCTTTATTTGTATTATTTAGTTTTTCACATACTACATCCCATCTTTATAACAGAAGTTCCTAAAAACATATGTAGCACATAATTACAAGAACAATATTATAAACAGACTCCTCTTCAGGCCTAAGGGCTATTGCAAAAAAGATAGGCATATAAAATTATAAAGACTGATTTCAAGAAATGGAATTAGTAAGTTCAGTTCCCTTGTCTTCCTCCACCACCCCCACCTGGGGCCTACCAGCCAGCAATGAAACTCACTAGTTACTTCTTAAAGGGACCCCAATACTTACAGCCTAAAGACTAAATTTACTCAAGGATTTTCCAGAACAAACCGGGCCTCCTTGAACTTTTAAATAATTCTCTCACTGCTTCCACCACTACAGCTGAACTTCTAGGAATCCTGTCTGAGAGTCATCTGTCCGGACTCAAAGCTACAGGCCCTTCAGAACCTCCTTCCACCCACGGCGAGCTCCCTGAAAGTCCAGCCCATCATGGATACCAGGCTCCAATAATATGCTGTGGTATATATGGCCCCTCATCGTGCTTTGCCTCCTCTGTGTACTTCTTGTGCCTCTCCGGTGAACCCCTAACCTGCCTCAATTCTAACTTCAAGACCATCCATTTTCAATGCCTTCCCATTTAATAATTTAAATAAACCCCATAAAAAGATCCCTAAGTCCCTTCTTAGCAGGAAGTAGCTACAGAAGAAAGATCTCTGCCCATTTTCCCAACTTCTGAGTTCATTTTAAATAGAAATTTAATTTTAACAACAGAAAGGAGGGAATGTTAGGGCGGCCTTGAATCTCCTAATTTTCTAATAACAGCTAAAGATCAATCTTGAGCTTTCCCTACTCTCTTTGCTGCTTCTCTCCCAAACTAGCAGGCAACCTGCTGGGAAAGACAAAGACACCTGTCTCCCAATCTTTCTAATTTTTAATTTTTTCCCCTTTCTCATACCTTGCCCTTCCTTTTCTTACACGTAAATAATAAAAAGGTGGAATGTTAGGTTTAAAGAATTCACCCACCCCACACTTCCATCCAAACCTCCTATAAAACCCACTCCTCTCCCCTTCCTAGGGGTATATTAGGCAGTAGCCTTTGCCAGACCCCTAGGGAAATAAGGCGATGAAATGCAAAAGGGGAACTTACTTTCTTCATCCTTCCTAATGAGGAGGATTCTTATGCTTCTTGGTTTTTCCCTAGGGAGATAAAGAAATGGAATGCAAGCGCACAACTTATTTTCCTTATCCCTCCCGGTTGTTTGAAAAGAATTTATATACTCCTCCCAGAAAAATTGTCTATAAAACCCAAGGCTCTCCCCTTTTCTCTCGTGGATGCCTTTTCAGCCTCCACCCATCTACACTCATATGCTCAAAATAAACAGCATTTTGCTACAAAGATACATATATATGTATATAAACAGACTAAATTATGATAGTTTAAAGTAATATATATTTTCTCAAATTTGCCTTTTAAAATAACTGCCTTAATTCTTATGAATCTGACTGCCACCTGAACTACATATTAGAGAAATTGGTGGAAAGTACATTTTTCAAGAAAGCATAGCAATGTAGGAGGTGAAAGATTTCACAACTGCAATTTAAAGAAATAAAAGAAATAACCTTCATTTTACAGCATTAAAAGTGACATGGAATTGCCATTGCATTTTGAGAACAAGAAAATATACTGCCATATATTATTTTATATTATCTGAAAATTTCAGAACAATTGTGTATATTTATTTTTAGGAAACACAAAAAAGTAGAGTACCTGTGCACATCAGGAGGACTTGAGGACATAGACTACGTTGAGTGTTAGCTTTATGGGACAGCTGACTGCAAGTTGCTTATCCAAATCAAATACAGCATAGCCTTCTGAGATGGACAGATGTTTTCATTGACGCTCATATATTAAGATATTTTTGGAGTGGAGTCTAGGAATAAAATTCATTCTGTTATAATTAGTTGCACCTGAAATGCTCTTCAATCAGCTTGTGTAGATTAATCAAGGGCTCATGTCCAGGGTACTGGAGTATTCAGAGTAATAAACGGCCCTTGCATTTGATTAAATGCAAAATGAAGCTGATGTGTTTAATCAACCACAAATGCCTTTTTACAGCAAATAAGTACACTTTCACACATGGGCCATTATAACTTCCCTTCTAGCAAGAGAAAACTTTCAATGTGTTTATCTGGCTGTTAATGAAAATATCATCATACTGTAAGGGAGACTCTTCTGCATCTTGCTGCTCACAACAGCATCTATACAGAGCTACCAAAACTATCATTTTGCCGAATTGAAAAAATAACCAAATGCTTTTCCTATAAAATTACAGGTGTTTTTACTCTCAGATTAGTGAAGCTTAGTGGAATAACAGACCAGTAGTAGCAAAATAAAGACAATTAAATCAAGCAAATAATCTGAAGGGTTTAAACCTTTAAAAAGTAGAAGAGCAATATATCAAGTAATAAATTGTCCTTCTCTTTTCCAAGAGAGAAGATTAATATCACTGTGGGCTATAGTGCTCTACTTTCCCACCCCTTCTCATCATTTATTACAAATCTAGGACTATTCTGAGATGTGTCCTCTCTTCACTCTTTTATTTGAGACAGAGTCTCACTCTGTTGCCCGGGCTAGAGTACCGTGATGTCAGCCTAGCTCACAGCAACCTCAAACCCCTGGGCTCAAGCAATCCTCCTGCCTCAGCCTCCCAACTAGCTGGGACTACAGGCATGCACCATCATGCCCGGCTAATTTTTTATATATATTTTTAGTTGTTCAGCTAATTTCTTTCTAATTTTTTTTAGTAGAGATGGGGTCTTGCTCTTGCTCAGGCTGGTCTCGAACTCCTGAGCTCAAACCATCTGCCTGCCTCGGCCTCCCAGAGTGTTAGGATTACAGGTGTGAGCCACTGCGCCCGACCCTCATCTTCATTTTTGCTTGTCTCTGTTTGACTCAGGACACCTGCTAATAAAATCACCCTTATAGTGCTCAAGTTCATGCTTGCTCACTGACTTTGGCTGTGAACATTAGAAAATCCTCTTCCTCTAATATGATTTTCCTCTCTGCAAATTCTTCGTTCCTTTACAGGGAACATAGAACGATTCAAAGCATTCATATGGATAGCTTATTTCTCTAAGAACTATAGAATTAATCCTCTTTTGAGTGGTATAAAAGACTTAAAATTCTCTATGTAACATCCCTACTTGAGGTAGGCTTGCATTGGGAAACTGAATCCAACCCTATGAAAAGAGTAGAAAATTCTTAGAGAACAGCCAAAGACATTTTTGTTATCTCCACTTTTACATTAAACATCTTTCCACTTAAAGAAGACTTTTTTAGTGATACAGTATAATTGATTCCAAATTATCACAACTGGGTGGCCTAAAGTGATAGATATTTATCCTTTTTTTTTTTTTTT
>VBSM01000361.1:24528656-24548586 GCA_008086735.1 Cheirogaleus medius
ATAAACGAATTTGGTAAAGTCTCAGGATACAAAATCAATACACAGAAATCAGATATTTATCCTTGAAGGCAAGAAGTCTGAAATCCAGGTGTCAGCGGGTCAACACTTCCTCTGCGGACCCAGAGGAGAACCGTTCTGTTTTCAAGTCCTTCTGGCTATTCGTGGTTGTCAGTGTTTCTTGACCTGTAGTCGCATCACTCCAATCTCTACCTCTGTAGTCATGTTGCTTTCTCTTCTTCTGTCAAATATCTCTCTGCCTCACTTTTATAAGGACACTTGTCATTGGATTTTGGGCCCATCTAGATAATCCAGGATAAAATTCTTCTCTCAAGATCCTTAGCTTAATACCTTTTGTCTTATAAGGAAATATTAATATTCACTCTTTTATCATATAAAGTAATATTCACAGGTTCCCAGGACTAGGACATGGACATATTGGAGGGGGCACCATTGAGCCCTTTACAGACAGGCTTTTGACTATCATTTCTTTCTGATAAACTTATTCAATTGTCCCTTCTGAGTCCTTTCTTCCTTGACCTCTTTGCTTTTGGATATTTGTTTCTTCTTTTTTACTTTTTTAAATCCCTGGATTTTTCGATTCTTTACACACCTGTTTTTCCCAGTTTGTGTGAGAAACTTCAACATTCTGAGGAAAAGTCAGTGTAAAAATAAAAAAGATAATTGTCACAGAGTCAGTCTTTTATTCTCTACATCTCATCCCTGTACTGACCCAAGTCCTTCATTGAGCTACTCAAAGAACTAACCTAGCCATGAGTTTTAAATTTGCAGATTATTCAATCTACAGCTCTAGACTTGACATTTCTTCTTTATTGTTTACTGAATGTTTTTGTTTTCAAGTCCAGTATCTGTTTTAAGTGAACATGCTTAAACACAGGCTGTGTCTATTCCAAGATCAGTCCTCCTTCAAGTTTTTTATAATTTTATTGGAGAAGTTGTCACACTCCAAATCAATGTAGTTCTAATCTTAGGAGGAAATTCTCTTATTATAATAATATTTATTCATCTTTTTTTTCAAATTTCTTACTTTCTTTCTATTTCTACTTTACAACTTGGAGGAAAGAAGTTAAAACATATGACTTTTGATCCATTTATGAACTTTTCCTTGGGCTATATGCCAGGGAGGTGGAATAAAAAAAAGACCAGTGTTCCCTGTTTAATCTCCTTAACAGCTGAACCCCTGGTTAAGTAGACTAATGATATTTGCTATGAGAAAGAGGCTTTATCTTTGAAATGCCCTTGGCAGAATGTTCTTGTCCAAGCATTATCCATAGTAAATAGAACCCCAGATCTATGAAGCATGACTCCCTGAGGAATGACAGGCACAAAACATAACCCTCTGGAGTATAAAATGGAGATGTTTTGTAATTAATTGCTCCTACCGTGTGAGACGATCAAGTTGGCCTTCATATGGAGACCTCATCTATTATAGGACAGAGGGAAAGACCTGAAGGGCTGCCCTTGACATACTTCTTTCCTCTGAGACCCTTGATTGCTTCTATATTTGGCATTTTTAATGAAGTTTCATACTGAATAGGAGTTCTGATTCATGAGAGTCTGATTTGACAATCTGATTCTGTGTTTATTCGTCACTTATCTATTATTTGCATGTTCCAATAGTGACTCCTATAGCCTCCAATCCCTTAGAAACTATTGCAGGTAAATTTTTCTCGTGTCATTTTTTAATCATGTCTCTTCTTTGCTCAAATACCACCAGTGAATTCCCACTGCCTAAACGTTAATTCCAAAGTCCTTACTCTAAAAAATTACAGATAGCTCTATAACAAGCACTATGTATTGTGCAAGTAGTAGACTACTCTGGCCTCATCTGGGCATATTTTAGCATTTACAAAATTAGAAAAAGTTAATTCTGGATATACTAAAGATTTAAATGTGAAAGGTAAAGTTAACAAATTATAGAAAATATAATATAGATGTTAACTTGAGATCTAATAACTTATTTCACTGAGGAAACACCCACTCACTCCCTTTACTGGGGATATGTCTACTCCAGGGTAGGGAAGGATTCCTTAAAACACAAAAGTACTGCTTTTAAAGAAAAATTAAACTGGTAAACTCCAACTATATATAAAATGAGGAATTCTATCCATCATAAGATACCATAGCCTTCTTCATCATAAAGTACTCATAAAGAGGATAAAAATACAAGCCACTAACTGGGAAAAGATATTTGCAATATATAAAACCAAAAATAAGAATTCCATATATACATATGGGCAAATAGGTTTCATATGTATATATATGGAGGGAGAGAGAGAATTCCTAGAATTCCACAAGAGGAATACCAAACAAATAGCAAAATGAACTAACAAATGTATAAAAATCAACTCATTATTAATATAGAAATATAAATTAAAAACCCAGAGATATCATTTTATACTACTGGATTGGCAAAAGTTTCAAATTCTGACAATATCAGGATTTGGAGAAGATATACAGGAAAAGGGGGATTCTTAAACATTTCTAGTGGGAGCATAAATTTGTATAATCATGTTGGAAAATATTTTGGCATTATAGAATAAAATGGAATATGGATATTGCTTACTACTCAGTAATTTTCCTTCTGATGATATGCTCTAAGGAAAAGCTTACTCTTACACGAGAAATGTGAACAAGAACATTCATTGAAATAAATAAAAGACAAAAAAGAAAAAGAAGAAACTCCATATACATTTGTGTTAAAATATATACATAAGATGTGGTGCATTTATATAAAGGACTACCACAGAGAATATTTGAACATCAGGGAAATCTCAAAAACATAATGTTGAGGGGAAGAAAACCAAGACTCAAAAAAATATATATAGTATGATTTCACCAAGTAAAATTAAAAAACAGCATTAAAATCTAAATATAGATTTATAGGTACTGAAACTATGGAGAAATCAAGGAAATATTAAACAAAATTCATCATATTAGTTACCTCTGGGCATAGAAGAGGTTGGGTTGGTTATCCCAACCCATTGGGAGGCCAAGGCTGGAGCATCACTTGAGGCCAGGAGTTCAAAATCAGCCTGGGCAATATAGTGAGACACCATCTCTCAAAAAAAAAAAAAAATAGAGAAAGTAGCTATGCATGGTGGTACACACCTGTAGTCCCAGCTACATGGGAGGCTGAGGCAGAATTGCTTGAGCCCAGGAATTTGAGGTTGTATTCTAACCTGGGTGACAACAACACATTTTCTTTAAAAAAAAAAAGCTAATTATAAACTATTATAATTAAGGTGGTGTGATATCAGTGTAGGAAATGGGCAAACAGAGCAATGTTGGTAGAATAGTGAGCACTACAACAGACTCATACATACAGAAGAACTTACTATGTGATAGAACTAGCACTACAATTCAAGTGGGAAAAGGTGGTATTCAATATACTGGTCATTTTTATCAGAAAAAAATATAACTGGATCCTCCTACCAATGCCATGCACAAAAATCAAAGGCATTTAAGAACTTAAATATGAATGGCAAAACCATAGAGTGTTTGTTAAAATATACAGGCAATGTCTTTATTATCTAAAATAGGTACTTTTGGAAATCTACATGGAAAGAAAAGAAAAGAAAAGAAAAGAAAAGAAAGAAAGAAAGAAAGAAAGAAAGAAAGAAAGAAAGAAAGAAAGAAAGAAAGGAAGGAAGACAATAAACTATAAAGAAAGCAAGAAAAAGCACAATTTTCAGGATAGTGATTTCTCTGAGGGAGAAGGAGGAGGATGAGATCAGGAAAAGGCATGTCAAATACATCAAAGATATTTCAAGAATAATGGTCTATTTTTTTAGGCTAGATAGTAAGAACATACCTTTCATTTTATTGTTGTTTTTTGTTATTATTCTATCACCAAAAAATGTTTACACTCTTATGTATGTCTAAATCAGTTCAAAAATGTCTTAAGATTGATTAACACAGTTTCCAAAAGAATTAGACCAAAATCTCTAATCTATGTCAGTTAAAGTAGATAATGTTAGCATTTCCCCAACACACTTTTGTAATCTGCCATTTCAAAGGACAAGTATAAAGGAGTTTTCTATGGATAAAATAACATAGAAGCCTAATTTCTGCTTTTGGAAATTCATTTCAACCAACACATAGGAGATGAAAAGAAACCCGCAGGTTTTATAATTTTAGATGTATACATAGTTACATTTCCTCTGCATTATAGCAATCAGCAGGACAGCATATATTATTTTCCTAAAAGCAAATGAGCTATCATGTGCAAATTCTGAACTTTTTCAAAATTTTGCCATAGAGTTTAAAACTCAACCTGTTGCAATTTCAAGTGTTCCTGCTGTATACTTCAGATGAGTTTTTTAGTGTCTATAGTGTTAGTGCTTGAAAATTTCCAACCCAAAGCAAGAACAAAAAGTAAAAACACCTCAAAGAGACAGACTTTATAAATACCTTCAATGAGAAAATAGAAATTTAATGAAAACAGCATTTATCTAATAAGCACCTTCTGTTTCATTTATTGTGAGTAATTAGGGTGAGAACCCAATTTTACTGGCAGTTGGGTTCTTCATGTTATATTTATGCAGCACAGCTCTACTAATACTGTAGGATTCACTTCACTAAAAATATACAATTAATACTTAAGACAGCCTTTCTAGATAACCTACAAATCTATAAACTGTCTACATCCTCCAACATGGGTGAAAATAATCCACCATATTATATTGAGGGGCTGTTGTGAAACTGAAACTTTCCCCTTCAAGCAAAAGAGAAACAATTAAATTGCAAACTATATTAGATTGTTGCCATCCACAGTGTGGCACTTTGAGTACTCTTGAGATGTAAGATCTACAAGGGTGTTCCATAGATGTTGAGTTAAATAGTATTTCACTGAATTCCTAACTAATACTCATAGAAATTCTCAAACAGAAAACACTGTTCTAGACCCTTAACATGACCAGCCCAGAGTTTTTCAAAATGAGGTGCAAGTATAACATATACCAATGATTCTTTATTGTCCAATAAACTACAAGGTTATAGATTAGTCAATCTGATAAATCCCCTGATGGTTTTGTGGTTCTATGATCAGTGTGCAAGGATTTTTATGGCTCAGTAAAACACAAGACAGTTTTACAACCCAAGACTAAACCTGTGATAAAGAGAAAAAGGAAAGAGCATACACATATTAAAGAGAAACCATCAAAAATCACAGAAAAAAATGTGTTTACATATTAAAATCACATACATCTAGAATCTAGACCTCTAAAGATGTGAAACACACACAATCATTATTCATTATAATGACCTTAAGGGATTGCTTGGTTCTAAATGCCTACAGGATATAAAACCTAAGTTAAATCCTGTATAGCATGATTATGATGTTAATTGTATTTAATTATATCCTGCTTCCTTTAAAACTTAAAATCATATCTTATAATAGTTAATTTGGAAATTTGGTTAAACAATATACCTTTTTTGTCTATCATTTAGGAACAATAAGAATTTACTTGCTTAAGAAAATTGAAATGGGGATTTTAAAGGTGTCCCTCCAAATGAAGAAGAAGAGGAAAGTGGAGGAGGAGAAGCCAGAAGAGGAGGAGGAGGAGGCAGCAACGAGGATGAAGCTATAACCTACTATTTCATGTCCTTTCAAAATGCTCATAGTCTTTTAGGATTGTAATTTTAACCTTTATGGCCACTAAGTTTCAAGTTCATGTGCAAATTTGAAAACTATGTTGAAGTGTTGATTTATTTTTGGCACGATTGCTTGTTTCATCAATTTGCCATATGAAATACAAGACCATTTAAAATATTATGTGTTTATATTTATATTTTTGTCTTTGCAAAGAACAATTTGGAGGATGGCACTCTTAAAAATCATTCTTTTAATTATCAGTATTTTTTTAAGACAAAACAAGTTTAAGGATTTATACACCAGTGATCTAGCCATGCAAGTGAAAAGGCAGACACATATTGAGATTTTTTTCAGTATCACTTAAGATAAAACTGAAATGAGATAGCATTCTGTTTGCATATGTTATTTGAATTATGAATTTTATCTTAACTCTCTAATAAAAGTAAGTAATTTTAATCAGAGAATGCCTCCAGGAAAGCTATCATATTGAATGATAGAAGTTCCCAGAATTCCTTTGAATAAAATGTCCATTATTCTTTGGATTATTAATGATAACTCTATACCACTGAAAACTAATACTCCAGAATGCTTTGTGTTTTCTCTAGAGATAAACTGATTACTCAAAACACTGAAGACATCTATTTTACTGAATAGAAATAAATCACCTAAGGGAACCAAGAACTCACTCCTTGGAGGAAGTATTGTTCATACATTTTCATTCCTGTTAGAAAATTCAACATGCCTGCCTTATAAAATCACCATCATGTTAGATTAAATCAGAGGGGATTGCTTTCTTTATTATACTTCTTTTCCTTTGCTTATTCATACTCTATGTAACTCAGACTTTTACTTTAAATTCCACTTTAGAAGATATTATAAATTAGCTTGTCAGAAAGAATTCAAATCAGAAAATTTTGATATTATATTTTGAATGAAGCAGGTAGACTTAAATTTGGCCTGCAAAGATCCATTAGACGAAACATATAGCATAAGGTATCCAACACCATGGGATTTGTATCCCAGAGCTGTCTTCTGTTTTTCTTCATTTAATATTATATTAACATTCTCTTGAGACTCTTAAGATTGAACCACTTTAAACTGGATGGGGGGAGAACTTAATATTTCTAAAAATTGTACCATACACATAGATTTTAAAATAAGATAATTAGCAACAAAACTAAGTAAATAAAATAATTTGGGCATTTTCAGGTTCTCATGCCTGAATTAAGTTTAATTTCATAATGTAAACTCCTGAACATTTGTCAGTGTCTCTCAATTGGCTGCATTCTCTTGAAAAAAAAAAAGCCAATTTTAACTCTGATATTTTGGTCACAGATATCTTCCAATCTTGTAGCTGATTGGTTTATAAAACAATGAACTCACAAGAAGTCTTTTCTTTCATTTTTGTCTTATATTTCTAGATTATAAAACTACTTGCATGAATTTCTAAAGAGCAGTGTGGAGATTGTGAATCTCCTATTCTCTATCTAATTTCTCCATCAAATTACCCAATACTATACTTTATGATGTGCTCTTCATTGAATCATTTTTCATCTCAAAGTAATTTTTTAAATTTCTGCATAGAAGAGTTGACATCATTTTTTATGTTCTTTACCATAAAGTGCAATGCTAATCCTCAATCATAATTTTATTGTCTTGAAAAATCTTGGATTTAAAAAGTTAATTAAGTGACAGTGTATAGATGACTGAAAACTATCTATTAATATTACTGAAAAAATTCAAAATATATATCCATCTAATATCATCTTTGTATATAGTGATCAATATTATCTAAACTGACAATATTATGTTAAAATATAATTAGTGGAATCATTGGAATATCTTTCTGAAATATTTTTTAAATATTACAATTCAAATTTATCAGCTTGCCTTTTTCATTCACATTCCATAGTAGTAGAATAGTAAAAATAGGCAGCAAACTTCTCAATATCTCAAAGTTTTCATAGTTAAGATTCAGTCAAATAATATGTAGAGATGTTTTTGTGGTCTCAGACAGACTAACTTGGATTTCTGATCTAGTTTATTTGTATGGCCTCAATCATGTTAGTTACTCAATGTGTTTTCTTATCAATAAAATGAAGGGTGTATGTTCACAGGTTAAATAAGAATGGAGGTGCAATAAGACAGCCTATTAGCTCAATTAGGGCATGAATGTGAGAAGAAACATATCTCACCCCCACCTAGTATTCCTCAACTCTATGCCTCTGTGAAGTAGAAAAAGAGGGAAGAGAATAAATAGAATTTTACAGAGCCTATTTTCTAGCTGATTTATGAACTAGGCAAGCTGTTATGAGTAAACGGCAGAGGGCAGGCAGCTGATAGACTAATTGGTGGATTTGGTAAGATTGTGGGCATAGATACGGGTGCTTTGAAGATGAGAAAACAAAGTGTATGCCAGGAGTCTATTCTGCTAATTTTTCAATAACAATGGCCTGGAACACCCAAGGCTGGAAGTTGTGGGAGAAAATCGAGTCAGGTTGCTTTACATTGACATTAAAGGTTCCAACACAGACAGTGACCAAGTGCCTTCTCAAATAGTAGATGTTTGTCTACTGGTGTCCCATTTAGACAAATGGGAACCAGAAGAGGATAAGAAAAGTAATACCCTCAGTAGCTATAGCTTACTGGCTTTATTGCAAGAATAGCTACCGTCTCATCTGAGTACTTCTGAAAATAACAGGAAATACATTGGGAGAGATTTGTTTTCAACAATCCAGTCCTTTGAACCCTAATTTGGATAGAAAAGTTTTATTTTGTGTTTTGTAGACATCAGTTGGTAAAGTCTAAGCCATAGATCAGTGTGACTGATCCTTATTGTTCTTTTCTTACAAGTATCTTATAAATAATCATACATTCTCTCTTTTTTCTCCCTTTATATCCTGAAATATAGAAAAAATTAAGACTTTGAGAAGTCATCTGGACCAATGTTTTGCCTCCAGACTGCACTTTAAAGCTGACATGTAGCTTTGCACATAATTGCTAAGATATTGGCACTGCCCCATAATAACTAGGTAAGGAAAAAAATAGTTTTACAGTTTCACAGTGTTATCATCTTCCTTACTATGAGTTATGAATTTTGTAATCACTCATCTTTCATGGAGGAAATGTCAATGTATTTTTGTTAGCCACAGACTGTTCAAAATTGAAAAGGGAATTTTATTCTAGTGCAAAATGTGGCAATTCCAAATTTTCAAAGCCAAATTAAATCTTTGTTTTAAAAAATATTTCCAAATAGCACAGTGCACTCAGGGATATATTTAAAGGAATGAACATTGTCATCATTATATTATCAAGAAATTCTGAACAATTTAACAACAAACTCTGGCATCTACTTAGGGTGTATCTAATATCCAACAATTTTTCCATGCAGACATAAGTGCAAATCCATTGCTATTTTGATTATTTAATCCATTATGCTTAAAGCTTTCTTCCCTTCCTAACGACTGGAGTTCTCTGATCTCATGCAAACATGAGCTGGGAGTACATCATGAGGGTTCCTTGGGGATTACACAGATATACGTAATTTTTTCAGGGCACAGGCACTCATATAATAAGAATAAATTTCAAAAGCAGCACTCCTGTCTCATGGTAATTGCTAGTCCTCTCAATTCTCTATCATCTACGTCCTGTAATTCTTAATATTTATGAAATATGAGTCACTGTCATTCTATTAAACCTGGATGCTTTCCCATTTTCTTAACACGGTTATACATATGCCAAATCCGGAAAAGTAATTTCAGAGCTATGCATGCTTTCTTTTTTCTTGATGTACACAGGAATCTTACTATGATATGTCATTGGGTTCATGAGTCTAGCCACGTGACAGTGTTATGATGAGGTTACATATGCAATGAACTGAATGTTAGCGTCCCCCTGAAATTCTTATGTTGAAATCCTAACCCCCACTGTGATGGTTTAGGAGGTGGGGCCTTTGCCAGGTAATTAGATCATGATGGTGGAGCTCTCATGAATAGGGTTAGTGCCCTTTTTATGGTGTCTTTTATAAAGAGACCCCAGAGACATCCTTTCCCCCTCCTGCCATGTAAGGTAACAATGAGAAGACAGCTGTCAATGACGAAGCAGGCCTTCCCCAGATACCAAATCTGGTGCCTTGATCTTGGACTTGTCAGCCTCTAAAACTACAAAAAATAAATAACATTTGTTGGGTGTTGGGTGGGTGGGAGGGGGGAGGAGGGGATGGGTATATACAAACATAATGAGTGAGATGTGCAACGTATGGGGTGTGGTTATGCTTGAGGCTCTGCCTCGAGGGGTGAGGGGGGCATGGGGAATATACATAACCGTGATATTTGTACCCCCATAATATGCTGAAATAAAAAAAAAATTATAAAAAAGAGAAAAAAAGAAAATTAAAATAAATAAATAAATAAATAAATATCTGCTGTTTATAATCCACCCAGTCTATGGTAACTTGTTATAGCAGTCTGAAGGGACTGAGACAAATTGTCTCTGCTGTTGAATTTTTAAGTGCCTGAAAAATGTTCAAAATAAATTTCTCACTTTCTAAATTCTACTAAGAAAAAATAAGCCATTATGTCATGCCACATTGCAACAAGTGTTTTCACAACAATCCAATTAAATAACATCGAAATAGGGTATGTGTCTCCAAAATGCCAAGTAATAATGACAAACACAATTGGTTAAATGAAGAAGCCAGGATTTGACCTCAGATCTGTCTTATTCCATATCCAACTTTCATGCCAAATTTCATTCCAGAAACATGGGAGAGTTAATGCCACAGGGGCAAACTTCAACTAATGGATATAATAGGAGCTGAAAGATAAATGCTTACCATTTTTCTGGATGGCTAATTCTGGTAAGGCTCCTGCATGTTTCTCAGGAAACCCCAGTGAAATGTTGCCCTCATTCCTCAGGGAAATAGCCTTAGAAATACACCATAAAATTGGCTTTTCCTTCTGCCCTATCTCACTTTTTCTAGCTCTCACTCTTCCTTGCTTGGATCACATCCACAATAAACGACTTGCACCCAGGTCCTTGTCTCGGGCTCTGCTTTCAGGAAAATGTAAACTGACATAATCATGTGTGTATCACCATAGCCTGCTTCTCCCTGTGGAGGTTGATCCCAACTGGATTGTGTTGATTTAATTTTTCAGACTTCTGAAAGTGATATTTTACAAAAACACAAGATACTATAATGCACAGGAAGTAGATGGCAATGGAAAGAGGTTGGCAGAGTGAATAGTTTGTGAGTATCTCAAATGGCTTTTGATCACTTGGTCACACCTTTTAGCCCCAGTTTCCTCATCTGGAAGGATAGGACAATGCAGTCTATAAATTACTTCCTTCCCAGGACCTAAATTCAATTATTTTAGAGTCTCTTGAGTAAGAAAGCGATGTTTGATTAAGCAATCAGTATAACCTAAATTAGTCCAAACTGCAATGCTTAAATGATAAAGTTAGTTCTTCTTTATGGTTAGCCAACGGCCCATGGCATAAGTGATATGACATGAGAACCTTTTACTAATTACTGGACACTTTTTCTGAGAGCTTTTCTTTGTCAGCCACAGTGGAATATAAGGGACTCTATTTCTACTGACATTACCTAAGAGAATTGCTCTCCACGGCTATAAAGAAAGAGAAATTCTACAATGAGATGATATACTAAAGTTAAGCATGAGGAAAATCTAGATTTAGCAGGTTATTTATTTTGCCTACACAGGAAATTTTGCTAATTATTGAGATGGCAAAGGAAATAGTCTTTCTGTAATCTCTGCATTTTTAAGCACACTTACCATTGGGAGCCCTAAGCTACTCCAAATTTGGAATAAAAAGGAAATGGGTGGGGGAATCATTAACCTCATTGCTTCCTGGGTTCCCTCTAGTGTGTCATAAGTGAATAGGATATTCCATCCTACTGAATGAGTCTTGTTCCCAGAAGGCAAGATGATGATGGACTAGACAAACTGTAATGGTCTCTTTCAGCCTACTGCTTCTAAGATAAACTTAAAAAGTATCTTGGATCATTGTAACATTATACATAAATGGTCTTTTCCATTTAAACATTTGGTCCTCTCATAACATTATTTTCTTATGACATATTTATGATCTTTCCATTGTGAATTAAATTTCTGAAATTTACATCTGTATTTCAAATAGCTTTCCTCAGTCCCAGATTCATATACCCAACTATATGCCAAATATCTCAACTTAAGGACTTCAGCTCCACAAATCACTTCAATATGTCCCAAAGGAGGAGTCATTCTTCAAACTTCATTGTTCTTCAAACTTCTTTTGTTTCACATCTTTTTTTTCTTCAATAATCCCTCTCCTGGAAAATGACACCATCATCCTTAATTTTTTTAGAAACTTTAGAGTAATGCCTACATCTTCCCTCTCATTATCTATCTTAATCCTCTTAGGCAATTGATATTTGACAAAGGCACCAAAAATACACATTGAGGAAAGGAAAGTCTCTTCAAAAAATGATGCTGGAAAAAATGGATATCCATAGGAGAAAAATAAAACTAAAACCCTATCTCTCACCATATACAAAAACAAACTCCAAATGGATTGAAGAACTAAGTTTAAGACCCAAAACAATCAAAGTATCAGAAGAAAACATAGGGTAAACATTTCAAGACATTAGTCTGGATAAAGATTTTATTGATAAGACCTCAAAAGCACACACAACAAAAGCAGAAATACACAAATGGGATTATATCAAACTAAAAAGTGTCTGCACAGCAAAGAAAACACTCAACAGAGTGAAAGGACAACCTACAGACTGGGACAAGATGTTTGCAAACTATTCATCCAACAGGGGATTAATATCTAGAGCATACAAAGAACTCAGACATCTCAACAGCGAAAACCAATATGATTTAAATAGGGAGAAAAATATGAACAGATATTTCTCAAAAGAAGACAAACAAATGGCCAGCAAATATATGAAAAAATGCTCAACATTACTAATCATCAGAGAAATGCAAACCAAAACCACAATGAGGAATCACCTCACTCCAGCTAAAATGGCTTTTACCAAAAAGACAAAATATAACAAATGCTAGCAACGATATGAAGAAAAAGAAACTCTTATACACTGTTGGTGAGAATGTAAACTAATACAGCCATTATGGAAAACAATATGAAGGTTCCTCAAAAAACTATAAGAACTACTGTATGATCCAGCAATCCCACTAGTGGGCATTTATCCAAAGGAAATCAGTATATATAAGAGACAGATGCACTCCCATGTTTATTGCAGCATTATTCACAATAGCCAAGATATGGAATCAATCTAGGTGTCCAACAATAGACGAATGGATAAAGAAAATGTAGCATGTATATACCATGGAATACCCTTCAGACATAAAAAATAAATAAATTTATGTCATTCACAGCAATATGGATGGAACTGAAGGACATTATATTAAGTAAAATAAGCCAGGAACGGAAAGTTAAACACTGTCTGTTCTCACTCATATGTAGAAGTTTTAAAAAAGTTGATCTCTTGGCCGGGCACGGTGGCTCACGCCTGTAATCCTAGCACCCTGGGAGGCCGAGGCGGGTGGATAGCTCAAGGTCAGGAGTTCGAAACCAGCCTGACCAAGAGCGAGACCCCGTCTCTACTAAAAAAAATAGAAAGAAATTAATTGGCCAACTAAAAATATATAGAAAAAATTAGCCGGGCATGGTGGCGCATGCCTGTAGTCCCAGCTACTTGGGAGGCTGAGGCAGAAGGATTGCTTGAGCCCAGGAGCTTGAGGTTGCTGTGAGCTAGGCTGACGCCACGGCACTCACCCTAGCCTGGGCAACAAAGTAAGATTCTGTCTCAAAAAAAAAAAAAGTTGATCTCATAGAAGTAAAAAATAGAACAGAGGATACTAGGGGCTGCAAAGGGTAGAGAGAAGGAAAAAACAGGGAGAAATTTGTTAAAGGATATAAAATTACAGCTAGATAGGAGTAGTGAGTTTAGTGTTCTGTAGCACTGTAGAATGACTATATAACAGGAATACATAGTTTCAAATAGCTAGAAGAAGGATATTGAATGTTCCCAGCACAAAGAAATGATAAACGTTTGACATGGTGAATATGCTTTTTACCCTGTGATCACTATACATTATATGTATCGAAACATCACTATGTACCCCATAAATATGTACAATTATTATAGCACAATTAAATATTGAAACATCACTATGTTCCCCATAAATATGTACAATTATTATATGCACAATTAAATATCGAAACATCACTATGTACCCCATAAATATGTACAATTATTATATGCACAATTAAATATATATAATAAATAAATATCATCTAAATCAGATATAAGTAAGACTCAAGGTACAATTCATTCTGAGGAAAAATCCCTTTACAGCTGTGAACTTGTGAAACCAAATAAGTTATGTTCTTTCAAAATACAGCAGTAGGACGGGCATAGAATAGGCATTCTCATTCCATAAAAGAGAAATCAGAAGGAATTTATGAGTGATGAGTTCCAAGCAAGCTACCTAGCAAGGTAAATTAGCTCTTAAGGCTCAAGAATAATTCCCTTTGGTTCTGGGGCCTTTGTCCCACTGTTGTGGCTCTTCCAGTGGGTTTCCCATTTGCAGGCCTCCAGATAGCCACTGTTTGGCCTGTTAAAACCCAGCTGGCCCTGCCCTTCCCTTCCTCACTCCTGCATTTTGAAAGAAGGATGATGATCTTTGAATTGTCTCTGGGGTCAGTCTTCCCCGTTCAGAAGAATAGTGCATGTTCACAGCCAAATAGCTCTATGTTCTGATCCTGTAAGGACTAAAAATTTCAGCAGCCTTCCCTTATCCTGTCCCATTGCTGTTCCCATCTGTTCGACCTGGCAGTGTTTCTGCTGGGGTGGCTGATTACATTCAGAGTTCACACCCACACTTCTCTCCCTATCAAATTGTTGTTCAGCCACATCCTTAGTGTTCTCTAGAACAAACTTCCTCGTTTTTTGCTACATGGATAGGCTGAGAATTTTCCAAGTCTTTAAGTTTTTCTTCCTTTGTGCTTAACAATTCTTTCTTCACTTCATTTCTCTCTTCTCATATTTTACTATACTATAGGCAATCAAGAGGAGCCAAGCCATTTCTTCAATACTTTGCTTAGAAATTTCCCCAGCTAAATATTCAATTTCATCACACAAATTCTACCTTCCACAAAATGCTAGATCACAATTCAGCCAAATTCTTTGCCACTTTATAAATGAGGAGCATGTTTTCTCCAATTATGTGTTCCTCATTTCTATCTGAGACCTCACCATAGTAGACTTTGCCATTCATATTTCTACTAACGTTCTATTCATGATTAGTTACGTATTCTCTAAGAGCACAGACACTTTCTTTACAGACCTCCTCTTTTGCTTTTGAGCCCTCAACAGAATCTCTTCATAAACTCTTAACAATCCCTTCACAGCAATCTTGGCTTTTTCTACATGCACCCCAAAACTCTGTCATTACCCAGTTTGGAAACCACTTCCACATTTTTAGGTATTTGTTACAGCAGCACCCCACATCTCAGGATCAAAATATTATTAGAAGTATTAGTTAGGGTTCTCCAAAGACACAGAACTAGTAGGATACACACACACACACACAAAGAGAGAGAGAAAAATTTATTATAAGAAATTGGCTCATGTATGGAGGATGAGAAATCCAGACCCAGAAACCTAATGAAATAGTTCTAGTTTGAGATGGAAGAACTGAAAAACAACAAAGCTGAGTATAAGTTCTGATGCAAGTCCAAGTCCAAAGGCAGGAAACCAGTGTTTTAGTCTGAAGACAGGCCCAGAGAGAGAATTCTTTCTTACTCAGCTCTATTATTCTATTCAGGCCCTCAAGTTATTGGATGAGAATTATCCACACTGGGAGGCCAATCTGCTTTACTCAGTCTACTGATTCAAATGTTTATCTCATCCAGAAACACCCTCAAAGACACACCCAGAAAGACTGTTTTACCAAATATCTAGGTGCTCAGTGACACATAAAATTAACCATCACATTATTCATCCAATATAGAAGCATCAAGTTCAATTTTTTTCCATTTGCCACCTAGAAAAATGTAAGATGCAGCCTAGCCCTCTGTCTAGCTCATAGCTTCCAGAAGTATGTGCCCAAATACAAATTGATCCCTACCACCTTAGGATATGGCATCTGTGCACTGTTCCTATTCAGTCTAATCCACCATCCTTCATCACTCCTTCTGTTTGCTAACTGAATTATTTGCATTTCCTCAACTGCATCGTATATTCTCTTATCCCTTTTACCTTTGCAGGTTACTTGTGCAAAATCCAACTCCTCACTTATTTCTCCAGGTGAGTAAATTTTAAAATTATTCTGAACTCTGTCTATATTTAAAAAGTGAGGTAGAAATATAAGTTAAAAAAAAGAGAATTATGAAGAAAAAAAATAATTCATAGGCACTCTATATTTGTTATACTCTGGGTGGTGAGCTCTGTGGATATCCAAGGTAAGACCAGCTTGAAGGCAGAGAAACAAGAATTTTCCCATTGTCATATATCCTACCAGATGGCAGCAGATACTTTGAAGTTTTTCCTTAAGGTTTTTAACCCTCTAGGTTAAGATATGGTATTTTTAACAACTCACAGCAGATGATATAAAGTTTCAGACTTGATCACCTTTGAAGTGATGGTCACTGAGAAAATGAGAATTCTGAAGGGTAAGAAGTTAAATCTCTTTTAGCATGCATTCTCTGAGTGGCGGGAGGAGGACCCAGGAGGCGTTCTGTACTAGGGAAGATGAAGCCATTATCACTCTAGGTAAGAGAGGATGCAGAAAGAGAGGTGAAACAGAAGAGCCCTCTACACAGGTTTGCACAGGAACAAGGATGCATATTTCTTACAACTAAGTACACTGAGTAGAATCAAATAGGAGATTGTATAAGTACAAACTTCAAGAAAGCAGAGTAGGATATTTTTCTCAGTTACATCAAGGGTACATAAAATAGACAGCATGTGTTTAACTTAAAAATGAATACATTTTCTATTAAGAATTCTAGCAATTCACCTCCCTTGTTTTTAGTAAACTACAATATTCCTAACTGCAGATCCTTTCATTTTTCCATCTAAATCCGTTACCTTAATTAAGGTAAAGAATAATTAGCATCATCACTTTTTAACCACCTGATCTAGTTAACCTTAATGAGTCTTTAATTTCCTTTTAAATGCTAGTCCAAGAAGCACATTTTTTTGCAGTGGACTATGGAGAATATTTAGTAATTATACAAAAACAGTATTTCTTCCTGTTGTGAATCATTTATAAATTGGAAGAATATTGGCTTTCCAAGTTTGTTGAAGAGCATTAAAATAACTAATATTTAAAAATGAAAAATATGCATTAGCAAACAATTATTAATTTTATTTGAATACATTCTTTCTCTTCTTGTTTCTTTTACCCAGGACATACACTTGTCTGCTTTTGGCTATGCCCAGACTTAGAGAATCCCACTGTGTCAATATAGGTCATTGCAGAAACTGACACAAAGATAAGATAGGTGTGCAAGAGATTTATTTGGCAAAATTCCTATTGACGATATAGGTGAAGGATGCAACAATGGGATTTTAGAGGCTTCAAACAACAATGCAAGTTTGACAACTGTGAAAGAAGAAAGGAAGGAGGATTCAAGATGTAGGCAGGAAAAGCCTCAAACTGCAGTGCAGCTCTGAGAAAGTCTGTTCAAGGCAGATGAGCAGTCAGTCCCCAAGAAAAGCTGTCAGAGGATTCCTGCATGGGACAGAAATGCGCCATTCTAGTATTCCCATCATGTTCAGTCTTTGGCTGGAAGCGGACTTCAGCAGATCAAAAGGCATAGCAGCTAGGAGCTGTCATTAATTGTGATCTTTGCAGGAAGGTCTCTTTAAGGAAGATCTGAGGAGCACAACTGCATGGACTCTACAGTCCATGGGGACTGTGTGCTGCGCAGATCCACTTCTCCATGCTTGCTTAGCGAGCAGCTCCTCCATGGCTCCCACACGCTAGCCTTCTGAAGAGAAACTGAGAAAAGGGAAGTTAGCAGTCTGCACTACATCCCTCATCACTGCAGATGGTCTATGGGCCTCACAGCTATGCATCACCCACCTCTCCACTCTCCGTTCTAAATCCAGCACCCCTTCACTTTAAACTACCACCTCAACAGGCAGACTACCCGGTAGTGTTACCCAAAACTTCATTTCAGAGGAGCCTAAGCCACTGACAATAAGACCATTCCAGGCCAGAATTTATTACATTTAATTTATGTAACTTATTATTACATCATCCCCGGGCTGTTAACAAGCCGGGCTCTGTGACTGCTCTTTCCACTGTCAGCCCTGGGTCACAGCAGAGGAGAGACACCACTTACCTGCTTAGAGATGCAGGTGCCCCTCTCAACATGGTGAATGGTGCATTCTTTGGGGGGTTCTCCAGGGGAACATAAACCTCCACTGGGTCTTCTGGCCTCATATAATGTATCTATTCCCGTGTGCTCACTTCCCCTGACCCCTTTATTCCTTCTTTATCATCTGCAAGGGAAACTCAGGCATTTTCACTCTGCTCAGAATGGGCCATCATCCTTTTCTCACGGCTTCTAAGAGCTTCCCTAGCAGTGAGTTTTCCTTATCCCTTGGAGTTCTTGCAAAGGTATTAAACCCGACATTCCAAGGAAGTGTGCCAAAGTCAGTGAATTCTTGCTTATCCAGCCTGTGTTCCAGCTCCCATCATCACCATTAAAATCCCAATGGCAGGGCCGTTCCTCTGGCTCATGCTGGTACACACTAGCTAACTTCCACAGCTCACTTGGGTTTCATCCCTTTTCTCTATTATCAGGTCCAGCATGCCCCGCAGATCTATGCCGGGGTTTATTCCTACTTACCAGCCTGGCAGGCAGGAAAAGAGTGGAGACATCCAAAGTGGGATAACTGTGGCCCTTGTGCGGGAGAGGCTGCTGCAGTGTCATTGCATACAGGAGAAATGCTCACTCTTACTTGGGAGGGGTGGGGCACCTCTGTAAGCCCTGAGGGCTTTGGCAGGGGTGGTAGTGGTGGGGGGTGTCTGCAAAGCCAAAATCTTCAGGAGCATCTATCCATCTTTCTCCAGATTATATTCAAGGGCCCTAGGTTTTCTCAACCACAATCCAGACTTTAGCATAACAGTGTTCACCAAACACTTACATGTCTTTGGAGATCTGTGACTCTAACCAGCAAGTTTGTCTACTCCTTACTTACATCCACTCTCGATAAGGTCCTACCTGTAATCCATAAAATGTGTCCTCTGGCTCTCACATTTAGCCTTTAGCAGTGTGTAACCACACTCAGTTTCTCAAGATCCCACTGAAAGGCAACAACACAACTTAGTGTTCTAGTAACCAGCCAACTCTGCTGTCTTGTAGGCATTGCCTTGTCCCGCTCCCAACCCCTTAGCTTTCCGTTGCTTAAATAATCATTCCAGTAAGAGATTCCTCTCTGCATGATCCCAGATCATGACCAGTTAAATCTTCATCAGTTGAGCTGCCACAGTGTTTTAGAGACTCTCCATGCCATATATGTTCCACTCCGACTAGGCTTCTTTATGCAAGCCACCTTGCCAGGCTATGAGTAGTGCTGTTCAGAGAACGTCTCAGTCAGGCTGATGGACAGTCCCTGAGCAAAGGTTGCCTATTAGGGGAATCCCACACTTAGCAGAAATGACTGAGAACAGGCCAGGAAGAGTGTGGTCTATGCATGAGAGCCAAAGTCTACCCAAAAGTGCGGGGCAGCTGAAGACTGTCAGGCAACTGTGTGCTCTGCAACAGGTTCTCTTAAAGGGAGAGCTTGAAGGGGCACAACTCTATCCTACATTCACCATGATGGTCACCACAAACTTCCACACCACCCACTGCACTTGCATATCTGCCCCTCGATGTATGCCTCTTCATTCTGTATGTCTACAGGAGCTTGGCTAGGATAAATTGATGACAATCATGAAGCAGAGGGCACATGACCTTTCTTAAAAGGGTAGCTGGTGGCTGGTCCTTTAGAATGCCAAGCCAGCACCCCCAGAACTTCTATTTCCTCAAGAGAATCCAGATTTGTTATAAATCACCAACTTTTTGAGTGACAGCAGTTAATAAAATTTCTAAAACACTGAAATAGTGGATGGCAGACCAAAGACACCAGCAGCTGGAGTGTCTCTGTAAGAAGGAGAAGTTTTAGATGAAAGAGAAAAAACAAACAGACAGACAAGCATAGATCAAAAGAGAGTCTGGACTTGAACCTTAGGTGTGAAACTATTAGAATTCTGGAGGAAAACGTTGGAA
>VBSM01000361.1:24548686-24558804 GCA_008086735.1 Cheirogaleus medius
AACCTTAACATTTGTACCCCCATAATATGCTGAAATAAAAAAAGAGAGAGAGAGTCTGGGGGAAGGGTTCCTGAACCTACAGGAGACTCCACAGGAAGAGGTTGCAAAGCTGAACTGGAAGGAGGAAGGCATCAGTGGGAATTAAGCCCCGAGAGGCTGAGAGACCAGCCAGAAGCGTAGATGAATCAGTTAACATGCCCCTCTCTCGCATCTCAGAGGGCTGAGATGCTGCTGGGCTCCGGAGCTGCTGGAAAGACCTTGTGCTGATGCGAGCCTAGAGACAGCTGCCACCAGTGAGTGGAGAGCTTCTTGCAGACAGGGCACCAGGCTCCCAGCCCCCTGGGGGTTCCTCCCACCCCACAGACCACAGCCAGATAGCAGAGCCATAATGCTTCTCTCCCCACAGGGTGCCTTTGTCCTCCCCGAGGGGCTCAACCCCTGAGGTTCCATCTTGCTCATCTCTACACAGACATTTCCTAACTACAGCCCAGACTACAAGAGCCACAGGGGCCCAGTGGGTCCCGGGTGATCTGTGTGAATGCAGAACTCCGTCATTCTGGGCAGACTGCCTCCCACCTCCCACAGAGAGGGTGGGAAATGACCAGAGGGTGGATTTTTCTCCACCTAGACTCTTTTTCTCCCTTTCCTCTCCCACACCTACAGCTGCCAAGAGAGACAACTGAGCCACAACACGGAGGCTTCCACAGAGAACAGGACTCAGACCTTTCTTTTGGGGGTCCTGCACCAGACTGAGGGGTGCTCGAACTGTGAGCTCCCTGTCTGCTAGCCAGCCCTGGTGCTGCTTGCCCGGCAACTCCAGCAAAGCAGGATACAACCCAAGTTGAATGAGCTTAGACACCCCATGAGAGACTTGGGGCAAGTATCCTTCTCCCTGGCATGGTTAGGAATTGATCTCTAAGGCCCAGGGGAAGGCCTACAGGCCAGATCCTGTATATCCAGGATCCAAACGCATCACCTGGGGGCACAGAGGGGATATTTGTGAATTAGTGTCCCCAGGTGTGGGTTCCTGCAGGGGCAGATCAGCGGTGAGAGGGCAGTGTGGGTCCTAGCTGCGGCATGCTCACAGGGCACTCCTCCTCCCACAGAAGGGCTGTGCTCCCAGCTCAGGCCAGGATCTTGGGCAGGGAATTCACAGCCTGCATCACAGCCATGGAGGAGCTCAGCTGGCTTGAGGTCCTGCCTGCCAGCGGAGGCCCAGGAAAAACCATGGGATAGGGAGGGGAAGGTGGAAGGGGTGAGGCCTGCTCCAGACTGCCTGATCCAGGGTCTCAAACAGCCCCACCCCCATAGGCAGACTTTTCAGCTCAGTGGGGCCATTTAAGCCCATCCCTGGCAACTTTGCCCAAAGGCAGGGAACAGACCTTTGACCCCTGCTAAAAGAATCTGTGGAGCAAGAGGGCAGGCTCACCCAAACTAGCCATGCCCAGCCCTACTCCCCCACCTGCCCCTGCTGAGGTGGAGAATAAGGACATACCTGGATGTCCCAGAGGCCCACCCAACACCTGGGGCATTAGAATACTCCCCCTGAAGAATTAGAGCTGATCACAGGACTCAAAAACAACACTGCAATTTTTCCTCCTGGCAAGCGCCACCTACTGACAGGGAGGCCAATGTGCATGCCTTTTACTGCATTTACTGACTCATCATACAGCCTGTGGTTGATTCCCACACACAAGCACCACCTACTGGCTCAGAGACTAAACTAGGCATGTCGTTATCTAAACAAAAGAAAATCCAAAGGTAAGAAGCAACAGCTGCTCCAGATGAGAAGGACTCAGGGAAAGAACTCTGGAAGTATGAAGAATCAAAGCGAAAGGACACCCCCAAAAGGAAACACCAGCTCTCTAGCAATGAATACTAACACAAATCAGAATATTGAAATGCCAGATGAAGAATTTTAAACATGGATTGTAAGGAAGCTCAATGAAATGCAAGATAAAATAGGAACTCAACACAAAGAAACCAGAAAAACAATGCAGGAAATGAATGGGAAAAAAAAAAACACTAAAGAAATTGAAATATTAAAGAAAAATCAAACAGAACTTCTGGAAATGAAAAATTCATTCAAGGAATTACAAAACACAGTGGAAAGCCTTAAGAATAAGTTAGATCATGCAGAAGATAGAAGACAATATCTTGAAGACAATATCTTTCAATTAAACAAGTCAGTCACAGAGATAGAGCAGAGAAATAAGAGAAAAGAGCAAAGCCTACAAGAACTGTAAAACCTGGGGAAAAACAGTATTTTGATAGGATTCACACATGTTGCAGCTCTTCTTTTCACAATAGCTGTTCTCTCATTATATAAAAGAAAAGCATATGTATTATCTAACTCCTATCTTATTATAATACATAATTGCATGGGCTGGGAGTGAAGGTGTTCAAACTTTCTGAACATGAAAAAAAGGAAAAAATTAAAATACTATTGTGTAACTTAACTCTAAAAAGTGGGTGACAAATCTGTATGCTGGTCAAATGATATCTAATCCAGGTAATCAACAAAATTGAAAGAGAACCTGATAGAGCTGTCTGCTGATTGATCTTTAAAAATAATTTTCAATAATGCATCATAGTATTTTGCATGTATTTTGCATGTATCTTGGAAGGATACAGAGAATTTAGTGGCATTTCTCATACACATCTTTTTTTAATTTAAGCAAGTTTTTTCAGTACTTATATCAATAAAAACAAAAATAGAATTGATGTTGAACAATGTCATTCTAACAAAAAAGTAATATTTATTACCCACAGATGTAGGAATTATTTTTAAATTCTTACCATATTGTTATGAGATGACATTTACTTATCATGTTTTGAATTTGTTTAGCTTGTTTTGATCAATTGCATTCTAATAAATGTAAAATAATTATGAAGAAAATTTTTAACACCTAGAATCCTTAACTGTGGTCAAAAATTTTCTTTGATTAAACAAAATTTTATTTCAAATTTTAATTTATTTACATGTTTTGTTGAAAAAAGTTGATAGGATAGTCTATGCATTAAAGATGTATTACATTAATATAAAATTTTTGAGGGGAAATGATTGAAAACACAAGTCCAAGAAGAAAGAAATTTCTGAATGTTAAATAGGAGCTTTTTCATGTATTTTTAAATGAATAAGGCTAACTATCAGATCACTACATATTTTGCATTCCATTGTATTAATGGAATATTAATATTTGCATATTTGCATTCCATTGGTGCAAAAGTAATTATGGTTCAGACTTTGAATTTTAAATCATTATAACTAACCTCGAACACATCTTTATAAATCAAAATAAGAACCATTACAATCAACACATTGTTGCCAACAAGAAATAAATTTGTTTATTCCTATAGCATAAAAATCCATGCTTCGGGATTCCAGGAACTCTTGGAAAGCATTCCCTGCATCCTGCTGGTTGTGGAAGCATTTTTCCTGCAAAAAGTTGTCGAGATGCTTGAAGAAGTGGTAGTGGGTTGGCGAGAGGTCAGGTGAATATGGCAGATGAGGCAAAATTTCATAGCCCAATTCATTCAACTTTTGAAGCATTGGTTGTGCGACCTGTAGTCAGGCATTGTCGTGGAGAAGAATTGGGCCCTTTCTGTTGACCAATGCAGATGTAGGAGTTGCAATTTTGGTGCATCTCATCTATTTGCTGTGCATACTTCTCGGATGGAATGGTTTCCCTGGGATCCAGAAAGTTGTGGTGGATCAGACTGCAGCAGACCACCAAACAGTGACCATGTCCTTTTTTTAGTGCAAGTTTGGCTTTGGGAAGTGCTTTGGAACTTCTTCTCTGTCCAACCACTGAGCTGGTGATCCCCGGTTGACATATAAAATCCAGTTTTCATCGCACATTACAATTCAGTCAAGAAATAGTTTATTATTGTGGCATACAATCAGAGAAGACGGCACTTCAAAATGATGATTTTTTTCGTTTTTGGTCAACTCATGAGGCACCCACTTATCAAGCTTTTTTCACCTTTCCAATTTGCTTCAAATGCCGAAGTACTGTAGAATGGTCAATGTTGAGTTCTTTGGCAACTTCTTGTGTAGTCCTAAGAGGATCACCTTCAAAGATTGCTCGTTGTCAACTTCCAATGGCTGGCCACTGTGCTCCTCATCATCAAGGCTCTCGTCTCCTTTGCAAAACTGGAACCAACACTGCACTATACGTTCATTAGCAGTTCCTGGGCCAAATGCATTGTTGATGTTGTGAGTTGTCTCCCCTGCTTTACAACCCATTTTGAACTCGAATAAGAAAATCGCTCAAATTTGCTTTTTGTCTAACATCATTTCTATAGTGTAAAATAAATATAAACAGCAAGTAATAAGTCATTAGCAAAAAACATGAAACGAGAAATGCACATCAAAATGATGTATAACATAACCACATTTATTTAAGAATATATTCCAATATCAAATGGCAAATTTCAACAATGCTAAAACTGCAATTACTTTTGCACCAGCCTTAATATATAGCAGTTTTATTTTTAAATTTCAATATTTATAAAATACAGAAACTATAGCCTTATATCTATTTTCAATTATGATTTTAAAAAATCACTTTCAACTTAAAAATGTCTGAGGAAGGACATTGTTTTTCAAAAATTTTAAATGACACATAAGCAGCAGTCTTGAAGGTCATTAAACTTTATCTTCTCTAACATTGTTTCTTCAACTATGAATCCATGAAATGTGAGAATTGTGCTCAATGATATTGCTACTATTATGAAATATAGAAATATTATGAAATATTATGAAATATAGAAATATTATGCTTTAATGATAAGCTTTTAGCAAAAGCTAAACTACTGTAGGGATATGTTTTCAAAAGATGACACATTATGTGTAACAAGTTTCCATGGTACAGGGTTGAAAGCATCCTCATGCTTGATTTGAGCTCTGATGAGTAACTTTCAGAAATTTTAAGGAAAATAAAAATGACTTTTCTAGTATTTAGTTATTTGAAATCCTATTAAGCAACATTATGTTTCCTTGTTCTTTGTCTTCTCTCTCCCTCCTAACACATCCCCCAGAAGGATCTGGAAATAAACATTCCCAACAAAAATTGTCATTCCATTGATATCAGTAAAGTGCATCCATTTTTTATATTCTTGGGTTTTGAGTTTTTTAAAAAAGTATTTGGCTACATATTACAAGTAAATATTTTTCCATTCTAAACTCTTGGATGGATTAAAAACTGAATCCTTTTAGATGAAAATAAAAATCTTTGTCTTTCTTAAATAAATGCCATATTTATCATTATATTACTTGATGAACTATATTGTAATATAATATTAAAATGTTTTGTTTATGAGTATAAAATATTCATGAACAGCGAATTTCTACAAAGCACAGTTTCACAAATTATATAAGAAATTAACGGCTCTGATCTTAACATAAATTATAATTTACTTTCTTTGTGTTCTTAAGTGGTTAATATGGGGTTAATAATTTAGACTGTTCAGTTGTACTTGTATTTTTCCTCAAGTTTTTATTGCATATTTAGCACTTAGAATTTTTCTTTCAGACTATTGTCTTTTGTTAATAAAGGAGTTTAAATTACACTGAAAACTTGCTAGCAAGAGAATTCAATGTGATGTTAGCAATATCCAATCATATATGGCCAGAGTGCTCTTCAATCATAAAACACATGAGATCTATAATTTCATCACTGATGCATGACTACAGAAGTTCTAAGATTAAAAAGCCTCCAGGAAGTATTGAGTTCATTATAGAAAACTGACAGTGCTTCGTTCAGCAGATAAAAGAAATATATTATTGTCTTATCCAGTAGAAGGCTTATGTCTACTTTGAATGTTATAGGTGTGATGTTTGGTTTCAGATTTTTACATAATTTGTCTTCTTACTAATTCTCTACAGCAGCATAGTTCTCCAAATTGAATTTGGAAAATTCAATAGTATTTTCAAAAATCAATCACCTTAGCAAAATGTCTCTTTTTTATTTCCTTATCACATAATATATATGAACTATCCGTTCAAAAGCTACTTAAGACTGATGGCAGAATTTCAAAGACTTTTTTCTCATTTTTGTTTTTCAGCAAAGTTGTAACTAGGGTGTTCACTGGCTTTTGTACAAAATGCTGAGAAGAACAGAATTGAAACCTATGAGAAATGCTGACTTTTATGTCTAGTGTTTTATAGAGATTTTTTAAGAAAAATGATGATATGAGTTTTAAATGAATGTTTTTCATTTTTTTCTTTGAAGAAAACAACCTCAATGCATCAAGAATTGAATGTCTGATAAGAAGACATTAATCTGAAAAATACAGCCTTCCCCAAGAAAATTAGGCTGTTTCAGTGACATATACTTTTAATTTCATTATGTATCCTCTGGAATATAATTATAATTAATAAAAGTATTCATTAATTCCTATCATCAAGGAAAATAAAGAAGAATGTACATTCAAAGGCAACCTACATGTAGCCCCTCCCCCAGATTATTAAAAGCAAACATACTAGTTGGTGTTATGCTTTTCTTTCCTATATTTTCAAAATTTTCTCATAGTAAACCAAAAATATATCGGCAATATTTGCATAGTAATTTAGATCTGCTTTCATTAACAGCAATAAAAAAGGAATTAAGGAAAAATCTTATGTTCAGGGTTTAAACAAGAATGCTATGTCCACACATTCAATTCTCTGTCCTATCTCATAGAGTAGATTATTTTACTATGAGTCATAAGACTGAGTCTCTTTTTGTAGACTCAATTTTACTACTTTACATAAATTCATATATTTATAAATTACTACTTTATAAAATTAAACCAAACTCTCTGGTCAAAGCAAAATTGAAATTAATTAAAACCTTTGTGAATAAAGTATAAATAAATTACTAATTATTTTTAAGTAGAATCTTCCATTTTCAAAGAAGTACATTACCAGCCTATAGATGTCATGTGCCCTCTTCAAAACTAAAAGCTAGGTTCACACTCACCTGGAAGAGACACAAAACTGAAGGAAACTTTTAATATTTCCCATATGGAATACCAGGCAAGATGTTATAGAACTATCTTTTCCACTTGTACCCACTTAGCCCATAAATTTCTAGAATTTCCACTATGGATTAATAATTAAACTAGTAGAAAGCACTATGATAATACTAATTGTCGACCTTATCAAATAAAATGAGTCCTTTTTGGCAGATACTGAGCAAGGCATACCATCCATGAAAAGACTGATTTGAATAGAGGTAAAGTTCTTGATGTATTCAAAAGAACATAAAAGTGGGCAATGAGACACCAGGGTGTCATCATAGGTCTGCCACCAACTCAGCATTTCACTTCTCTAGGTCTCTGATTTCTCCATCATCAAAAAGAGGAGCCTAATAAATGAGAAGGTTTGATAACATGCTATCTAAGCCACTCAGCAGAACTCTTCAAATAGACAGGTGCGTGATAATCACTCCCCTCGTTCTTTTAGCAGATGCTGTGCTAACAATTTAGCATTCATATATCTTCTCGAACTATTCTCAACCTCTGTGTGTCAACTCTTTCCTCTCTCCAAAAATGTAGTTTTCTTGAGGATAGTAATATAGAAACCATCTTAGAACTGCTTGGGAGAGGGATTTATATAAAGGCTCTGTTGGAAGTACTCAGGTCCTGGGAACTCCTGGCATAGTAGAAAATCAAAAATTTCAGTGGCCACTCATGGTTTATCCACAATTAATCTTACATAAGATAGGTAGGTTTTACTTCTAAGGGACACCTAACTTATATCTTCTGGTGACTTTAGTAGCTGATGGCGGGCTGGAGAGGAAGACCCTGACACATACAAGGACTTTGTCTAGCGCCCCCATCTGCTTATTAAGCTAACTAGTTGACATAAAGCATTTCATCACAAACAAGAATCGAAGAAATAGGCAGAAATAGTTCATCATTAGTCATTTAGGATCAATACAGGGAACAAAGGTGAGGGCTAGGGTGAGGGTGTATACATGTGTGTGGCGGTAGGTGAGTTGTTTTATATAGTTAAATTTAA
The DNA here is from genome assembly GCA_008086735.1 of Cheirogaleus medius. NCBI lineage: Eukaryota > Metazoa > Chordata > Mammalia > Primates > Cheirogaleidae > Cheirogaleus > Cheirogaleus medius. The sequence continues at coordinate 24,556,695 of VBSM01000361.1, forward strand.
GAAGGAATAGAGAAGTCCTATTACATAGTGGTTAAAGTGGATTCTCTGAAACCAGAACACCTAGCTTCGAATACTAGCTACTAATTGTGGAACATTGGCCAAGTTATTTAACTTCTCCACATTTTAGTTTTAGTTTTCTCATATGTACAATGCAGATAACAATAGTTCCTAGCCCACAAGGTCCTTGTAACAATTAAATAAATTATTATATGTAAAACCAAGCAGACAGTCACCTCTAATATATTGTGAATTCAATTAGTGTTAGCAGGGCCGACCTCCTGGTCATGCAATCTGTGCACTTAGTATCCTGCGCTTAGCAGGATGTTGTACTTGATTCAGTTACCTGTTATTGCTGTCCTGAAATTCTTAATTATTTTTTAGCAAAGGGTCGTGCATGTTTATTTTATACTGTGCCCCACAAATTATCTAGCTACAATGGTACAATATTTCTCCAATTCTATTGAAATTATCTGCTTGCAGTCACCCTACCGTACTGTTAACACTTGGAGTTAGAAAATAAGTTATATTCCTTCTACACCATCACAAAATAATTCCTCCTTGATGAGACAACAGCTTATAGCACATGTTTTCTGAATTCCAAGAACTTATATAGCAAACTCCATGGTAACTGAAGTTGAGATATGTCTCAGTTGTGATGGGCCCCATCTTCCACCTGGTACCTATTCTCAAATGAGGAAATGGGGGCAGACTCAAGTTCTTATCTTCTGTGAGGAGAGAGGAACAAAAAGGAAAGGATAAACTCAGAGAAATGACAGGTCATATATTTCAGGATATGGGCAGGGGATGTGGAAAGGCAAAAGGGAGATCCTCTTTTCCAGTCTTTTCCTGCACCAAGGAATTGGAAGATGTCTGGAGTCACTACCACTGTGCTCAAAGTCCCGTTGAGTAACAGGACTCCTGATCCTTCCCGCTGATAGTTCAGCTAAGTCAGATAACTGCCACCAGATGGAGCTAAAATACAACAAAGATTGGACTTGTCTCTTGTCTCATGCAATTCAGAACCTGAAGTCTCCCAGAACCCGAGGTCGTCAAGCTCATTCATTTCATTAATCTCAAAATATGCCCATTTATTTAATGAATCTCAAAATAATCTATTTTTGAACCCTAGTTACTTACTGCGTTTGGTGGGGATGCTGTAGCTGCAAAAAATGTAAAACCAACACACAAGAATTGATTAAACATAACTTATAATTGCATGGCTTCTTTAAATGTGTGCCATAGAACATGAATCCTATGAAATATATATATTTTTCTTAAATAGTACACATAATTTTTCCATTACTTCAAGGTTCACATTACCAAATAATATGGTAAATATTGAGAATTCTAACAGAAAAGGAAGCTATTTAATTGTGTTTAACCCATATATTATATTTTCAAGTCACACTTTTAGCATTTTCATAGTGGATTCTGTAGGAAATATTAGAAGAGTGCTAAAATAGCTATCAGAAGATGAAGATTCAGAGACAGGAAAATCTGTCTGGCCTGAGAAAGTAAGAAAAATATTCAAATCTGGAAGCACGGGTTTCTGGTTTCTGGAGGCTTTGCTTCTCAGCCTGTCAGCATTCCCACCTACAGGCTACAACCCTTTTAAGAGAAATAGAGCTCTCCTTTATGAAAGCAAGAAAGCAAGAGAAAAATATTCAAGTCTAGCATCTCATATCTCTGGTATCACTTGAAATCCTCTGTGAAGCAAGAGGTACTTTGCCATATTCACTGAAACATCTAATTCACCAACACATTTTTAAAATAGCAATTTTACTGACTATTTTGTGGGGATATTGAGGGAAAAAACATTTTTGTCATATATCACACAGCAAAAACTTAATAAAATGTATTAGATGTTTCTATTTTTCATTGTTCCATTCTCAAATTCTTCTCTCATTTAATTTCTCCTCTTCCTGTTCCTATACAAAGCTTCCAAGAAACACCCAAAATTGTGCAGAATAGTCCAGCTCTTCTCTCAGCTGGCTTACCCCATTCTACAAAAGAATAGTTTACCAGTTACCCAGGCAGTAAAGAGTGACCATCTATCTTTTTTTTTTCAGCATATTATGGGGGTACAAATATTAAGGTTACATATATTGCC
>VBSM01000361.1:24558904-24589241 GCA_008086735.1 Cheirogaleus medius
ATTGATGGGCACCTGGGTTGTTTCCACAACTTTGCAATTGTGAACTGTGCTGCCTTTAATTGATCCCCTCCAAGCTGTGACTCCCTATGCAAATGGTTTACCAAAGCATTTGCTGAAAAAAGTCTCTTAGCTTCAAAAATCTATTACTAAGAAAATAAGATCCCCTCCATATTAAAAAATATACACTGTTAGGGAGGAATTCTCTGATATCTTAACCTGAGGATACAAGTCTGACTCCAAGCTATTTTTATGCAGGTGTTGAGGAGAGGATTAAAGAGGGGAGGGGGAACAGATGACTAGTTAATATAGGTATCTATTTAATAAACACTAAGGGAACATAATATGTCAAGCATTATTTCTAAATGCTTTACAAACATTAAGTCATTTAAAATATAGGTTTACAAATCTCAACTGCAATCCCAAAAGGCAGTAACTAGGCATCCTCCTGCCTGCCTCTTTCTATCATGCAGTGTCTAGATTGGGAATCTCACCAGGGTTCTGCTGAGAAAGACACATGTTCTGGGCTGCATCCTCCTAAACTATCTCACTGATCCACATTCTTCCATGGGTCTTTAGTTACCAAAAAAATGTCTCATAGCTTAGCATTGGTGTGCACAGCTCAGTCCTCAAACCAAGTTTCTTCTTTATTTATTCTCACCCTCTTGGTAGTTTCATTCATTCACTTGGCTTTATATATATCTATATGCTGATGACTTTCAATTTATGTCTGAAAAATAAACCTCTCCTCTGAGCACCTGTCTCTTTCATCTTCCTTCTTGACATTGCCAATTAGAAGAACAGCAAATGTTTCTAATTTAACAGATCCAAAACTGAACTCTTAATCATCCTCCTGTGCCTCCCACAGTCTTTCCCATCTCAGCAATGGCAAAGCATTGCTTGGCATCGGGTGACAATCCTGTCCTTTAGTTGCTCAAAGATCTTGGAATGATCCTTGACCCCTTTCTTTCTCTCACACCCCTCCTCTGGTCAGTCAGGAAATGCTATTAGCCCTACCTTCACAATATATCCAAAAAACAACCATTTCATCCAACCTCCAACCAATGATCTTGTTCCATGCCACCACCATCTCTGACCTGGATTATTGCAATAGCTTCCTAACGGTGCTTCCTCTCTCCACCCTTGTTCCCAGTCTGTTCTCCAAACAGCATACAGAGTGATCTTTTCAAAATACAAATCATGTCATTCCTTTCTCAAAACAAAAACCCAAGCCCCCATTGTCTCCTGTCACTCTCCCTCTTGCTCATGCTACACTGGTCTCCTTTGGTCCCTCAAACACACGAGGCATGTGTTGGTCTCCTTTGGTCCCTCAGACACACCTCAGGACCTCGGCACTGGCTGTTGCCTCTGCCTGGAATACTCTTCCTTCAGATATTTGCATACCCACTTTCTCTCCTTCGTTTGTCTTTTCTCAAAGGTCAGTTTCTCAATAAGGCTTGACAACTCCAATATCTCTTCTCTCTTACTTGCTCCATAATACATTTTAACCTGTGATTTAACTTACTAACGCATTATGCTTATTATCTATCACTCTCTACAAGAATGCAAGCTTTTTAAGAACAAGGATTATTTTTTCACTGAATACCTTTTAAATTTTTATCAATAAATTCAAAAACATTGCTTGTTACATTTTTTTATTGTTTTATTACCATCTGCATGAAGTCTTGAGGGGGAAAAGAGATGGAAACTTGGGCCAACACCTTGAACCAGCCATGGGATAGTCATTTACGTGGCAATTTGCTTTTTAAGAAGGAAGCAAAAATTCTCAAAGAAATTGCCTCTTCAAAATCAGGTTTACAAACTGCCTTTCTCTCTTTCTTTTTTTTTTTTATTTTTTATTTTTTTTTTAGAGACGGGGTCTCGCTCTTGGTCAGGCTGGTTTCGAACTCCTGACCTTGAGCTATCCACCCGCCTCGGCCTCCCAGAGTGCTAGGATTACAGGCGTGAGCCACCGCGCCCGGCCTTCTCTCTTTCTTTTAAACAAATTAATCATTTACACATGTAGAAGAAAATATCTTTTGTGTTTTCTACATAATCCAGAGCTCAAATCTTTATTGCTTTTAATACTGGTGTGAATGTTTAATTTAGTAACATCGAACGTGTGTGACTATGCAAAACATTTACAATATTATGACAGTTTAAGTCATGTGAGATTTCAGTCTGCAATTTAAAACTCCTTATGTTGAAAAGGAATAGAACTTGTTTCTGAAATTTTCAAACACTAGAAAGTTTATTTCTGAATCAACGTACTAGAGTCATTGAGTAATACTAGCCTTGTTGGAGCTGAAAATTTGAAAGTCAACTGGCAGTAATGAGAATAGATGATAAAACCCATAATTTGCAGATAGACCCACTGAGTGTGTGCAGTTAAGCCCAATCATGCAAGCATTCGGTACATTGCAGCCAACAAAGTGCCCAAATTAAAACTATTTCAATCAAAATGATAAAATAGGTTTGTATATTCAAAAGTCAATTTCTCTGAAGGACCATTAAGCTTAATGGAAACAGTACTTTGACATTAAAGTACAATATGTGTGAGCTTTTTTTTTGAGTATGTCTTTCAGAAGCTGTGTGCCCCAAAAGCCTTATGAAATAAAATGAGAAAAACAATTAAATAATATAAGGCATAATCATATAAATTATGTAAAGTAGTGCAATGGCATTACACAATGAATAAATTTAAGCCATTCACTCACCAAACCAATTACAAGAGAAAGCAATTAAGGGAATAGAACGAAGGAAAGTATATTTTCAGATTAGATTTGAGGAGCAAAATAACAAGTTGAGAACATGTGCTTAGACCATCCTGGAATCAATATGGAAATCCTTGTGCAAGATTCACAGATGGACCTATGAATAACAGAGTTCTTATATGCTCAGAAAAGAAATGTAGGAAGTCAGAACTCTGTAGGTTAAAAAATTGCCAGGATAGCTCACGTAAAGAGTTTAGTAAACCTCAACTTTGTTTCAATCTCCTTATTATTTTTTCTTTTTTTCCAAATAGTTTTTTTACTAACAGATTGTTCTTTCGGTTTCCCTGATTACATTTTGGAAAATTGTTAATTCTTTAAGGAGAGAACCTTAACAAGACAATGTGTGTGTAACGAAAATGTGATTTACATGAAGTTTAGCCTTATTTAATAAAAGCAATGAAAAATCAACACTCAATCTTTCTAAGTCCATGGTATGAAAATTTCTACATTGCTTCTAAAAGGGTTTCTATACGCTTTAAAAATAAAAAGAAGATGCCTTGGATTAAATTTAACCAGATAAATTTACACATTACAAGTCTTAAAACTAGAAACCATATTATTAACTGTGAAACTATGTAATTAGTTTCTTTATGAGCCTTCAATTTTTTGCTAGATAAAATTAAAACTGCCACCAAAATTTGAGGCCATTATGAACATGACAGGTCATTTGTTGAGAAAAAGGTTATGTAGTAATAGCATCTGATAATTTGTTGGAAATATTAGCATATAGATGGCTATGGAATATGTGAAGTATTATCAGAATTCTAATCAAAAATTTTTGCAATGTAAGTCAAATATGATTCTACTTCAAATGTAGTTAGGTTCTTAGCCTTAATGGCAAGCATAAGCTACATAAAATGTATTTGACCTAAAGACAAGTTGATGAGGAATTCACAATTTCACTATTTTTTTTAAATTACAAAAATAAAAGGTACATACACACAACATCTACAGTATCATTTGACAAAGAATGAAAAAATATTCTCTTTCTACATAAAAAGAGTTAAACGTATTTTTCAAGAACACTAGCAGCTTATCTTAAACTTTCTTGATTGACCTAGTGTTTTCTATCACTAAAAGGTTTGTGAATGGTTAAGTCTGGACTGCTGCATCTACATCTGTCCTTAAAAACAGACTCAAAGCATCTTTCAGCTTTTTAAATTAACATGAACATGGCAGAACACACAGAAAGAAAGATATAAACATAAGTCCACGTTCAAAGCAAATGAACAACTCTAGAATTTATATATCCTTCCTTGTTTCTTTAAAATGTCTAGCTTCATCTATCTGTACTGATACTTCTGGAAGAAACTTGACAATGGTGGTTACACTAATCACAGCACCCTATTTAGATGAGTGAGCTAATTTGTTTAAGCAAAAGTTTTAGAGGTCTGCCTTAAACCTTTGGCTCTAACTGCAAGTATATACAGTAGTCTCCCCTTTATCCACGATTTTGCTTTCTGTGCTTTCAGTTACCCACTATCAACTGTGGTCAGAAAATCTTAAACAGTGAAATTGCAGAAATAAACAATTCATAAGTCTTATGTTCCAGGCTGTTCTGAGTACTGTGATGAAATCTCCCACTGTTCTCCCTCCCACTCAGGACGTGAATCCTACCTTTGACAAGAATCTCCGTGCCGTGCATCCTCCCCACTGGCAGCCAACTTGGTCATCAGATTGGCTGTCAGGGTACCTCAGTGCTTGTATTCAAGTGACCCTTATTTCACTTAATGATGATTCCAAAGCACAAGAGTGGTGATGCTGGAATATTGTTAGATTTGTTCTATTTTATTACTAATTATTGTTGTTAATCAGTTACTATGCTTAACTTAAAATTAAACTTTATCATAGGTATGTATGTATAAGAAAAAACATAGTATACATAGGGTTTGGTAGTATCTGTGGCTTCAGGCATCCACGGAGGGTCTTGGAAGGTATCTCCCATGGATAAAGGAGGACTACTGTAAACACAATTTAACAAGAAAATAAAAACATTCCCAGAAGAACAAGGGGGGAAAAATCTATTTAGAGATTCTTAATGACTAATTCGAAAAATTTTCTCAGAAGGTACTAACATAGAATGTGTAGAGTTCAAAAACATGGTAGGAATTTTCAACTGTAAAATTCTCATAATGAAGAGGGGGCAATGTGGCTTGTCTTATAGGTCCTCCTGTAAATGACTTGGATTAAACTATTGACTCCTGACTTTTCAGTTTCAATTACTCAACACCCCAAGTCACAGCACATTTAAATTAAACGCTTGCAGCTAAAATGCATCTTAATTCATATTGCAGCAGTTTTAAATTATGTTTTATTGATCTCCATCTCTTTAGAAGTCATATGCAATTGTAAAATAAATTTTAAAATTGTAAAATAATTAAGGGCACACATGACAGACTGTGTGTTGCTCCTTCCTTTCAAAATCTGTTCTTCCCTTTTTTTCATGCTAGTAACATTTCAACTAGCCACCCAGATAAAAAGCACACTCTCCAGCTTTCCTCAAAGGTATGACTGGTCCAAGTTCTTACCAAAGGACTGTGTAAGGAGAGAAATGCAATTTCTGCATTGCTTGCCTTTAAAGAAAGATTGTTTCTCCTTCTTTTCCCCTCTTTCCTTTTCTTTCCAGCTGCAAGTGGCTGCAATAACTTTAAGACCCTCATTTTTGAGATGGAAGAGCAACCCTGTTGGCCTGAAACCTTGGCTGACCTCAAGTGACAAAGCTCACCTGCCCACCCTGGATGGCTAACTAAGAAAATAATGTGCTGTCTAGTTCAAGCCTCTCCACTTCAGGGCCTCATTGTTATCACAATTTATCCTATACCCTAACTAATCTATGTCATCCAAGTATATGAATTATTTTTTTAATTATTGTGAAAATTTAACTTATGAAGATTAGAAAAATATTTTGTTCTCTTAGTTGCAAATTCTTTTGTGAGACTAACACGTTTATATTCCACTATTATTCACCATTATTGTACCACTTTCTTAATGAGAATATTTCAGATTTCAAAATTGTTAGAATTTCATTTCAAGGAACAAAATAAACTGATTATGTTTAAAAGCAAAAGATTATTCCTGAATCTGTGGCAAGAAAGAGTTTTATTTTCTCATTTCTAATCTTCAGTTAGATCATAGAGCAGCATGATAAACAGACGAATAATCTTGCATGAATTATGCATAAGGAGAAAAAAGAAAGAAAAGGCGAGAAACAATTGCCCTTTCTCTTTAAGAAGTGTTAGTAAGTGTTGCTGAGCTGATGAAGCACTTTGGTGTAAAGCCCTTGAGCCTTACTTCATGTCCTACATCAAATGCATCATTTTAAGAAGAGTAAAGCAAGACATCTGATGTCAAAGGTAAGGAACCTATTAGCTCCCCAGGGGACCACGGCTTCGCCCATCTCCAAGGAACTATGCTCTATGTGACTGTTAGAAGACTCAAAACTAATTCTTAAAAGCTAAATTCCAAAAAAAAAGGAGTATTATTTCTTTTAAAGAGAAAAGGCACAAAAGTATGTGCTACTTTGTTTTTTGATAAGAAACTACCATAGACACTTAGATAAGACATGGCAAGAAATGTCAAATACATTCATTTTTATATGACATTCTCTGTGGAGGTTATATCCATGTTCTTTCTGTAGCTGCAATTTATTAAATTGCAGGGACATTCCTAAGAAGTTGCCCCCAACAAATGGCTTTGGCCACTTGCATGACTTGGTAAAATTACAAATCCCTTCTAATCCTCAGTGTGGGAAGAATTGGGGGAGGAGTTGTTTTGATGTTGAAATTTATAAAGTAGTTAGTATAAATCTTGGCATATGGTATACACAGCACATCTTAATTATTAATCTTATTTATTTACTCAATAACATAATACATACATTTTCCTGAACTTTGTTTTTTTCCTTTCAACCATATATCATGGAGATATTTCCAAATCAGCATATATATATATATATATATTTGCCTCTTCCTTTTGTAATGAATCCATGGTATTCTATATACATAATCTATTCATGTAATTATTCACATAATTACTATTGACATTTAGGTGGTTTCCAATATTTTGGTATTATAGATAATGTTACAGAAATGTGTGTGTATATGTCTGTGTGTGTGTTTTGACATAATAGTTTCAAATACATCAATAGAGGTAGATTCCTAACCATGCAGTTGTTTGGACAAAAATCACATACCTTTTCTATTGCATAGATATTGCAAAATTGCCCTTCAAAAACTTAGCAGAAATATACCTCCCATACCTAACACTCTTGCCAAATTTGTGTATTATCAACCTCATTTTTTCTGAAAGAAATGGATTTTGTTGCTTTAATATGAAAAGATTTCATTATGAGTGAGCCTTACTTAGCATCTCTTTGTAGATTTGTAAGATAGTTGCATGTCTTTTTGTGAAATGGCTATGTGCATCTTCTCCCTTTTTTTCCATTGAAAGATAAGAGCTTCTTAAATATTGAAAAGTATATGGATCTTTGCCATTTGTCTTTAGACTTTGTTCATATTTTTCTTTGTAGATCTTTTCTTCGTTTTGTATGAGCACATTTATCAATCTTTTCCTAATAATGTCTAGGCTTTTTGTCTTTCTCCATTTTTGTTTTGTTCCATTAAAAAGTTATTTTATAAAATGATTCATATTACTTTTCATTATATAGTTTTTATATTTACTGTCTTTTGGAATGTCCATTGATTATCTAGATGTTTGGGTTACATCCACATTATCTAGAAACTTCAGAAATATCATTCTCATATTACATAATTTATATACATATCTAAATGAATGAGTAGATATGAACAAATAAATATACATATCTATGTGTGTTAGTTTGTTTAGGCTGCTATAACAAGAATACCATAATCTGGGTGATTTAAATAACACATATTTACTTGTCACAGTTCTAGAGTCTAAAAAGTCCAAGATCAAGCCATCAGTAGGTTTGGTGTCTAGCGAGGGCCCACTTCCTAATTTGTAGGTGGTTGTCTTTTCCTTGTATCCTCACATGGCAGAAAAAGGGAAAGAGAGCTCTCTGTGATGTTTTTATAAGGCCACTGATCTCATTTATTCATAAGGGCTCTGTCATCATGACCTAATCACCTCCCAAACCTAAACCATCACATTTGGGGTCAGGATTTCAACATAGAAATTTGTGGGAAATGCAAATATTTAGTCTATAGCACTGTGCATGCAATCATAAGAATGTTATTAAAATTATCTTCTAGGTCTCTTTTGGATAATCTTAGTGTCTTTTAAAGCTACAATTGGCTACATGTAAATAATTTGAATTACATATACTGTTAATCAAATGAAAATTTAATTTCTTACATTTTTCTTAAATAACTCCCGACCATTGACTTTAATGATCTACAATATCACACATGGAAGTTGCCCAAATCAAATAGGGTTAAGTGATGCTTAAACCTTCCTACAAGCCTTTCTTCTTCATTCTTAAGTAAACAATGATTGTTACAAACACAGACAATATAACTTAGTTCATGACAGGAGACAGATGCTCAAGCCAACAGAAATTAAAATCAGATGCTTCAAACAGCTAAAATTTTATGACCAGCCTTATTTATATTTCTCCAAAGTAACAATAAAACTGTGATTTTTCAGAAATCTTTGGTAAAGTATAGTTTATTTATATAAATTCCTATAATATACATTACGGCAGCACTCATACAGTGTAAAATGTCATTAATTCACAGAAAAAAACATAGGCCAAGTTTTTATATCATTTCTACTGTAAAGTACAGAAATGTTTTAAAAATTCATATATGCAGATATATACATGAAAGTGAATTTATGTAACTGTGGTGGGGTGTTTATTAACCAAGATGGGGGTCTGCTATTCAGAGAGACCTTTCAAGTAATGAGAGCTTCTAGCATGCCCTGAAATGGAACATAGTTGCTGAACATGTTCTCTAGAGAATTTACCTGAGTTTGGAAACTCTAAAAACAACCGTATTTGTGTCATATTCAAGCTGTTTCAAAAAGATTTTCTGTCCAGTAATGTAAAATGAACAGACTGCTAAACTCTCATTTATTTTCCATATTCTTTCCCTGCTTTCTCCCCTACTTTCCCTGGTGAACAGATATTCATTTTTCAGATGTATATAACAATCTGAGCCCCAGCTACTGTGTAAGTTACAAAGACCCAGAGGCTTAAAGTTGTGGCTGTGAATTTCTCACTGTAGTTGTGTCTCAAGCAGATGCTGGCCTAGCAGCTATCTACAGCCATTAAGAACATAAAGAAAAATATAACAGCCAGTGGCTATGGGGAAAAAAAACCTCATGATCAGCCAGCTGTTGTACTTGGAATGCTGCTGAAATATGAGGACAGAAAGGACAATATGAGAATCCTAAAATATTCAACCACAGTGCAGATGCGTGTGTGTGATAGGAAGATTTTCTATTTGAATCAACTGGGAGAAGCATCTACAGAGGAACAAGGTAGAAAAGATTACCCCAAAATTACAGGAATTGATATTTTCATGTCCTTGTAAACTGATTGAGATATGCCAAATTGGCCAAACCTTCAAATTGCACTATGCAGTACATTGCTGTGTTTGCGGACAGCTAGCCAAAATATTAGATTAGATAGTATTGAATATATCCTGTATCATGTGTGGTTCATTTTCCTGCAATTATATTTCTTAATATTTTAATTAGTGATTTTTTTCTATTGATTAACATTTTTCAGATAATTGAATTGCTTAACAAGCGGAATGTTTCATTGCCCAGTTTTTTTTAAACTGTAAGAAATAATTTAATGTTTCTAAATTTAAAGTCTATCAACCTTCCCATATTAAAAGCTCCAAACATGGGTAAAGTATTCACATTTTGACAGTTCTCTGGTTTTGGCAATGTCTACACTGACCCCAAAATTCAATTCCATTCAAATTTAGCCAACTGTTTCATAGAGTTTTCAATATTGTTTTTGTCATTTTGTACAAACTGTTTTGAGGAATATGACAGATATCGGTCTCCAATAATTTGTAAACTGTTATAAAATGCTGATATGTCTTTTGTTTTTTAATCCATACAGATAAATAATTTATTTCATAAGCTCCTTTTTAAAAATATATTGAAACTGCCTAAGTAACCCATCAATTCAACATTGGTTAACAAAATAAGTATGAATTCTGTTAAATAACTGGTCATTTAAAGAACACCTTGTTTGACTGAATGACTAAAATGTGGCTGCACTAACAGACTGAATTCATCAAAGTGGTAAAACTAATTGAGAACTAAAGAACAAGGTCTAAAGTCGTGGATAATTTGCAGTAACACAGTACAGCAATTTTTCACATTTTAAGAATCATTCATTTTCATAACTAGGTTGCTAGAGTTTGTTTCCTGGCAATACAATAAAATTATTTTCTTACGCAATTAATTTTCTATAACATTATGTTTAATCTTTTAATTTCTCAACCCAATCCATCATGCTAGTCAACTGGCTGCATCATTTTTCACCAGCGATTTAATCTCACTGAGCCAAACTTTTCCCATTTACTCCTTACGAGGTAAAGAGGTTGAACTTAATTTTCTCTAAAATGGCTGTTGGCTCTGAAATTGTGGTGTTCTCTTCCTTGGTGGCCTCTGATCTATATTTGCAGAAATTTTTACTTTCCATTTTTATCATATTTGGTTTTTAATATTATTTCATAAAGCAAATTAAGGAATTTTTCATGTTTTTTATGACCTGCAACAACTTAAATGCTGATATATTTCTAACAATATGGAATTGTACTACACAATTTGCATTAAAGCTTTATGTTTACTCCTTTGAAAATTACAGTCAATCTAGTTTGAAAACAACAACAAAAATAACAATAGCAGCAATATTGACCCAGGGTCCTCACAAGCCTAAAAGCAATAATAAATTCTTCTACTTGGAAAAGTCCCCTAGGAATGCAATTGCACAAATATTTGTATTTTCTTGGAAAGACTTACCAGCACTTTAAATATGTCCAGTAGGAACTAAAATAAAAACGTAAATGTGCTATAAACAAAACTTAATCCAAAAACAGAAAGTATAAATAAAATCTTGAAAATAGGCTCTTAAAGTCACGTCCTCAAAATATTAAAGATTCAGATGGGTCTCTTAATTACTAAAGAAATCAGCCTCAATTAATTTCCATGCCAACTGTTCAGCTGAAATTTCAGCTTTTGGATCAAATTGGGCATTGAATGGATAATTTATCCCAAATCATGAATTACAATAGGCCTAAAAATGATAGAAAACAAAAATTAAACTTGCAGAATTCATTTCTATGTTGAAATGGACAATATAAAAGTGCTTATAAAATAAAAGCAGACATTTTCCTTAATTATTTGGTAGAAGTTGAGGTAAATTTTTAAAAAATGTAAGTGCTTATAAATATTCTATTCTATTTACTGAAGGGAATTTTATGAGATGTGATGGGAACTCTAAATGTGAATTCTGTATGTCCTTGTCACAGGCTCTGTGCTGTGCCCTGTCACATGATTAGCAACAGAGAGCTGCACTGTATATAAATACAGATCACCAGCTCATTCTGGCTCTGTCGAATTACTTTTTTCCACCACAGTCAAATTGGATCTCATTTCAAGAATTGCCTCAATTTCAAGATTTCTACATACACATTTCTGCATAGCTGTGAAGTAAAAAATTCTGCTCTTATCTCTCCTCCAAATCCTTGAAAATATTTTTAGTGGCTGAGGAAGAGCACTTTGCAATCATTTATAATAACTGGCATGGACCAAGCACTTATCATAAGCCAGGCCTATACTAAGCACTTTAACAAACATTCTCTCAATTAATTCTCTCATTGTCCCCATGAGGTAGGTACTCAGTGTCTCCATTTTACAGGTGAGGAAACTGAGGCTTACACGGGTTATTTAGTTTGCTCAAGGTCATGCGGTGTGATGGGAGCCTTGATTTTTGTTAAATGCCTAAAAGCCACTCCCTATTTCTATTATTCATGATTTATAGCTGGTCTTTAAAATCACAAATATTCATATGTACAGTCATGCTATCTTACTAACTACATTTTCTTTAGCTTTGCCTCCAGTTAATTGGGTTGGCACTTACTAAATACACTAATTTGATCTTACTATTTATAATTTCTTTTTTGTTCACTGTCATTTTCTTGACATGTCAACTCCTATTTATGTTATAAAACAAAATGTTCAAAAACCCAAACCTCTTATTGACCCAGGGAAAGTGCAAAAAGAACAAAGCCTACATAAGCTATAGAACAAGTCATCTATTGCAGCCTAAGGGTGAATAACAAGATGAGGATAGATGTATAATTCATGGAGAAAACAGGAAGCTCTCAACACCTGTGAATTGGTATTACTGAGTGTGGTCTCACCACGAGGCAGGTTTGCAGTGATGAGCATTTGTATTTGGAAGTGCGTGTGTTTGAATTCCAGCTCCAACACTTTGTGCCTCAATTTTCTCACCCATACAATGGTATAATACCAACTCCATGAGGTTGTTTTGAGGATTAAATGAGTTAAAAATATTTAAACACCTAGAACAGTACCTAGAACTGAGTAAGTACTATAGAACACTATTATTGAAAAATGAGTTCTAAAATATCTGCCACAGATATATTCAAATAATTTCATAAGTTTATTTAATAGCAAATACTAGGGTGTTTAGATTATCTAATGTTCTCAATTACTAGTGTTGTTGCTCATCCCCTCTTCATTTCCACTGGTACAGAAGATAATAGAGCTTACCAAATACAAAGGCAACTGTGTATAACTCAACATCTACATATTTTGGGGGTTATTAGATCAGTTTCAAGGAGTCAACTAGTAAAACAGTAAAACAATTCAAAGACCCAGCATCTGTGTATCTTCTAGGAAGTACAGTGAGTATAGACTCAAATACCAAAGCACCACGGCCCATCCCAGTACAAACATTCCTGTCCGCAGGCTGCTCCCAGGCTGCTCCCAGGCTGATGGTTAATTGTTAGGAACCCAGAATCCGATTGTGCTGGATTTAAACCCTAGTCTGCCACTTAATTCCTGTGTGGTCTTCCACACGTTACATAACCTCTCTTCTGGAGGACGTTGATAATGGTCCAATCTCCAAATAAAGTAAAAATAAAACTACCTTGTGAAAAACCTGGCCTGTAGTGGATTCTCTACAAGTTATTATGTTTACTGTTACCTTTGTCACAGTCACTTCTAATTATGTTCCCAGCTCCTTGCATGATCCTCTATTCTCTCTCAGTCTAAGAGAAATGAGTTTCAACATCCCTAAGCACTTGAGGGTTAAACAAAAACTCTGGAAAGACAAAGTGCAAGAATTATCAACTAATCCTTCCAGTCCCATTTCCCCAATGTTTTCCCACACTTACATTCTAAAAGTTACTCACATTTTCTTTGTATCTTACTAATTAACTGGCCTTCTTTTTTGTAGCTGGTGTCAGACAAACAGAAGGAGGAAATTGGAAATTCTTGACTCAGCCTAGAGAAGAGGTGAGGGTCAAGTCCCTTTCCTAAGAGATTACAGTGTGGCAGGGAGGGAGAGAGGGAAATATGAAAATAATTTCAAGACGGTAAAAATTTAATAATGGACTATTGTGTCAGGAAAAAATGTGAATGACTTTCATATGGGCAAGAACATTATTTACTGGGTGTTTTTTCAGTGGAATGCTGGGTGTTATCTGATTTTATAAGGATCTGTGTATTTCATTGTCTTTGACTAGAATATTCTATAGCTCTGTAGACATGTCAGTTAAGCTACAGAAAAATGATGGTGATGCAGACTTTTTTTTATCACAGTGGTATAAATGGTTCTGTTTATGGCAATGCAAATGAATTTTTTCAGTAGATATATAAATCCCTGTAAGTCCAATTCTCATTTGAAGAGGTTGTAACATTTTACTGGTTTGCTCATTATTAATAATTGATTAACTGAATAAAATTTTTTCCATGTGGCTTATTTTATATTTGTATGAGAGACATAATTTTATCATTTTGAAAGTTATCCTTTAGTACAGGTACAAAATTAAGACATGTGATCATATGATTCAATCTGCAGTGAGAGAAGAGATCAAGAACGACTTCACAGAGAAACTTAACACAAAGAATGTTAAAAGAAAAGTAGGAAATTTCCTAGCAGACAAGAAGAAAGAAATTCTAGGCAGGGAAAATAACAGGCATAAAGACTCATGAATGTGAAATAGCACTTATGCATTCAACACTAAGAAGTGAGGTTTAAAAAAAAATAGCTAAAATACAGTTCTCAGTGCCAGGAACTTTTGATGAGAAGAGAAAACAAGACAAGTATGATTCAGTATCATAAGAAGCTAAAAAATGACAAAAGTGCTGTGACAGCACAGAGAAAGGGCATCAAATTTAGAAAGAGAAGTTAAGAAAGGCTTTGGGGGCAATATACGACCTGCAATGAATCATGAGAAATAAATAGAAATTACCTAGATGGAGAAGGAAGGAAGGATGGACATCTGAAGCAGAGGAGAAAATGTACGTGAAAGCATGAAACCCTGACTTTCTGGCAAGTTAAAAGTATTTTTGAATTAGTTTGACCACAAATGCTAGTCCTCCACAAAGTGTTTAACTAGCAGAAAATGTTAAAAATAAGTACCATAGTCCTTAATTTATGTCCATAACATCCTGGACGTCAGTTATATATGATCCCCTGCCCAGAAGTATACTATGGAACAACCATCATGTACATAATCCAAATGTTTTATTTACTTACCTTCTAAATCAAGATTTAGTCAGTTCAGGTGTACCTGCGCGTCCACTAGTTCCCCTCTCCCTGTCTTCACCTGCCTCCCTCCTTCTTTGTTCCTCTATCCTCCTGCTCCTCAGGACCTTTCTGACCTTTTCTTTTCTGTCCTTCTCCCAGCTCCTCAGTTCCTCACAGTGAGCATTATGTGAGGTCCCTAATGCACATCTGTAAGGGAAAGTTATGGTCTTCAAACTGAGGTGTCTGCAAGACAAATATTTCTCTTGATGGCCTCTCCTAGAGTAGTTCTATGTATCATTATTATATTTATTTATTTATTTATTTTGAGACAGAGTCTCACTCTGTTGCCTGGCTAGAGTGCCGTGGCATCAGCTTAGCTCACAGCAACCTCAAATTCCTGGGTTCAAGCAATCCTCCTGCCTCAGCCTCCCGAGTAGCTGAGACTACAGGCATGCACCACCATGCCCGGCTAATTTTTTCTATATATTTTTAGTTGGCCAATTAATTTCTTTCTATTTTTTAGTAGAGATGGGGTCTCACTCTTGCTCAGGCTGGTTTCGAACTCCTGATCTTGAGCTATCTGTCCACCTTGGCCTCCCAGAGTGCTATCTATGTATTATTATGTTAATAAATTATCTGTCTTTTAAAATCTCATGTTCTATGAGGGATAAGGGAGAAGGAAGGAAAGATGAGGATAAACGGAAAATAATTTTTTCCCACTGTACTCTGTAAGGTTTTTTTTTCATGATAGTATATTTATTTGTCATAAAGTATCATTATTTGTTCTATATTAGTGAGTTCATGGTTGCGTGTATATGTGTGTTTGTATTAAAATGCTCTTTCTTTTATGAGACATTGGTTATAGTTACTAGTAACATATTTTAATGTCCTTTTTTAGCAAAATTGAAAGTCACCAACCTCAAATCAGTATTCTCATTTTTTAATTCCCATATTGAAACCCATAAATCAAAAAACTAGACTAGATAATGTTCAAAAGATCTTCAACAAGATCAAATAGTCAAATCCTTCAGAGCCAGGATTATGATCCAAAGTATTAGGCTTCTGGTCCAATGTTCTTCCTGCCATTACATATTAGAAGTGTTCAGGGAATCTACAATGCATCAGCTACAACTGGAAAGCATTAATAACACAACTAATGTCAGTTTAGCACTGGGAAATAACAGTTTGAGATGAATTTTGGTATTGTATTAATTGGCATTCAAGTTTTTAATCCTAACATTTATATAGAACCTAAATAGCATTATATTCTCTGGTGGAGAAACCAGAAAATAATTTAGGTGATTGTGCAACCTTATTTTAAGAACTCAAAGATAATATGTCCAAATTATTCATCTGTACTGAATCCTAATAAAACAAGTGGAATAGGTTATCTATAAGCAAATTTTTTATCTTAAAAAAAAAAAGCTTTCAAAATCTGAGCCACATGTCTCAGAAAAGCAAAAACATTATACTCACCCTTCACGGGTGAAATACTATGTATTTGTAATGACTCACAGAGGCACACTCAAGTAATTTGAAATGACAAAAGTAGGAAGAAGCTCAGTGCATTTAAATGAAAAACAAAGATAAACTGGAAAAGCATGAATTCTATAATAATCTTAATGAGAATTTACCAATTCAAGTATGCTGACATGCTAAAATTAAAAATTTTACTTGAATAATTGAAACATCAGCTTGATAAACACATCTGTTTTCCTTTTTTTTTTTTTTTTCATTTTAAGCATCTTAAACTCCCAACAGAAGGTGGTCAAAAAGGAAAAGCACTGATACTGTACCAACCTCTGTCAGACCAGGAATCTGAGAGTCTATCTTAAGCATTATTAATGCAATGAATAAATTAAATAATGCCTCTATTTTAACTAAAATGCAGGTCATTTCTTATTGTTTCACAATGATATATTTAAAATTTTGATGGTCAATTTTTACTTAGCATACTAACAAAACATAAGATATTATATGAAATGTTTTCCAGAAACATTATTTTAACACAATGGATATAAGGCAACAAAGGGCAGAGACCCCTAAGAGAGAGGGAAAAAATAATATGAGCTCTATGATTGCTCCAGGTTATTGCTTAGAGAAAGTTCCCAGGCTGCAGCCCAGAGACGTGGAGGCCAGTGATCTCCCCTAAATTGAGTTGGGCCAGGAGTATAGAGAGGTTAAGGCAGCTGGCATTTTCAAGGGAGGTTACCAGAGAAGAGATAACTGTACAGAAAGAGTTCTAAACATCTATACAAGGTCCCCCTCCAGTCTTCATCTGAGTATTGATCAGAATATGCACATGAAGAAAGAACCCAAAGCCAAGAATAAAACCATACTAAAAGAGTAGAGAAATCAATACCCAGAACTCATACAGGGCACAAAATAGTCCCTCTTCTCAAGAGCCAGAGTGGAAAACTTTATAAATCATGGGACATTGAATAGAATTTTCTAAAAGGCTTTGCCTCGGTGTTGGGGAAGCTTTAGCTCTAGACTAAATCATGCTATGATCCCATCTAACAAAGAGTAAAAGAATACTCAAAAGATATAATGTCTTTTTAAGTAACTTAATTCCATGGAAGAACAAGTCTCAAGAATATTTTTAGAAATAAAAAATAACCAAAAAGGTAATATTCACAGTGCCAGATATTAGATAAAAATTTATCAGGTATTCAAAGAAGCTAGAATATGTAACCCAAAATCCAAAAGCAATTGAAATTGACCCAGAACAGACATAGATGATAGAAATAGTAGACAACAACATTAATACAATTATTATAATTGCATTTCATATGTTCAAAAAGTTAGTGGAGAGATTGAGTATATGAAGAGCCATGGAGATATAAGACTCAAATTAAACTCCTAGATATAAAAACTACCTGTCTGATATGAGAGCTACACTAAGAGTATTAAAAGCAGATGAGACATAACCAAAAAAAAAAAAAAATCAGTGACTTGAAGGTGTAACAATAGAATTGCCCAAAGTAAAACAAAGAAAAAAGACTGACTGAAAGGAAACAGATCATTAGTGAACTGGGTAACAGTTTCAAGTGGCTTAATACACATGTAATTGGAGTTGCTGAATGGGATAAGGAAGGAAAAACAGTTGAAGAAATAATAGCCAATTGTTTTATTTATGAAAATTATAACCCCACAGATCTAAGAATCTCACTGAGCCCTAAGCACAAAAACAGAATAAAACTGCACCAAAGAAGTAATAATAAAATTGATGAAAATTAGATAAAATAGAATTTCTTAAAAACAACCAGAGAAAGAAAAATACATGATGTAGAGAGGCCACAGATAAGCAGATTTAGCATGGAAAACCATGCAAGCCAAAAGACAGTGGAGCAAGACATTTAACATAAGAAAAAAAAATCTGAAAACTTAGAATTTTGAACACAGAAAAAATTTCCTTCAAAAATAGAGATGAAATAAGGATTTTTACTTACATACAAAAGCAAAAAGAATTCATCACCAACAGAGAGGACTTTCACTACCTGATTTTCAGATTTATTTTAAAGCTGTAATAGTCAAGACAGTTTGATATTAGGGAAAAAATAGACAACTAGAGCAATGATACAGAATAGAGACTCCAGAAATAGATCTGCACATATGTGGTCAATTCATTTTCAAAAGAATGCAAGGCAATTCAGCGGAGTTGCACCACATGAGCATATATATGCAAAGAGCTAAGCAGGTGGTCTATCTTTTACAAGACTCTGAGAACAGGTATGTAACTTGTACCTATTCTCTGTGTGTACTTCCCTTTCAATATTCTTAAACCTTTATTAAAGTCTTTTTAAAAGTTCCAAGTTGGTTATTACTGTGCTGTGATAACAAGTGGGAAAGCCCTATCTGGTGCTTGGGCCTAATTCTCCATGGGCAGAGCACTGAGTACTCCCTCAGATGTGTGTCAACAGCTGTCTTCAGCAGAGGACATCTGTGCCCAAAGAAGTGGCAATCTCTCCAAGAGCAACAGTACCAGGAGTAGCATCCTGGTATGATGACAGGAAAGCCAGACTGATGGATTGTGAGACATTATTTCCAGGACAGAAGTGACAAAGCCTTCTAGGAAACTTGCAAAAATGGATGGGGGGGCTACCATGACAGAGGACTAATTTTTTGCCCTCAGGCTGGTAGAGCCCCTTGCCATAATAATTTAGTGTATAAAAATAAATCTACTACTGTTTTGCAGCCACAACATGAAAAGCAAAGAAACATGGGTGAACAATAGATAAGGAATGCCAAACAGTGCTAAATTCTTCAATTAATATGGGCATGCTGGTGTTCAAAAGATGACAGTGATGATTCGTAGGGATACACAACAGATGGCATGAGACTTGCAGGGGTATCACAAATCTCCTGCTGTAATTTCACTAAAGCAAAGTGGCAACAGATAAATAAGCAGAGCACTTCCCGGTCCTATGATCTTGGAACATAGAGAATAAGTAGCATCCATTCAAAGGAGCTACAAAGAATTAGTCTCTTCAGTGCCACTTTCCAGTTAGAGCAAAAATGTGACAGATGGAGGAATATGTGTTTATAATGGATCTGGAACCACACAGGGAATATTCTCTCTTCATTTTTTCCAGCAAACACATATTGATTAATTACTATGACAGGCTTGGTGGGAATTGTTGGAAGAGAAAACAGAAGTAACAAGATGGCCCGTGGTAGGGAAAGTACCAGTATTCTGAGAACAAGAGTGACAGACACCAGGAATCAAAGAAATATGAGGATTTATTCCTGATATTTTGTATGATGTTTGAGAATAGGGAGGAAATGGTGAAATAGTGAAACTGACCCATTTTGTGTCTCCCTGAAGAAACAGGCTGTGGTAACTGGTATTGCCAGAGACCTAACATTATGGGACAGAGACTACTTGCTCTCCATCCGGATCCATTCTCTCCTTCTTCCATAGTTATAGAGTCATAGTGGGCACATGTATCATCCAATCCCTTTCGCAATTAACCATGTGACTTGAATTTTATCCAGTGGAATATGAGCAGAAATGATGTGTGTGCTTTCTGGGCCAGGACTTTTAGGAGAGAAGGAGTACTGTCACCACACTTTCTTCTCCCCTCTAGCCTATTGTCTTCACCAATCCAGCTGGACACAAAGGACATGCTCTAGGGCAGGGGTCACCAACATTTTTGGCACCAGGGTCCAGTTTCATGGAAGACAATTTTTCCATGGGGTGGGCGTGGAGGGCGTGGAGATGGTTTCAGGATGATTCAAGCGCATTACATTTATTGTGCAGTCAAACCTCTCTGCTAATGATAAACTGTATTTGCAGCTGCTCCCCAGCGCTAGCATTACCGCTTCAGCTCCACCTCAGATCATCAGGCGTTAGATTCTTATAAGAAGCGCACAATCTAGATCCCTCGCATGCGCAGTTTACAGTAGGGCTCGTGCTCCTATAAGAATCTAATGCTGCTGCTGAGCTGACAGGAGGTGGAGCTTACGCAGTGATGCCAGCGATGGGAAGTGGCTGTAAATACAGATGAAGCTTGGCTAGCCGCTCACCCCTTGCTGTGCAGCCCAGTGGAGCTTCAAGATGAAGAGCCTAGATCTATGAATGACCATGTGGAGGAGAGCCAGTCCACTCACTTGAACACTCCATCTGAACTGTTACACGAGCAAGAAATGAACTTATATAGTGCCATAAGCTAATACCTTTTGTAATGTATTTATTAGAGCACTTTAGTCTGTGCCATCTAATAGATAGAAAAAAGAATATTGTTTAAAGAAATCTGTGAACTTGAATAGATTTCTTTCCTCGGGTGATAAAGAGTGAATATCACTGGCCTCTGAAGATATTCTCTTCTTGCTTGAGCCAACTGTTTTCTCAAATGCTTTTGAGGGCTCAGGTTTCACCTGATGGAACTGGAAACAGTATCTCTTGGCTTAAACCACATCTCTGAAAATTTCTTTCAGGAGTTGACATAAGAAATTAGTTCACTCCAAAAATTCCTCACCGCTTGTTTAAAGAAAAATTTAATTCTTTTCTCCCTATAAAATGGGAAATTGTCTTTTCCATCCTCAACTTAGTAATTATTTATGTTTTTAAGAAAAAATAATCTGTTCATTTTAAAAGAAGAGTTAGGGCCATCGGAGACTATTATAAATTCATTTACTTACTGATAAATGGTTATTCAGCAACTGCTGTGTGCTAGGTATTGTATGCTACAAACACCATCCCTGCCCACATAGAGCTTGGAGTTTGGCAGTAGATAATGGTATGAGGATGGATAATTGCAGCATAGTGTGACAGGGGCTGAGAAAAATAGAACCTAAGGAAACACATAGTCAGAGCACCTAACCTGGATTTGGGGGTTCTAGAAGATCTTCTTACAGGAAGCTTCATACAAGCTGAGAATAGAAGGGCACGTATCAGTGAGTTACTTGGAGTCAAGGGCGGAAACAGAATGCTCCGAGAAGAGGGTGTATTGATAATTAATTTTATCAATCGCTGTACACAGACTTTTTGCAATTTAAGCTTGATCCGCAGGACACACCACCACAAGCCACACCAGTTTTAGATTTACTTGTATTTATTAAGGGGGAAGAGAGAGAGTAAGGAAAACTTATTTACATAGTACAACAGGAGAAGAACATAAAAGAGTAATCATACCACTAGGACCCCATTATCATCGCCGGAATTAACTAAATCGCAACACCGAAGTTAAGCATCACAGGTAAATCGCAACACCAAAGTTAAACATCACGGACAAATCGCAGGCGGCGGTAAACACGACAACACGCTGGGATATCAGGCAGGCAGCTGCACGCCTAGAGGTTGAACAGGAAGAAATGGCCACTCAGGGGCTTTTCTATACTGTTTACATAGTGGTCTGATCAAAGGCTCAGTGCCAAAAAGGGGTATGTTCTGGTCACGTGGGGTCCCGGATCTGGCCAGGAGCCGGGGCTCCTATGTGACTGGTCTCACATAACAGATCTGGGCATGAGTCTAGGATAAAACACTCTCAGCCCAGAATAAACATTTTTAGGCAGTCTAAGGTAAACATTCCTAGGCACATAGCTCAGAGCTATCAATTCCCATTTCCTCAAGAAGTGGCCAGCTTCTCCAGGGAATGGGTACATACCTTGAGCCTCATAAATTTCTATGACCCCAAGCAGGCTTTAACATTCTGTATTTCAGTACAGAGGGAAGCCGTGTCAAGATGTGAAGACATCAAAAATAAGGAACTTATTGAATCCTGCAAACGATGGAATAGACGCCAGATATCTATTTTGTTATGTGACATGTGGAATTATTTTTCTGCTTGAAATATTACTTTAAAGTTATTTGTTTTTCTTATTTGACTCTTTTTCCTTAACTTAGACATTCTGTATCACTATTAATAAGGCAAAAGGTTATAAATGAAATTCAAGCCCAGTGTTGAATGAGCACATGAAGGAATAAGAGGGGATGTGATATTAGCAGCCTGAAGGAGAGAGTAGAATTTTTACTGGACAGAGCTTTCGCGTCTGGTGGGAGCATTTGTAAAACAGATTTTGGTGACTCATGAAGTTTCTGTTAGAAGAATTTTTCTTCAATTCTGCTATAGATACCAGTAAAATCCTGCAAAGAAATGAGTTTGCTAACTTTGAGGCTATCTTAAGCTTACTTTATACGGTTCTTGCAAAGGCCAGCACAATAGAAATCCAACACAGTTTACCTGGGGACATTGCAGCTCTTGAAGAGCCCATTTTGCAAGAGGCACTCATATTCAGTTTAACTTCTCTGGCTATCTGATCCTTTAAAACTGCAAACCTCACTCTCCCTACAAGGTTGACATATTTAGCAAATAGAAAGACACCCAATCTACTTTTGCATTTCATATAAACAATAAATAATTTTTAGTATAATTATGTGCCCAATATCTGGAAATGCTACTCACTAGACATGGGAAATGTCCTGGCAGAAACTCTGGAAGGTTTTCAGAAATCAACATGTTTTTCCCCAATCCTTGATATGACAGGTTTGTACCTCATTTTATGCTTATCATGAGAATGCTTTTTCCTTGTTCCTATACCTAATAGTAATGTCCTGGTAGAAGTGCGTGGGGTAGAAACATATAGGTTGCAGGAGCTTGTCCCTTAAGCATTAGTGAAAGGAAAAGACTGACCCTGTGGATTTCATGTCTAATTCCTCTGGAGAAAGGAGATGTGGGAAGCTACTTAAAGATGTATTGTCATGCAAAGTCTCTCTACAACATCAGAAGGACGATGTACTCTATTTGGAGATCAGTATGCTAGAATAATGTTCGCAGAGCTTTCTGTGGCAGAGA
Organism: Cheirogaleus medius; assembly: GCA_008086735.1. Classification (NCBI taxonomy): domain Eukaryota; kingdom Metazoa; phylum Chordata; class Mammalia; order Primates; family Cheirogaleidae; genus Cheirogaleus; species Cheirogaleus medius. The sequence goes on from VBSM01000361.1 coordinate 24,581,698, forward strand.
TAGAAGGAAGCTGTATTCTCTCAGCATCAAGGCATTGCAACAATGACATGGTTCAACTTTTGGTAAAAAACAGTGTAAACAATAACATTGTATTACTCTTACTATGAGCATGGCACTGTTCTAAACACTAAGCACACACATTAATCTAGAGGCTCTTTGCAACCCTCAAATAGAAAACTAGATGAGGAAGCTGGTCACAGAAAGTAAATAATTGACCCAGTTCACACACTGTTAGTGGCAGGGCCAGGTTGAGGACCTCGGTTATTGGTCTCTTAACCATTGCACCCTGCTACCTTTCATACTGAAACTCATTTTGAAAGTCACCCAATATGGACAGAAACACGTGGGGCCAGAGGTGCCACTTTTGCAGTAGGCGTGGTAACTTAGAGTATGTAGGTCATCCCCAGAATGTAGGTCATTCCAGGAATCCAGAAATACTTAGGATTACTTTACATTCAAGAAAGCTGACAATCCCAAATATTTGTTACATTACTTGTGATGTTAGGTATTTTATATACTTTTTGCATTTAGTTCTCATGACCTAGCAGATTTATTGTTTGTCACCCTTTTTAACAATGAAACTACATATTTGAAAGTTCCAATAAGTGGTCACACACTAAGTGAAAGAACTAGCAGTGAACCTCCAGACTCATGCCTCACTTCCTCCAGGGAAATTGCCCTAGAAACGAAAGTTACAATTACACTTCTAGAAGATTTTGGTAGTCAGAATGAACTGTGGCTTTTTGAGAATTCATACTTAATGACTGCCCCATGGTGTGAATCCCTATTTTTGAACAATTTCTTTTAAAAATTGAAAAAGCCTGTTCTTCTCCAATGAAAACAGGTGTGCAATTTGAAAATGAGGCAATTTTCTCTGTCATATCTTACTTTAGCCATGTCTGATGCCATTTTATTTGCATTGCCTAAAGCAGCTTTGTTTAATGAGATGAGCACAATTTAAAGATAATATACATGGATTACCCTTATTTATCTAAAAAGCAGATGTACTCTCTAAGGTTGCATCTTCACAGACAGACTGATTTCCCTAAATTTTGTTTAAAAAATAATAATTGAATTCCAATTACCAGATATATATGCTTATACATACACATGCACACACAATTACATATATAAAACCTGACAGCTCACTTTGCTCTAACACTATAAATGTGTTCTTAAGAAATATCAACGGAATAAAAATCCTGTCTAATAATTAAAAGAACTGAGTCAATATGGTGGAAAGAAGTTAGAGACTAAGAATTTCAGTCTTGCATGACAAAATAGTTTTTCCTACAAGAATTCAATAATATTGAGGGAATTTTTCTACAAGAATTTTTCTAAAAGAATTCAACAATATTGAGGGAATTTTTTCCAGGAGAAATACATGAACATATTATCCTAAAGATTCTAAGCAATATAGATGAAACAAAGAATAAACATGGTTTAAGCCTCCTTTCTTCCTTCCCCCATGCTTTCCTATGCCAGGTATAGCTCTGTGACCACCACGTGTGTATCCCTCTAGATATTTTTCTGTGCATCTATATGCACGTATACATTTATCTAATAATCCAACCATTTCACTCCTAAGTATTTATCCAGGAGAAATTAAAGCAGCATATGTCTATACAAAGAATTAACCACATTGTCTGATTGTTCTTGTTAAAAAAAAAAGGATTAATCATAAATTTACATAGCTGTTTTTATCATTAATAGCCAAAAACTTGAAATAATTCAAATGTCCATTAGTAAATGAATGTGTATAAACAAATTGTAAGATATGAAAACTGTGGAACCCTCTCCAGCAATAACAAAGAATGAAGTATTGGTATTCACAACAATATGTTGAATCTCAAAATAATTATACTGAGTAAAAGAAGCTAGACAAAAAATAGCATATACTGTATGATTCCATTTATATAAAATTCTAGAAAATGTAAACTAATCTATAGTGACAAAGAGCAAATCAACGGTCACTTGGGGTGAGGTACAAGATGAGAAAGGGCAAGAGAGAGGGAAAACATAGATGAAAAAGAAAACTTCCTGGGTGATGAAATTGTTCATTATCTTGATTGTGGTGATAGTTGGGTATATTTCTATTTGAAAACTTATGAAATTGTACACTTCAAAAAATGTGCAATTTATTGTATGTCAGTTTTAAATACATACACATACACACGCATGTTATATGGAGAACAGACCAAGAGATCTTGAGTCAGTTGGAATTCTTAAATATTCCATGCTATCCTATCCACAAGGAGAAAAAAACAAAAGTAATTATCTCTAGGAATTGGGACTGAGGATGGAAAGACTTCATTTTTTATATCAGAATCTTCTGCTTCATTTGATTTTTTTTTTTGGTCCATATGCAGGTATGTCTCTTATTTCAAAAATTATTTCTGAAGTTAGTGTTAAGTGCTTGAAAATTTATAGGAAAGAAATTTAACAAAAATATTTACAGTAAATGGTCACTGAGTATGAGGTATCATAAATGACTTTTTCATTTTTCTATTTGTCTAAAGTTTCTTAGAAACAATAATAATTTATTAAAAAAATCTTTAAATACTGATTTTCAAGTTTCTTCTCAATAGTGGCATTCTTTGTTCAATTAAAACTTTGTAAGATTCTCAATCTATAAAATGGATAAAAGTTACCTAGCGCAAGACCTCATCGCTTTTGTTCTTCGTCTCAGGTCTCAGTACCTGTAGTCCACCCTCGATCTTAATGCCAGAAGGATATTTCTAAATGTGTAAATGTACAATCTTATAGTACAGTGGTCCCCAACCTTATAGACTCAATAACATACTTTTATAAATATTTTATAACTCTCTTTTATCATCCAAAATGAAATTAGTATATAATACAACCTGTGTGTGTATATATGGTAAATATATACATATCACATATGATGTATATGTGTGTGTATGTATATGGCTTAGATATTTGGTGTGTATATATGTATATATCATACATATACCAAATATACATACACACATACATATATATATGAAAATAAATATAATGATCTTACCTAAGAGTTTGGTGGGGCTTCTAAATATTGGCATCAAAAATAATAAGGAAGTTAAAATGGAAAAAGTGTGTTTTTTCTTAATTGTCCTCAGAGCAGGAAAGCAGTGGGTCAATAGTGGCTTCAGAAACATAACTTCATAATTTTTCTTAGTTTCCCAGCTTTTTTTCTTTCATCTGTTTAATGACTAAAGCATAATCCTTGGACTAAGAAGTTCGAAGTCTTGGCTTCTAGTGCAATAAAGAGATTGCTTTGGTCTGGAGGCAGCTCCCTTGATCTAGATAGAATTTTAGTAGAGCCTTGAGGAAGGAACAGGATAGGGTTTGGATAACAGAAAAGGTATGGCTAGGTCGACATTTATTTCTCTTCCTGAGTTAAAAGTCAGTAAACTATTTGGATGAGGATGAAATAAGATATTTGTTTTTAGTTTGGCTATTTGTAAATTACTAACTAAACTGATACTGAAAAGCCCACACAACCTGGCTCTGACCCATTTTTCCAACCTATTTTCCCAGTGATCCACAAAAACCCTACTCTCCAGTTAGACTGATTGATTTATACAAATGCCTTACACAAGTTTTGAAAGGAGGTTTGAAAATCTTAATATAGTTTAAATCATGGCTCAATAAAAACATGGCTCTTGGGCCGGGCGCGGTGGCTCACGCCTGTAATCCTAGCACTCTGGGAGGCCGAGGCGGGTGGATAGCTCAAGGTCAGGAGTTCGAAACCAGCCTGACCAAGAGCGAGACCCCGTCTCTAAAAAAAAAAAAAAAAAAAAAAAAAAAAAAAAAAAAAAAACATGGCTCTTATCTGCATTAAACTATCCATAGTTTAAAGCAATGCAAAATCTGATTACTTTCTCAACTGAGAAATTTTATAGGTGACATTTCAGAAGGGGAGTAACAGAATCAGATTGATATGACAGAAATACAATAATATAGATGCGAAATGAGGACAGCAGTGGCCTTTGATGCTCAGATGCAATCAATGTACTGTTAGTCCAATCAATTTTTACACAATTTTCAGTTCAGAGTTTTACAACTTTATTCCATGTATCATGAACATATTGCTGCAGTAGATATTATTTGCTTATAATTATTTGTTCTCTGGCCAACTTAGCCATGCTGAGTTTACTTCCCTAGCCCACAGATTTGGGACTTGTGAAATGACATGCTTTGGCCACTAAGATGTGACCGAACATACTATTTGTCATGTCTGAGCAAAAGCTTCAAATACAATTGTATGGTTTGGCTTGGTCTTTCTTGCTTCTATGCCCTCTGACAGAAAAAAGAACTGTCCCAGATAGAAGCTACTCTTTCCATCTGGATCTTAAAATGAAAATATTTTGGCGGATACCCAAACCTGACCTACAGCCTACACCCTAACCCAGCTCAGTACAACTCACAGTTAGCCCAAGCCTTCACGTAATGTGAACAACAACAAAAAATTATTGCTGTAAGCCACAAAGGTATTTGTATTATGTTGCTATAGTAGAAGACATAATAATCTGTCTGTCACTGTCCTTGGTATTGAATATATATATGTATGCACATGTGCATAAGTATACACTAGTGTAGAAAACTGTAATGTACCCTGTTAATATGTGGGGTTCTAAATGTTTAGTAATTTTTTCTTCATCTGCAAATATCTGATCTATGATCTCCTAGATGAATTTTTTATGATTTTGGTTCATTATCCAAAAAATGTTAGTTTAGTTTTGATTAAGTATGACCCATTGCTTACCCAAGCAATTTTAAGTGAGAATAAGTCTCAAAACTGTGAACCACTAATTTTTATTAATACATTTTTTATAAGTGCAATCAAATGAATCTCAAAATATTAGCTCGTTTTATAGACCCAACTATTGGAAAATAGTCCCTTAATTCTTTTAACAGAACATTCACACATTTGTAGGATTAAAGACACAAACCATGCTCCTATGGTTTCAATGTGTCCCCCAAAGTTCATGTGTTGGAAACTTGATCCCCAATGCAGTGGTGGTGGGTGGTGGGGCCTAATGGGAGGTGTTTGGGTCATGAGGATACTACCCTCATAAATGGATTGTGATGGATTAATCACAGGTATAAGTTCATTATCAAGGAAGTAGAGTCCTTATAAAATCATGAGTTCAGCCCCCTCTTGCTAACTCTCACCTTCTCACTGTGCTTCCATGAGATGATTCAGCAAGAGGGCCCTCACCAAATGCCTACCCCTTGATCTTGGACTTCCCAGTCTCCAGAGCCATAAGCCAATACATTTCTATTCCTTATAAATTAGCCAGTCTCAGATATTCTGTTATAGCTATGCAAAACTGACTAAGACATAAGCCTTGGATATTTTAAAATATATGTAGAAAATATAATAAAATGATATGACCTGCTTAATAGGCAAATATTTAATTAACTTTTATTTAAAATTAAACAGTACATTTGTCAAGAATAGCAAAATTTCTAAGATTATTCCCTACTTGCAAGCCAACAAGTTAGCCTGCCATAGTTTCATGGATGCTACATTGAAAATGAAGGGTTTTATTACTCCTGGCCCAGCAAGTCCTTATGAGCCCAAGCATACTTGCATCAGTTTCCTTTGCCACCAAGTGCCACAGCGAAGATGCAAATGGGCCCATATTGATACCTGCACACAAAGTGGGTTGCAATATAGGAGAGGAACCCTGAGTTCAGGTACCTGAATATTTTATAATGTTCAGTAAGCATGCCTGTCCTTTGCTTACTAGAAAAACATAGTTGAAGAGAGTGTGGAACAAAGAGTAGTTAGTTCCTCTCATACCAAATGTGCATAAATTAAAAAAAAAACCCATAGAGGATTATCTTCCAACACACCTCCAAATAAATACTAAGTGGGCTCAAATTAATATCAAATAAATCAATAAAACCAATAATTTACAATTCAAATTTTCAAGTTGTAAGAAAATATAGATGAATATTTATCTCATAGCTTCAGGGAAAATCTTTTTAAGATTAAAAATAGTTAAAGAAATTATGGCAGAAAGGATTGATGGATTGAACTACATAAAATTTGAATCTTAACATAGCAAAACTCACATAACTGGAAGTAAAAGACAAATAAGAGACTGGGAAAAGATTTGCAATAAATATATATATATGATTAGTGTTAAATTTCTACAATATGCAAAGTATGGTAACATACAATCATACATTGAGATTTGAGAAACCCATCCTGCCTTTCAGCTCTGCTCAGTTTCTCTTCTGGAAAAAATGTCATGGTGCCTAAAATTCTCCCATTGGTGTTTTCTTCCTTAGGACTTTTTCAAAATATATAAATACTTGTGCCAAAATATAAATACCTCTGGTAATATTCAACAAATTAAACTGAGCCATAATAACACAGTAGTAACATATCAGATGTTTTACTCTAACATAGAGCAGAAGTTAAGAGTCAGATGGAGGAAGCAGCACTAGTGATCAAAGACCCTGGAAAGGTGTAGTGATGAGCATCCACCAGGAAGTTTGCTTCATCCCAATTTTAACTACAACTGTCTCTGATGTCTCATTCAAACATTAACCCCAGGACAATCTAATAGAGTGCTTAACTGTCGGCTATACCTGTAATCGTGTATTCAAAAAGATCTTAGGAGAGGTTCTTTAGTTTTACATCTATATTAATAGCATAAAAATAAAGCTATCGCATTTCTTACTCTTTTTGTACCATCAATTGTATTTACTACATAAACTTGTTTGCCATCAACTTTTTAAAGTGTGAATCTGTTTTAATTATATAGATATGCTTTATTAGTTTCCTATTGCTGCTATAATGAATTACCACAAATTCAGTGGCTTAAAATAACATAAATGTATTATCTTACAGGTCTATAGATCAGAAGTCCAAAATCAGTCTCACTGGGCCAAAATCAAGGTTATCCTCAGGTTCCAATGAAGTCCTTCTGGAAACTTTAGGAGAAAACCTGTTTCTTGCCTTCTACAGTGTCTGGAGGCTGCTACCATTTCTTAATTTGCATCCACGTCACTCCAACCTCTGTTCTTGTCACATCACCTTCTCTAACTTTGATCCTCTAGGCCTACCCTGGACCCTTTTCTTCCTGGTATCTACTTAACTAGCCTCCCTCTTATAAGGACCCTTATAATTACGTCTACCCAGATAATTCTGGGTAATCTCACCATTTCAAAATCCTTAACTGAATCACATCTGCGAATTTCCTTTTGCCATGTACGGTAACGTAGTCACAGGTTCCAGGGATTAGGACATGAGCATGCTTGGACGTGGGGGACCATTATTCTGTCTACCTCAGTGTAGTGCAGTATAAGTATTAACAAAATAATAGTATTTTATTTCTTTGAAACTAATTAGAAAGATATGAATGATATTTATAACCATATAGGCAACTAAGCAAAATATGATATTCCTTTTCGCTGAATTGAATATATCATCAATATTTTTCTTTTCTTTTTTTTTTAATTCAGAATTCTTTTTTATTTTTTTTTATTTCAGCATATTATGGGGGTACAAATATTATGGTTAC
>VBSM01000361.1:24589341-24602558 GCA_008086735.1 Cheirogaleus medius
AGCATTTTTTCATGTGTTTTTTGGCCATTATTCTGTCTTCTTTTGAAAAATTTCATCAATATTTTTCAATAGCATAAAATAAATTTCACACAGTGTTATCATTTGATGGACTGAAGATGTGTCAATAAAATGATTTTAGAGATAAAGGTATTCAAACCATTCTTTTATGAGCATTTGCCAAATGTTTAAGAAATGTTTTCCTTTTGAGTCTTTAAAGACAATTCGAAGACTAAACGTCTGTGGATGTCAGTAATTTATTCGACAAAGAATGTCATTTAATTAAATTGTAACTAGTATAATTGCTGTGACTATAGCCTCAGGACCCTTTTGAAACAAGAAAAGAATGACTCAACTTGTTTCTTCTGATTAGAAGTAAGGGAGATGCTGGGAGAGAGTAGTGGCAAGTCAGAAGAAAAGAAAATTAAGCACTCTGTGAAATTTCTAATGTTGAATCTGATTTTTTTTTTTTCCTGGTAGTACCAAGCAGCATGGAGAACAGAGAAGCCTGGATTAGTGGTTTGAAGAAAAGAGAAAAGCATTACAGCTAAGCCCCAGATAGCACAATAACCAGACTAAAATCAGTGAAATCAGTTCAGTCGCTAGAGTAAATGTTTCTCTTGTCACTTCTACCAGACATAGGTCAGAAAAATCTCTCTTCATAGAAAAATCATATCATTTGCAAGAAAAACAAATTGCTTTAAGTTCTCCCAACAGTTCTTATAAGTTTCCAGAGCACTCAATAAGAGAGGATAGGAAATTTTACACTGACTTTTATACAAGTCAGAATTTGTTCGCTTTCTAAGATCTAACTCTTTGGAAAATAAAAATTCAAATATTTCATTCAAAATGTTCAGTCAACCTAGACTGTTGGCAATAGGCTGACAAAAATTCCCTGATTTGTTGTTTTATTTGGTTGACCATTTTGGCATTTTGGTAGATGCAGCTGAAATTTTATTCGGATCAAAGAAAATCATTAGTAGTTAACAGAAATATTAATTTTAATTAGTGAGCATTGTCAGATGGGTTTTGAGGGCCCACTGTGTTCTGCTCACTCAATGTGAATGAAACAGAAAGCAGATTATATCATCTTTGCTCAGCTCCTGCAGTGGTACCCAATCTGGCCCAAAGGAAAAGAAAGCTGAGATATTGACAGGGGCCTACAAGGCCCTGAATGTCTGCAGCTGCCCATCCCTACACTTCCTTCTCTGACTAATCTGCTCCTTTCTCTGCCCACTCACCCCACTATAGCCTCCTTGGAATCCCCCCCAGACAGGCTCCTGCCCAAGGACATTGACCGGCCTACCCTGGAACCTTCTTCTCCCTGGTATCCACTTAACTAATGCCCTCACCTCCTTCAAACCTTTGCCTAAACCCCACCTTTGCAATGAGGCCTGTCTGACTGCCCTAAGCAACCTATAATATGGCCCCTGCATCACACGTACATGAGTCCCATCCTCTCTCCTGCTCTTTTTCTCCTTTCCAGGGCACTTATGGCCTTCCAATACCCTATGCAATTGATTGATTGATTGATTGATTGATTTTTAAAATTTGTTTCTTCCTAACTATAATACAAGTTCTATAACAGCAGAAGTTTTTATTCTGATTAATGATGTCTCCCAAGATCATAAAACTCTGCTTGGGACAGAGCAGGCATTCATTAACTGTATGTTGAATAAATGAATACAAACTAAGGGCAGAAATTTTTAAGCATACACTTTAATCCTTCCAACAAAACTATAAATTAGATGTCATTACTGACTTATTTTTACAGATGGCTAAACTAAGACCTTGAGAAGTGATTTACTCAAATAATACAGATTTACTCATATAATACACATGACCAAGCTGAAACCCAATCTCAAAATTGTAAACATTTTCCAACATTCTATGCAGCAATACCAGTTTTCTTTTTTTTAATTCAATAATTATTTGATAAGTACCTAAACCATATAAAACATCATACTGCAGGAATCATAAAAGGAAATAAAATATTGAATTAGTCCTCAAGGAGCTTACTGTCTGATAAGTTCTAAAATGAGAACATTCAAAGAGTGAGGTAGGATCTGTCTGGTCACCTGGCTAAATATGCAGAGTTCTTAACCTTTGTCTTGACCAACCTACCTCAGCTCAGTTTATAGTTTCTGGTTGGAAGTTTTTAACATAAATAACACCTTCTCTAATATCTTACCTGTTATTATATTATATAAAATAATGAAAGACTTTCTACATTCTGCTTTGTCTTAAAATATTTTACACCTTGTAGTTAGGATATGTAATTAGAAATGTTTCCAATGTCCTTATCCTATTTGTTCTTCAGGGTTTCTATAAGGTGGGTTCTCATTATCCTTTGATCTATCGACTGTGGACATTAGAAAAATGAATAATAAGTAGAATACTTCATGGCAAGAATTCAGGCATTCTCCAAAGTATCTAGAACTTGTACCAGAAATAGCAGGTACAAATATATTAAGACATGACATTACAAAATAAGCATACCAGATGAAATACCTGAAGAGAAATATTAAAAGCTTCATCCATTGAGTTTCTTCATAATAGACCTCTTCAAAACAAGAATTTGGGTTTTTCTGCTTATGGGAAGAGCTAATAAGTCTTTGAAGAAGACATTGTCACATTGACATGGAATTGTAGATATTAGATGTGATAAAATGTTTACTGCTTTGAGCTTGGCATAGGATGTTACATTGATTACTCATAAGAGCCTGGTTGAGCTTGTGACATCCACAAAATCTCCCTTTAATGTGCAAAATATACCAGGAATTCAAATAAAAAAATATATTTTCAATTTAAGCTTTGGCTTCAAGAGAATAAGAGATCAGGTGAGAAGAAAACATTATAGCTAGCTTTTGAAGGATAGAAGATCTGGACAGATAGAAATGTGGATAAATGACAGTTCAGCTGAAAGGAATACCAAGAGCAAACATAGGTACAACAATGAGAAATGCCAAGTGAAATCAGGAATTGTAAATAGTTCAGTTGTGCTGGGCTATGGGGTCATGAAGGAGAATGCAGACTGTGGATTAAAAGCTTAAAAATATGAATATTTTTCTATAGACAGCTGTGAGCCACGATTGTTTTTTATTCAGGTTTGACAATATAGGAACTATCCTTCAAAAAGATTAATCTGTGTGTAAGAAGGATTAATATCTATATTATTAGTAGAAAAAGTGAGAAAAAATATCACAAATAAGATGTCACCACACAAACACATGAAACTTATTATAAGAAGATATACACTGCGGTGGCTCACGCCTGTAATCCTAGCACTCTGGGAGGCCGAGGCGGGTGGATAGCTCAAGGTCAGGAGTTCGAAACCAGCCTGAGCCAAGAGCGAGACCCCGTCTCTACTAAAAATAGAAATACATTAATTGGCCAACTAAAAATATATAGAAAAAATTAGCCGGGCATTGTGGCGCATGCCTGTAGTCCCAGCTACTCGGGAGGCTGAGGCAGAAGGATTGCTTGAGCCCAGGAGCTTGAGGTTGCTGTGAGCTAGGCTGACGCCACGGCACTCACCCTAGCCTGGGCAACAAAGTAAGACTCTGTCTCAAAAAAAAAAAGAAGATATACACTTATTTTAGTATCCAAGATCCAAAGTAAGAAACATAGCACAGGACTTGGGCAGAGGTTACCTAAGTTACTTCTCTATCAAGAAGAACTACCAGGTCAATGCCACCCTGGGAAACCTCGACTGTTAATAGGCTCTTAGATTATTCACTATTCTGACTGAAAAATTCTCTGGAGAACTCACCCACTGAGAAGACCTAACAGGGGTCCTCAAACTTTTTAAACAGGGGGCCAGTTCACTGTCCCTCAGACCGTTGGAGGGCCAGACTATAGTTTAAAAAAAACTATGAACAAATTCCTATGCACACTGCACATATCTTATTCTGAAGTAAAAAAACAAACGAGCAAAAACACCCACATGTGGCCCGTGGGCCGTAGTTTGAGGACGCCTGAAAACATCCAGCCTGAAACAATTTGTCATTTTGATAATTATGAGTCCAACCTCAGAGACATATTACTCTTTTGCATGAACAATGGGAGGCCTGTTAAGCTCCCACCCAGAAACTGCTATTTGGGTATTGTGGAAAATGCCTATCGTTCTTAGCGTGTCCTACGGCATAATTGCTCTGGTCTATCTCACCCTGGTGGTCTCTCAGAAATGGTGTGGGAATCATTACAGAATGAACCACACAATTAAGCTAATTATTCTAAAATTCTAATAAAATGCAAACTACTTTTAATAAACTATTCCCCATCAACATTATAATGTTATAGTATACATTATAAATCTCCTTCATTATAGAGGTCTACTTGAAGTCTTCCTTTCTCTCCTTATCTTTGAAACCAATTAATGTCTTATGCCCATACTATAACCTTAAGATATTTTGTGAATTCCAATTCTTCTGCCTTTTCTCCCCCTGGAGTTACTTCCACCTAGAGAACAAATGTCTGTCATTCCCACTTCCCTATTACCACTGGGGTTTTGGAGGTCTTCTTTCTCTTGTTAATTCTTCTTAATTGTTTTTCTGACCCTGTGGTAGTTACCAAAGATGCTTTAAAAATAGGTCACAAATATATATTTTTATAAAGGGACAATTGTATTATGACTCACTTGCAAGTCTTAAGGGTATTGTATGTTGAGAGGTCATGCTAAGAAAAGCAGAAATTCTTCTATACAGTCGTGCACCATGTTACAGTGTTTTGGTCAATGGCAGACCACATGTACAACAGTGGTCCCATAAGATTATAATACAGTATTTTTACTGTACCTTTTCTATGTTTAGATATGCTTAGATACACAAATGTGTACCATTGTGTTACAATTGGCTACAGATTCAGTACAGTAACAAATTGTACAGGTTTATAACCTAGGAGCAATAGCTACACCATATGGCCTAGGTCTATAGTATGTTATGTCATCTAGGTTTGCAAAGTATATTTCATGATGTTCCCATAATGACAAAATTACCTAATGAGGCATTTCTCAGAATGTATCCCCATCATTAAGCAATGCAATAATATACCTTCCTTGTTCTCTCCCTCTCTCTCTCTGTCCCTATCTCTATCTCTGTCCCTAACTCTCTATCTGGAAGTAGGATATAAGGATAATAGATGAGATGATTTTCTACTGCTAGATCAGGAGATAATCTTTTTGCCATTATAATCATGGGCTTTATCAATGAAGCAAAAGAAATACAGGCAGTTTGCTGTTCTTGTAGACTATTCAGAGGCCTAAATGTATTAAAATTGATGTATCATATCAAATAGACATTTAATAAATATCAGACTCAAACTTCACTTATTATGTTTTCCTGTAAGTTGAGAAACTTGTAGGGTTTTGGGAAAGAGAAAGGAAAACATAATATAGTGAAGCCAAAATTGATCTTTTGGGCTAATTTTGCTTATCTAAGATGGAAAAAATAATAATTCTGTGGATGGTTAACATATGGTTATAATTGCAAAGGTTTTTAGATGATTAGCTAGCAGACACTAATGAATTTTAAAGAAAATGTTTCAATATCAAATTTCGTTTTTGAGACCATCTACATTTTTAGAAGCAATACAATAAGACTAAAATAAAAAATAACCTTGAAAATTTTGTTTTTCTTAATAGGTAACAATTAAGCTTTAGAATTGTTCCAGGCTCGATGTGCTTCTGCTTAATTATCCTTCTCTCCTTGTCATCCTCGCCACATGTATTATCACCCAAAAAATGTTTATGTATTTAGTGTAAAAATAATGGCTGCCTCTTACTGAGTATCCTCCACTTGAAGACTGCACTACACACCTCACAGACGTCATTTCACAACCACTCCACAAAAAGGTAGTCAGATCTCACAAGTGCAAATCCAGCTCTTTCTACAGCATCGGAGAGTTACTTGTTGATTTCTACATAAGTCAAAAGACAGGTTTATTACTAAATAGTTTTAAATTTGCACAAAATTTTTCTCCTCCTTTTCTATATTTCCTCTTCATACCTGGAAGGTATTTTTCAGCATAACTTCTACTCTGCGTACCCCTCTCCCCCTCATCAGCTATGAATAGTGCTGATGGCTGAAGTTCCTGTGGAGCTCTCCAGGCATGACCCAGTAGCAATTAATTTAGTGATTGTCAGAGCAGATAAACAATTCTCTGTCTCTCAATGGCTGGCTACATAAAGTATCACCAGAAAGGTATATTCTTAAATGCAGATTTTGAGGGCATTTCCTTCAAATGATTCTGTTTAGTTGAGCTGGGCAGAAGCCGGGGAATTCTCTTTGACGGCCTTCTGAGATGGTTCTCATTCACAGGCAGGTTGGGAAACCACTGGCTAAAGCAAAAGCAGAATTGATCATAATTCTTTAATGCCAAGATTAAGAATGAGTCTGCTATGCATTAGACTCACCTTTTGAGATGTTTTAAAATCCTGATGCTCTGGCCCTAGCCCGGATCAATCACATCAGGGTGTTTCAAGGTGGGGCCTGAGCATCAGCATTTTTTAAAGCTCCTCAGATAACTAAATGTGCAGTCAAGGTTGAGAACCACTGCTTTAATGGGTGGAAATAATCAGTCCAAGTTTGTTTTGTTTTTGTTTATCTCCTGGTTCAGCTTTCTCTATTCCTTTTCCACTCTCCGGGCTGCGGTTGTAGAGCTGTCACTCGGAATGTAATGATATGTGAACATCTGTCTGCAGTTTGATTGTAGCTCCAACAGAGAGCAGGGAACTGGGTCACAGCTTCTAGGTGGCCTGTCTTCCACTGGATCAAAATATTTAAGTATCCAAAACTGAAATGTGAAAGAAAAATGTATCCTAATTTCATTCATTTATCTAACAGATATTTAAGCTGAATGTAAATATTACCTTTGACTCGCTTAAAGACATGGGGATGATTTTCTGCCAGGTGCAGTGGCTTGTGCCTATAGACCCAGCTACTCAGGAGGCTGAGGTGGGAAGATTGCTTGAGCCCAGGAGTTGGAGGCTGCCGTGATCTCCGATTACTCCACTGCACTCCAGCCTGGGCAACAGAGTGAGACCGTGTCTCTAAAATAATTAAAATAAATTAAAAAGAAAAAAAAAAGATGTAGATTATTTTCTATTTCTAACTTGCTTACATACATCTACACACAAACTCTGAGAGATGCATACACACGTACACACACACAGAGTTATATGATCTCTCTTGCAAACTCTTGTTTAAAAGTTTGTGCCTTTGTATATTTCAGGACTGTGATGGGAAGAAAGGTGGGCAGAATTTTTAGGAGAGCTAGAGTCCAGATAAATTTGCCTGTTTTGTCTGTGTAAGACTGAACACACAATAGATAAAATTAAAATCTCAAAGATTATTGAAGGTTAGAGGTAAAGGTGTCAAAAACAGATACGACATGTTTACACAGCAATTCTCTGATAATCCAATTCTCAAAGGGCATTCTCAATAAAAGTTTTAAGTTGAGTTAAGGGGATAATTCAGACTCCTCAGAGAAAATCGGAAGCCAGTGGCTGACACAAAGCAGCAGTGAGCATCCAGTGTCAGGCCATCAAAGCTTAATGAAGTGACAAAGGATTGGAGGATTATGAGTCATCAACACCTGCTGGCACTTTTTCTGGAACAGGTTTGAATATGCTTTTTATCTAAAATCTAGCCCCATTTTTTTTTTCTCCTAGTGTGTTGGAATCTGGTCCAATGTACTCTAAAATCACCTCAAGGGTTGTGATCCTTTCCTCAGTTTCTGTCATAAGAACACAAAATAAGATAGCAAGAATCTGACTGGTGATTGGAAAGTAGAGAAAAATTGAAAATTATCCCCAGTTATGTCTAAGTCAATTGAAATCAGAGGATGAGCCCAAACTCAAGCAGGACAAGCTCAAAGTTTTATAAGCCAATTCAAAATGAGTTTGAAAACAAATTTTGGACCTAAAAGACAATGTAATTCAACATTCTTTAAGCAAAAAAAAAAAAAAATAGAACTTTAAAACAAGGCAAAATGCAAATATTTTATAAGGGCAGATTCAAGGGTAAACATATTTCACAAGTTCCAGTGACAGTACAAAAATCCTATTTAAATATGGGATGGTAGGAAGCTGACATTGTACGGCATTTAAAAAAAAAAAAAAAAAAGCACCAGACTGGGTATTAGCAGATCCTGATACAGTTTTAGCTCAGCCGGTAGCCAACAGCCCTGGGTGAGTCATATAAAATTTTCCGAGCCTTAGGTTCTTCACACTTAAAAAAGATGTAAGGAATAATTAGTATCTTTCACATCCCCAAAATTTCTCGTTCCATATATATTCAGAAACTTCAAACTTTGCATTGTCTGAAAGGCCTGCACATCTGATTATTTTATGTGAAATTACTTTAAAATTGAATTTCATACTTATAATTCCCTCCCCCATTAATAAACTAAAACCCAACCTGAATTTACTCTGCTTAAATTTAGTCTATAGAAAATTAATCAGGCTCTACTGAAAAACAGGAACGTTTCTGGAATTGGGAAAATGTTTCAAGGTAAAATATTTGTATAGAAAGTGTTTCTCCTTGATACCACATCCCAAAAATGTTTTAATTAAAGAAGATGGTGAAATCAAGAAACTATCTCTGGCAAGAAAGATTACGATTTTTACTATTCATGGATGGGATTTTTCCAATGTTTGACCAGCACACCATTCTCTTCCCTCTTGTAACTTCCTCATTCTCTTGAAATCCTTTCTCCCATCATCATCTTACATCCCACCCACAGAAAGACTTCTCTTAGCTCTCAGTTTCTTCATGAGTTTGTAGTTCAGAAAACTGCCTTGTCCCTTCCAGTAGGCTTTACTCCTTTCCTCCAAGTGATTTAAATATTTGACATCATTGAGGTAACTACCTTTGTTCTTCAGAAACTCATTAGCGATCTTGAGGCAAGTCTTGCTAATAGGACCTCATCCTTATCAGCAATGGTATGTCTTTAGCTATATTGTCTCATGTCATGGCAACTCTCCAGTTTTGAAATGAATAAAGACTCCTGATTTACCATGCAATTCACAGAAGCTAAAAGGTGAATCCTATTGCAACTCTGCATTGATTTAAAGTAAAGCACAGAGCAGCTTACCATGTAATTCTGATGTAAAACACTATTGATTTACTGTATGATATATAGAAGTTCACGGTGTAGCTTTATTGTGAGACTCTCACCATGCAGTAGCATGAAACCTACCGATTCACTTTATGGTGAAACTCTGATTTAATATGGATCCCAAAGGATTTCATTGTGTCTTGCTATAGTAATAAAACTCAAAATTTCATTAATCCCTTGTGAATTTCTCAGTAAAAGCCCTTTTGTAGCCTGAAATGTGGCTTTAGCCAAACATGGACAATGACAAGCTCAGTCTTATTATGTGGAAGTCAGGAAAACTCAACCTCAGGAGAACATCTTCTGGATTAAGACATGTGTGTTACTAATAATCTTGGTGTGTGTGTGTGTTTTTTTATTTGTATTTTTTGTCATCACATTCTTTAATAATAAAAATATCCATACTTTTATATTTTTTAACAGGTAGTATTTCAGAGCGATTTTTCTCTCTCTTATAAGAATCCTGTGAAGTAGACAGGGTAAAAATTATCCTTTTTTTTTATTTCAAAATATTACGGGGGTACAAATGTTTTTGTTACATGGATACACTGTATAATGCTGAAGTCAGAGCACTCAGTGTGCCTGTTACCAGGACAGTGTTCATTGTACTGATAGGTAAGTTTTTATCCCTCACCCCCCTTCACCCTCCACCCTTCTTAGGTTTCCAATGTCCTTTACATCTCTTTATGCTTGTGTGTTTACCCATGATTTAGCTCCCAATTATTAGTAAGACCATGTGGTATTTGTTTTTCCATTCCAGAGATACTTCACTTAGGATAATGGTTTCCGGTTCCATCCAAGTTGCTGCAAACAATATCATTTCATTCCTTTTTATAGCTGAGTAGTACTCCATGGTATATATATACCACATTTTCTTTATCCACTCATGAATTGATGGGCACTTAGGTTGATTCTATATCTTTGCAATTTTGAATTGTGCT
The DNA here is from genome assembly GCA_008086735.1 of Cheirogaleus medius. NCBI lineage: Eukaryota > Metazoa > Chordata > Mammalia > Primates > Cheirogaleidae > Cheirogaleus > Cheirogaleus medius. Next base: position 24,599,394 of record VBSM01000361.1, read on the forward strand.
GTGATGAACACTCAAATGCAGGTATCTTTTTTATATAATGACTTATTTTCCTCTGGGTAGATACCCAGTAGTGGGATCAGCTCTTTGGGAAATCTCCAGACTGTTTTCCATAGAGGTTACGCTGGTTTGCAGTCCTACCAACAGTGTATAAACATTTCTTTTTCTCTGCACCCATACCAGCACCTGTTGTTTTTTGACTTTTTCTCTAATAGCCATTCTGACAGGGGTAAGGTGGTATCTTATTATGGGTTTAATTTGCATTTCCCTGATGATTGGTAATCTACTCAATAAAAAGATGAAAGATTTTGCCCTCATCAAAAAAATCATTAATAACAAAGTTCATAGTATAAATATGTCAAATCTGGAATGGAAAATAACAATGTGATCATATTCAGTGTTCATCTATTTTAAGATTAGCTATATTTTATAAATACTTTGAGATTGCTTGTGAATATTTTAATTTGCCACATTTTAATTTCTATTTAGAAAAGCCTATTCATCATTATTTGAACTACAAAACTAAATAAGGTAGCACAGAATAAAGTAGATTATTATTCTGGGGATGATTTTTTAAAGTTTTCAGAAAAAAATGCATATTCTTTGGCAGAATTTCCAAATTTGAAAATTATATAGAAGAAGCCATAAAATGAAAATAATCATATGATGCTTCTTGTTCTAAATACCATGATTAATTTATAATTTTTTTATAAATTTAATTGTAGATACTCCTCATTGGAAAAGAATTTTTGTTTGAAAGGTTATCATAAATCTTTCACTCATTAGAGTAGGCTTATTTTCCTTGAAATCTAATAAAATTAGCTTTTTTCGGAAGAAACCTCAGTGTCAAAAATCATTTTTTGTATATGGTAGGTTTCTGTCCTTTGTATAAATTATTCAAATCTGCCTTTCTCTTAACCCTGCATATTTCTTCTCTGACTTATCATAAAAATGTACTTAGTAGTAAGAAAATGAGTGAATAGCCCTGCATTTCAATCCTTTCTATTGTTCAAGAAATACCTTATGATTTAGTGTGCCAGAAAGATTTCTTTCAACTTTATAGGCAGATAAAAATCCAGGCTACATGAGATTTACCAGAAAGTTCCATTTGTGAATATTCTCTTCTTCTTACATATATATAGAATATAACTTCAAAAAATGATGTTTGAGGGACTGCTTGAATCTGATATAACATTATATTTTCTGTCAGCCAAAGACTAAATACCTCTGAAGTCTATTACAAGTAACAAAGTAAATTTTATAAAAATCACACATACGCACAAAAAAGTGCTCCCTTATTCTGTCCAGAGCAATGAAAATTATGGAGAATGGAAAGCAGTAAATCAAACCTAAAGTCCAGAAGATATTGGGGTTAAAAGCCTAAAACAGTTCTCTGCACTTGCTTTCCCTAAATACCCCCCAGCATACCTTTTCCCAAGGGAAATCCTTTTTTTTAAACTGTAGCCCCCAACTCAGAGGTCTCAAACCACACAGATGGGGTAAAGAGAAATCCATCTTTTCTCTCTCATCACACACAAAAAATTCTGTAGATCACTTGCAAATGCTTGATGCCTATTTAATGAATGCCAGCTACTATTTTAGATAGTTTTACATGCATTAACTAATTCAATCCTCATATTGATTTTTGAGGTTTTATTATGATCCTCATTTTACAGATGCAGAAACTGAACACCGAAGGTTTAGAAAACCTGCCCAAGGACTCAGAGATAGTAAGTAATGGAGCTGGGCCTCTAACCCAGACAGTCTAATTCCAGAGACTGTGCTATACAAGACTACACTAAACTTCCTCAACAAGCATAATGACGTCACTTTTTCACATGTACGGTTGTGTGTGTTTTTATGTAGAGATTTAGATTTATTGTGGATAAATACATTATTTCCCCCTCTCTCGTTACTCTGTGTGCGTGTGTGTGTGTGTGTGTGTGTGTGTGAATCTGATGTAAATAATGCATCTCAGAATCCTTTACAGGAATATGGACAAATGCAATTTGTAAAATGTGTTTTCCTGTTGTGCATACATATTCTGACATGGCTAATTCTGTCCTATGAAAAACTGAGCTTATTACTAAAGAGAATTAAGAAGCATTGTATAACTCCAGCCAGTATCACACAAAAATCACGTGACCTCTTGACTTGGCAAGAATTTTCCCTCCTAGGAATATCAGATAGCTCAATAAGGCTAAATGTGATGCCAAAATTCTATTCTTAAAAATATCCCAAACCAAATAAGTTGGAAGCCATTCAATCAGAGACTATTCTTTATGGAGTCCCTCTCCCTCTTAAAAGGAATAAGTGATGAAATGAAATGAGATCATTCACATGTCAAGAAGCTCTTAACTGTCTTAGCCGCGAACTTGATTAATAGTCATCACCTAATAGCACAGCAGATCGCATACTTTTTTAAAGCATGTAAAAGCCTTCCTTGGGTATTAAGAAGATATTCTAGGTGCGAGAACAGCTGTTTGGCTTCTGTAGCAGTTTAGAATAGCAAACGTTAGCCCCAGGGGCGCAAGAAACTGGAAGCATGGAAGTAGCATCTTAAAAGCAGCAGAAGCCTTTGTGAATTTTTTTTCCCTTAGAATCAGGGCTATGGAAATCTCTGTGAACTATTGGACAGGTCTTGATCTTATAGGATGGTGCTTCTCAAAATTAAGCATGTAGAGAAATTGCCTAGAGCATTTGAGAAAACACACAATTCTAGGCCTGTGAGTTTCCATTTCTTTTTTATTATTATTATTATTTCAGAATATTATGGGGGTACAAACATTTTGGTTACCTGTAATGCCTGTGCCTCGCCCAAGCCAGGGCTAGAAGCCTGCCCTTCCCCCTTATAGTATGCTCCATCTCCATTAGTTGTGAGTTTACTTCTCCCCACCACCATCCCCCGCCCCTCCCGCACCTGACTGGCACCCAATGAATATTACTACCATGTGAGCACCTTAGCGTTGATCAGTTAGTACCAATTTGATGGTGAGTACATGTGGGGCCTGTTTTTCCATTACTATGATACCTCACTTAAAAAGGATGGGCTCTAGCTCTATCCAGGATAATATAAGAGGTGCTAGATCACCATTGTTTCATTGAGTAGAACTCCATGGTATACATATACCACATTTTTTCCTTTTTTTTTTTTATTTCAGCATATTA
>VBSM01000361.1:24609701-24624866 GCA_008086735.1 Cheirogaleus medius
ACACAGAAAATAAATTTATTAAAAGATATTAAGTAGTACACCAAATCAGGGAGGGCCAGAAAACCAATTTTGGAAGCTCTGCCTGACTGTTCCAGAAAGACTCTACAGTCACTAACACTGGGCAACGGCACCACCAAGGCCACCCCAGATGCTTCCGCTGGGACTCCTGTTGCTGGGCCTCCCTCAAACTTAGCCAGAGTGGAGTCCACGAGGGTTTTATGACTACGCCTGATTGACAAGAGTATTTGTACTGTGGCTACAAGAAACACTGGGAAGGTGAGGTTCTGACTTCTACTTTGGGAGACAGGAGTCCAAAGGGGAGGAATTTCACAGATATAAGAAAGCTATTGAAAGGGTCCACATGGCCAAAAAGCAGGACCACTTCACCCTGCTCTATTTTTTAATGATCTCCATCAAGTTGATCAAATTGTGTTTACTCAGGAGCTTTCTAGAAACAGAAAAAAACCGAAAGAAGTTCATCTAATGGCAGAACTGGTATGACCAATAACAAACCACAAACCATTGATTCTCTCAGTTGTCTCCATCTCTATTCCTCATTATCTCGGTATATGAATGTGTGTGTTATACTGGACAGGTATAGTATTGCATTATGCTTATACCATATACATTGATTGATTTGTTGGTTGATTAAACATTATTGAATTCTGAAACATATGCAAGGAACAAGAAATATAAATATGAAGATGAGTAAGATCTGTTCCCTTTGTTTTTAGAACTCACATTCTAATTAGGAAATGTCATGTAAACCACTAATTATAGGCAACATTGGAAGAGGTTTTTAATAGGGAAGGCACTGTGCACATAGGTAATGTTTGAAGATACAAGTTCTTACACCTATAATAGGAAGCCCAAGGTTAAAGATATTGTCCAAGAATACCTGTATCGTAAGCATATTAGTAAGTCTATTTTGTTAAGCAAGTGACTAGAGATATGTCAAGAGACTGTTCTGTGTTGCTGATAAGCTCAGACTTTACTGAGTGCTTCCAATTTTTATTCATATTAAAGTTTTTAGATCTTTCATTGCCTTCAAATCATCATTTCAAGCTTTGTTGTTATTCAGATACTGTAAAATGAAATTTTAGAACATAAAACGTCCTTGAAAATAGAAACTTCTTACTATGATACTAATGTTTTAGTTTCTAGTCTTAAAACATTATCATTTTTAATTTACATTTCTTATGTATACTCATTTAATAACCAACTTTAAATTCAGTAATCACATTTTCCCCTAAGCTTTGATTAGAACAATTATAGTAAATGAAAATAAGAAAGTAATTTGTGCAGAGAGATTCATAAAGCACCCTTTTCCAGTCATAAAGCAGCCTTCGAAATAGTTTTTTCCAGCATTAGGCCTATAGAAAAATTATTTCTGTTCTGCTTAAGATACACAGATCCTAAACACTTTCATTGTCTGCTCTTCTTCTTTGTCTTGGTCTCCCTTAGTACAATGGCTCCCAGCGGAAGCCTTAGCACACAAAAAGTGCTCAAGAAATGCTGTTGAATAAACGTCTGACCCTCTTCACCTAAACCAAGAAGGTAGAAGCATCAGCAGAAAGTCCCTTCAACAATAAAAAGCCTGTGAACAGATAAAAGAAACAGAAAAGCAGATAACTGAATTTTTACATCTATCTACCTCAATTTTTCTTTAGCCCTAAATTCTCTTGGCCAATGCTTCCTTTCGTTTGCTTTAAAGACGGAGAATATACACCTGGACACACACCTAACTGAAATCTCTGTGGAGACTGCCACACCAGCCGCTGTTATAAACTGATTAGTAATCTACGGCTGAGTATTTTCTGTCAGCTCAATACTGTACACGTAACACTGAAAATAATATTCCCAGTTATATAATTTCTTCACACTAGCATCCTGAGTATTGTATTTTTTAAATTATGCTAATAATGTGTAAGAAAGAAATAAAGGCTACAAACACTGTGCTTAGCACAGTTTTTATAGCATCTTTTATTCATTATAATAAAATGAAGCCAAAGCACTCAACATGTGTCATGAATGCCCATAGACTATGAAGGGGTCTACACAGCTCTACTAGGATGAGAGACAACAGAATTTTTTGAGTGTGTGGATCCCTCTGATTAACTCAGATTCTCATTTCTAGAAGTAGAAACACCGAGAAAGTGAACTTTCACTGTTCTTTTACTTCTATTCTTTCATGCCCAAATCTCCCAAATGCCTCACTCACACACACGCGCACACACACACACACGCACACAAGCGAAAGAGTTTTATTGTTTTATTGCAAGTAACAAAGAACCAAAATGACAGTAGCCTAAAGGAGATAGAAGTTTGATTCTTCCTCAGGTAAAAATCTGGATGTAGTTTAGTCAAACTGCGTCACAAAGCGGAGGTTCCACCTTATTCCTCACCTTGTGGAGGGAATCTCCCCTCCCGAGGACATTATCCCAGCCACGTTACCCGTAGGCCAGTCAGCAAGAAGGATAAAGGCAAAAAGATGGAGAAAAGGCAGAGTACACAGAATTTGTCCTTTAAGGAAATGTCCTAGAGTTCCATATAACACTTCCACTTACATTTCTTTGGCCTGAACCTAATAACATGAACACATTCAACCATATGAAGGCTCAGAAATGTCATTTTTATTTTTCACTGCATTTCCAACGGACACATTGAGCTTTTATAATACTGAGAACAGTGCGAAAAATGAACATTAGCCAACCTAGCAAGCTGCTATGGGATTCCTCCTTTTCTATGTAATGTGTGGGATTTCATTCTCTCGGAGGTTTCAGGGCAAATTCCTTTCCTTCTTCATCGACCCTACATTACCTTTCTCTCTACCCCTTAATCCACCCAAAACCTTTATTGTGTATCCAGATATGCTTCTGTTCGTAAAAGAAAGGAGGGGAGCAATTAGTGAAGGGCAGACCAACTTTCACTCTTTAAGCTACTGAGGACTAAGAATTTTAATAGAAGAATCTGAGCCAAATTCTAATTCTCTGCTTGTGAGTTTGCTATCTAAATTGAGACCACAGTCAGTTTTAATTGAACATAAAATCTCCCGCTTGATCCTAAGCAGTAGAACAGTGTTTTCATTTGCTAGTAAGTGGATTTTGGACTTCTTCCCAAAAGAAGCTAAACTTTAGTGATAGTTGCAGTGTTATATCATTCAAACAAAGGCCCAGAACATATAATATTCTCTAGGGAGAGATCAACCTCTGTGGGCAGCAGAATCAGTCATTTAAATACAAATTTAAGCTGCAAACACAGCCCTGGCTAGTTCACACTCCGCAAAGCACTAGAGGAGTCAGAAGGATGTCTAGTTGCAAAGAACCAAGCAAAGCAGGCAGAGCCCACCCACCCCCACACCCATACTCTATTCCATCTATATATTATGTATTGGACTTCTATATGGGGTATTGTTTAATGACAGGCTTTGACTACTTTTAAAATCTGACCTCATTATACTCAGCCCTAATTCTATGTCATATGGATTTGTTTCTTGAGAATGTTATAACCTTGAAGTTCCTAAGCCTGTCAGGAGCTAGCAGAGAAGGGTGAAAAGAGAAGACTTCACGGGAAAAATTCTGCTGACTTGTCATGATGACCTATTTTTGCAAAACTTTTCTTAACTTATTTAGAAAGAGCATAATGTTGCTTACAACCTACATCCTCTTGATCTAGGTTATATCTTGATTAGTGAGATTATATTAGAATATTTGTCACCCTGGCAGTTACAATCTAGGTGTATAATTGAAATTACTCCTTGGCTGGGCACAATGGCCCACACCTATAATCCTGGCATTCTGGGAGGCCAAGGCTGGAGGATTGCTTGAGGTCAGGAGTTTGAGACCAGCCTGAACAAGAGCAAGACCCTCATCTCTACCAAAAATAGAAAAATTAGCTGGGTGTAGTGGCACACACCTCCAGTGGCAGCTACTCGGGAGGCTGAAGCAGGAGGATCGCTTGAGCCCAGGAGTTTGAGGATGCTGTGAGCTATGATTATGCCATTGCACTCCACCCAGGGTGACAGAGTGAGTCTCAAAAAAGAAGAAGAAATTATTCCTTCTTGTTTTCCTTGTAGTCATTTAAATTTTGCTTTCTAATGTTTAAGTCTTTTTTAAAGTGTGTGAATATATTTATTGCCCAAAAAACTGAATATTCCTATCTAGGTCAACATACACAGAAAAATGACTAACTGTCAAGATCTAGTAAATTTGCATATTACAGCTTCACCACAACTTTATTGTTTATTTCTGTTATCAGAATCCTCTCAGCAGTCCCACTTCATCTGTCAAAATTCCATGGGACAAAAAAAAAAATCACAAAAACATTTGTAATCTTATTGTCATTAATTACAAAAGTTTGGTCTTTTGGTTCTGGTAGATTAGCTACTTAAGTAATAATCACATCTCTAAGTGAATAGTTAAGCGTTCTAATTCTAAATAAAATACTCTAAGAATTTATTTCTCTCAGCATCTGTTTCTTCATTTTCCAACTCATATTTCTTCATGGCAACAAAATATCGAATAAAAGTTTCCCCCAGAGCCTCTCTCAGACATTGATCTTCCTCCAGTGCCACAAGGGCATCTTCCAGTTTCAAAGGGATCTCAGAAGACTTGGATCGGTAAAGGTCTGCGCTCTCATCCGGGCCAGCCAAGACCTCATCGCTACCGTGAAGTCCATCTAAGCCTGCAGCAACAGTGGCAGCCAGCACCAGGTAAGGGTTTGCCGTTGCCGAGCCTAGTTTATTTTCTATCCTCGTGCCTTTCTCGCCATGACACTTGATGTTAAACGCACAGCTGTTGTCATTGTATCCCCATGTCGTAGGCACACTGTCCTTCAGGTCTTTACTCTCCTTGGCATAACGCTTTCGGCAGCTAACAGCAGGTGCCATCAGGCAGCTGAGAGCAGCAGAGTGCTTCAAGAGTCCTGCCAACCATTTCTTCCCAGTGACCGTGAGCTGCTCAGTTCCAGAACTGTTGCAGAACAGGTTTCTCTTCCCACCAACATCCCAGAGACTATGAGACAAAATTCCTGAATTGCAGAACCCGGTCTCGATGAAAAAGCTTGCAATGTAATTATATTTCCTTGCCACTTCTTTGACACCTGTTCTGAGAGTGAATGCGTTATCAGCTGAACTAATGCCAAATTCGGGCAGAAAACAGATTTCCATCTGACCAGGCCTGGTAGAGGAGGAAAAGCTCTCGACGTTGGCTCCTGTGTGATATAAGCCATCAACGAGTTCCTGCATGAAGGGCTGGTCGTGGTCGTTTAGTAACGTTGTTGCAGGAAAAGATATGGTCTTTGAGTTGATAATTTCAGGCACACCAAAAATGCAAAAATCATAGATGAAAGCAGAGAGCAGGGAAAAGCCAGAGTCCTGCAGCTGGTTCAGCTGCCTCTTTGCAATGTACCTTGGGGAAGTCAGCAGAGGCTCCCCGGTCACAGTGAAGGTGTCGCATATCACTCTTGCAGTTCTCTCAGCCCATGGCAAAACTCTAAAGGTCGATAACTCTGGCATTAGGACTATGTCACTGTTAAAACAGGTGGCTCTTATGTGATTCACTTCATTGTCCCTAGGATTCGGTATCAGTTCAAGATAACCTCGGGGCATGTAAACGCCATGGATCACTTTTTCCTAAAGAAGGAAAAGGATAGAGTAATTAGGTCTTGAAACCTGAAAACAAACAAAAACATTGAAAAAGAGCCTCGCTAATGAGAAAAAAAAAATGTGTTTTGCATCTGTTGGTTAACACTAACTTGATCTCAGATAAATTTTAAATATTTTAAAATAAAACCCCCAAAGGTACCTTGATAAACAACTCAATATTGTAAGTCTTGAAGGCTTTATATGCTCTTAGATCTGAAAATAGCCATTATAAATAAGAGATATAATGATAAAGAAAATCTCTTTGTAGCAGAAGACTAAGGCAAAGCCTTATGAAATTATTTGAAATAATCATAATCACAAGTACTTTTTAAAGCCCTCATTTATATACTATGGTTGCTAACACTTCAGATAAGGCTTTATTTTGGCTTATTCCATTGTAACCCTGAGTTAATTGACTCTCAAAAGTCTACAGTGAAGAATCCTCAATTTTTCTTGCACAGGCGACTGTGGTCAGTCCTGTGGCACATGGGAGGGTTGTCCTCACGCCAGAGAAGACAGGTTGGCTGACAGCTGTACTCTTCTATTTACTGTTACAACTCATTTAAGAATCAACCACCTCACTGCCTCACAGTCCCAGAAACCTTATCTATGACTGTGGACCTAAAGCTTCAAATCTATCGTTTCTAAAATGTTGTAGCCTTCAAGTCAACATGAACTAGGTGTCAGCAAGTCTGCCTTCTATTCCTAACTCTTTCATTAATTGCTTCTGTGAAGTTAGGCAGATTTCTGGACCATGTGCTTCAGCTTCCATGTCTGTAAAATAAAAGAGTTAGACTAGATGATTGCTAAGGCACTTTCTAGCCATCTCTCCCTAGAGTTCAATAGATTTGGTCATTTATTTAACTTTTGCTGTGTGCTGGGCAATGGGGAAGAGATGAGATTATAAAGACACATAAAACAATTTCTAAAAATTGGGTATTAGAGATAACAACAAGGTTAAATTTTACATTAATTGGTGGAGAAAAAGCCCTGACTACAAAGTTTGGTTCCCATGGAGTCTGTAATAAAGGACTCCATGGGAAGTTAATAAAACATCCTAACATTCTACAGGCCAGCCTACTTCTTATGTTACCTCCTGATCCCAAGAAGCATGGCTCCGTAGGAGGGGCTGGTGCTACCAGAGACAATCTGCTGGTCCACTCTTTTGCCTTTGGCTGCTGCCTCCTTCACTTTCCACCATCTCTACTCATTATCAATGCTATTTTATTCTTTTTCCTTTTTTAAAAAATGTTAATAGACTTAGGAGGTACAAGTTGAATTCTTTTACATGTATATACTGTATAGTGGTGAAGTCAGGGCTTTTAGTGTACCCCTCGCCCAAATAGTGTACATTGTACCCCATAGGTAATTTTTCATTCCTCACCCCTCCCACCTTCTCCCCTTTTGAGTCTTCAGTGTCCATTATACCACTCTGTGTGTCCTTATGTAGCCATAGTTTAGCTCCCGCTTACAAGTGAGAACATGTGGCATTTATTTTTCTGTTCCTGGGTGACTTCACTTAGGATACTGGCTTCCATTTCCAACCAAGTTGCTGCAAAAGACATTATTTCATTCTTTCTTATCACTGGGTAGTACTTTGTGGTACATATATGCCACATTTTCTTTATCCACTCATCAGTTCATGGGCACTTAGGTTGATTTCCATTATCTACACATATTTTCAAATGCCATTTTGAAGTGACTGAGCCAATTCTGCTTTTACTAATCATAAAGTTGAGTGAGCCAAGCACTATTCCAGTGGCTACTTAATTTTTCAATTCAGTCAAGGACTGGTACATGTAAATTTTATACACACACACACACACACACACACTGTGGGATCTTAGAATACTGTAGTATGGAATCCTTTAATTCAAATTTTTACTGTAGGAAATCACGTTATTTCCCTACTTGTTAGTTTTTAGTTTGACGATTTGTATGTTAGTTTTGTATGTGTCTAAAATGAGAAATAATGTATTTTATTCATGAGACTTCTAAGAGTTTCTGCAATGTAAATTTGTGTTTGTATTCACTTGGCTGTGAATAGTGGAGAACAGCTGGTTACCATTTCACTCAAATAGTCCTTCACGGACTTGAAGAATGGTAAAAAGTCACACTTTATTCTTCAGGCCATGTAATCCATGTTTTTGTGAGCACTCTTTTCTAACACTATCATTTGCTTTATTCTTTTTTGGACATGCAGAATTCAAACTGCTCTCCATTAGTTGTAGGAAATATGCAAATATATATGAACATATTCATGACAAATTATCGTAAATTGTATTTATAGATATAAATCACAGGGGCAACTTCAGACTCCAATATAGATCACTATGGATACAATAAAAACTTTTTCAGAATAACTTAAATCCCTGTGACAACTGAAATTTGGATCATAGTAAAGGTTACCTTTTGAAATAAGCCAAAAATTAGTTATGAGTTCTATAGAAATATATCATGTTTTCATCAGATCAAAGAAAGAGCTCACATTATCTGCATATAATTTAAATAAAAATCAACCCTTTGATCAAACAAAGACGGTATAAGTTGGTTGTAAGGTTTAAATATGCTAACGTTTGCAAGGCATTTAGCACAGAGCCAGGTATATGGTGAGCTCTCTAAAAAGAGTAGACACCATTTTATCATAGGTTTCCCATTTGGCCTTTTCCAATTATATAAACAGTCTTTTTTCCATTCCTAGTAAATGGTCTGTTTTTAAAAAAAATCAATATTTTTTTGATTTAATAAGAAAGAACACTTAGGTCAAATGAAGAATAAAACGATATATTAAAGTTGAGCTGGTGCAATGAAAATAAGCACTGAACTGGAAGTGAGGAGTCACAGATTAATATCCGAGCTTTGCTACTAACTGCATAATTTTAGGAAAGCTATTCATAATTTTTCTGGGCCTCACTTTCCTCATTTACAAGTGAAGAAGATGGATCATATTACCTATTTGCTTTCATGGTCTAACAATAATGTTCAAATTGATATTTTATTTTTCACAAGTAGAATAAATAGAATAGAAAATAGAAATGACTCAAAATTATTTTTATAAAAATTGAAGTTACTTTTTACTAAGCCATGTGAAGACTCAAACTATTGATTCCACTCTTTGTTTAATGAATTTCCCATGCAGAATTGTGTGTGTGTGTACATATATACATATATATGCATTGTTTAGATAAGCATGCATAAAGGAACCTATTTTTAATGCCTATTCACAATAAATTTTCCAAAATCAATTATGTAATTGTAAATTACAAATATTCAAGAGAGGGCACACAGCAAGATAGCCAAATAGAAACCTCCCGCAGTTGTCCCTCTGCACGAACACCAAATTCAACAACTATCCACACAAGCAAGCAACTTTAGAAGAACCAAAAATCAGGTGAGTGATCATACTACATGGTTTTGACATTATATCAAGGAAAGAGACACTGAAGAGGGCAGAAAAGACAATCTTGCAATACCTACACCACCCCTTCCCCATCCCTCAGCAGTGCTGTGCCATCCCTCACCAAGTGGAGAGAGAATCTGTGTGCCCAGGAAAGTGAAGTGATTGTGGGACTTTGCATTTAAAACCAGGGCCAAACTGGCACAGGGGAATACGGCACAGGGCAGAATTCTGCCAGTGTCCATAGAGAGAGCATTTAGACCAGCCTGGCCAGAGGGAAATCCTCCACACCAAAACCCAGGTTACAGCTAGCAACACCACTGGCTGACAAAAAGCAGCCTGGGTCCTGGACTAAATTCATGGCAATTGGGCTACAAAGGCTACAGTCCTTGGGCAATTCCTGTTGGCTGGCGTGACACACTCTGTGGCCCCAAGCACTGACCAGCAAGACAAGTCTTGGTTCTGCACTCTGGCCAGTGGGCCACATTCCCACAGAATTACATGATGCCTTACCTGTGGTCTAGCTCTCCACCCCAGACCTGCTAGCCACAAGCTGACCCCTGCCACATACTGCCATTACACCTAGACCAGTATGGGTCAAACACCTGCAGCCCTGACACCTGTTGCCACTGCCTAGATACCCTTACCAAATAGCCACTCTCACCACTGTGGAAAGATCTGGGCAGAACAATCTCTCACAATATGCACTTCAGTGAAGAAGGACTTATCCAGCCCCCTGCCCAAGCTTCCAACAGTAGACTACGGACCAACCCACCACTCCCACTCCACATGAATATCCCCCAGCACTGGTCCAGGTCCCATGACCTGCCTAGGAACTGGCCAAGGTCCAGTGATGTACCCAGGCACCAGCCAAGTTCTTGTGACCCATCCAGGTATCAACTAAGGTCATGCCACCTGCCACTGTGGAGTAGGATTTGTACAGCCCCCTGCCCAAGCTTCCAACAGTGGGCTAGGGGCCAACACACCAGTATCAATGAATATCCCCCAGTCAGTCAAAAATGCAGAAAAAAGAATAAATAAGCACTCAGAGAAATATGGGGCTATATGAAATGAGCCAATATACAAATTATAGGTATCTCAGAGGGAGAAAAAGAAAAAGCAAAAAGCATGGAAAACCTATTTGAAGGAATGATTGAGGAGAACTTCCCTGGTATCACAAGAGATTCGGATATCCAGATACAAGATGGACATCAAACACCAGGAAGATTAATAACAAATAGGACTTCTCCAAGATACGTAGTCATCAACCTGGCCAGGGTCAAAACGAAGGAGAAAATTCTACAAGCTGCAAGACAAAAGCAATAACTAACCTGCGAAGAAAATTCCATCAGGCTAACAGCAGACTTCTCAGTAGAGACCTTACAAGCCAGACAGAATTGGGGCCTCATTTTTAATGTTCTTAAACAAAACAACTACCAGCCAAGAAATTTGTATCCTGCGAAATTAAGTTACATAAATGATGGAGAAATAAAGACTTTTCCATATAAGCAAACACTAGTGGAATTTGTCACTACTAGATCTGCCCTACAGGAAATGCTCAAAAGTGCATTACACAGTCAACAGCACAATAGATACCCACCAGTGTAAAAACACCCAAGTGTCATAGCTCATAATTCTCATAAAACAACAGCACAAGAGGGAAAACAAAACAATAATGTATTATCCAACATGATGAACAAAACCATATCCCACATATCAATACTAACACTCAATGTGAACAGTCTAAATGGGCCCACTCAAAAGATATAGAATGACTGAATGAATTAAAAAACACATCTCAAGTAATTACTGTTTCCAAGAAACACATCTAAACCACAAGGACTCACAGAGATTCACAGTTAAGGGATAGAAATAGATATTCTACAAATAGAAACCACAAATGAGCAGGTGTGGCCATTCTCATCAGATAAAACAGATTTTAAATCAACAATGGTAAAAAAAAAAAAGGAGAAAGATGATCATTATATAATGGTAAAGGGAACAATTCAACAAGAAGACATAACAATCCCAAATATATATGCACCTAACACAGGAGTTCCCAGTTTCACAAAGCAAACTCTTCTAGATCTAAGTAAAAAAATACACAGTATCATCTTAATTGCTGGGGAATTCAACACCCCACTGACAGAACTGGACAGATCATTGAAGCAGAAAATGAATAAAGAAACATTGGACTTAGACTCTAGAAAACAAATGGACCTAACAACATTTACAGAAAATTCTACCCCAAAACTACTGAATATACATTCTTCTCATCAGCACAAGGGACATTGTTCAAATTGATCATATCTTAGGTAACAAACCAAGTCTCAGCAGATTCAAAAAAGTCAAAATCATACCATGTATATTCTCAGATTACAGTGAAATAAAATTAAAAATCAATTCCAAGAGAAACACTCAAAACTATACAAAGTCATGGCAATTAAACAACCTGAAGGTAAATGATCCTTGGGTCAATGATAAAATTAAGATGGAAATTAAAATATTCTTTGAGCTAAATGACAAAGGGGACACAAGTTTTCAAAATCTATGGGATACAGAAAAAGCAGTATTGAGGGGAATGTTCATAAATGCCTACATCGAAAAGACAGAAAGATCACAAAGTTAACAACCTAATGTCACAATTTAAGAAATTAGAAAAAGAAGAACAAACCAAACCCAAGTCAGTGGAAGAAAAGAAATAACTACACTCAGAGCAGAACTAAATGAAATGGAAACCAATAAAACAACACAAAGGCTCAATGAAACAAAAAGTTGGTTCTTTGAAAAGATAAACAAAATAAATAGATCACTACCAGATTAACCACAAATAGAAGAAAAATGACTCAAATAAGCTCAGTTGCAAAGGAAAAGGGAGATATTACAACTGATACCACAGAAATACAAAATATCATCCATGAATACTATGAAAACTTCCACACAAACTAGAAAACCTAAAGGAAATGGACAAATTCCTAGAAACACACAATCCCCCAAACATGAATTAGGAAGAAATAGAAATCCAGAATATTTCTCTATAATGAGTAGTGAGATTGAAGCAGTAATAAATCTCCCAACACACAAAAAAATCCTTGGACCAGACAGATTCATAGCTGATATCTACCAGGTCTATAATAAAGGACAGGTACCTATCCTACAAAAACTATTCCATAACATTAAGAAGAAAGGAGTCCTCCCTAACTCATTCTATGAAGCCAGTATCACCCTAATAGCAGGGCCAGGAAAAGGCATAATAAAAAAAAAGAAAACTACAGGTCAATATCCCTTATAAAAATACATGTAAAAGTCCTCAATAAAATATTAGCAAACCAAATTCAACAGCACATCCAAAAGATAATCCACTATGATCAAGTTGGTTTCATCCCAGGATGCAAATTTGGTTTAACATACACAAATCAATAAGAAAATGAAGGCCATTATGATCATCTCAATAGATGCAGAAAAAGCATTCAATAAAATCTAGCACTCTTTCATGATAAAAAAAATTCCCAACAAAGTAGGCATATAAGGAACATATGTCAAAAGTATAAAAGCTGTATATGACAAACCCACAGTCAACATCATACTGAATAGGGAAAAGTTGAAAGTATTCCCCCTAAAAACTGGAACAAGACAAGGGTGCCCACTGTCACCACTTCTATTCAACATAGTACTTGAATAGACCTACCAGAGCAATCAGAGAAGAGGGGGGGAAAAAAGAATGTCAAAATTGGGAAAGCGGAGGTCAAACTATCCCTGTTTGCTGATGATATGATTTTGTATCTAGAAAGCCCTAAGGGCTCCACCAAACGACTATTGGAATTGATAAATAAATTCAGCAAAGTCTCAGGTTATGAAATCGATGCACACAACCAGTAGCATTCCTACATACTGATAACAGTCAAGCAGAGTGTCAAATCAAGGAATCAATACCATTCACAATAACTACAAAGAAAAAAATATATAGAAATATATTTAACCAAGGAGGTGAATGACCTCTACAATGAAAATTAAAAAACACTAATGAAAGAAATCACAGATGACACAATCAAATGGAAAAACAACTCTTGCTCATGGATTGGTAGAATCAACATCATTAAAATGTCCATACTCCCCAAAGCAATTTACAGACTCAACGCAATCCCCATCAAAATACCAATGTCATATATCATAG
This sequence comes from Cheirogaleus medius, assembly GCA_008086735.1. Lineage (NCBI taxonomy): Eukaryota > Metazoa > Chordata > Mammalia > Primates > Cheirogaleidae > Cheirogaleus > Cheirogaleus medius. The sequence continues at coordinate 24,622,917 of VBSM01000361.1, forward strand.
ATCCAGGGAAAAAAAACTCCTAAGCTTCATTTGGAACCAAAAAAGAGCCCAAATAGCCAAATCAATCCTAAGCAAAAAGAACAAATCTGGAGGCATCACATTACCTGACTTCAAATTATACTACAAGGCTATAGTAACCAAAACGGCATGGTATTAGTATAAAACTAGAGATATCTAACAATGGTACTAAAGAGAGAACCCAGAAATAAAACCATATACCTACAACTAAATGATCTTCAACAAAGCAGACAACAAAACAGTGGGGAAAGGATGCCCTATTCAGTAAATGGTGCTGGGAAAATTGGATAGCCACATGCAGAAGAAGGAAACAGGTCACCTATCTCTCACCATTTACAATAATTAATTCAAGATGGATAAAAGGCTTAAATGTAAGGCATGGAACCATAAAAATTCTAGAAGAAAATAAAGGAAAAACTCTTCTAGACATCAGCCTAAGCAAAGAATTTATGACTAAGACCCCCAAAGGCACATACAGCAACAATAAAAATAAATAAATGGGACTTAATTATATTTTAAAGCTTCTGTACAGCAAAGGAAATAATCAACAGAGTGAATAGATAACCTATAGAATGGGGGAATATATTCACAATCTATACATCCAACAGAATGGGAGAATATATTCACAATCTATACATCCAACAAAGGACTAATATCCAGAATCTACAAAGAACTCAATCAAATCAGGAAAAAAAATAAAAAACCACAAACAACCCCATCAAAAAGTGGGTAAAAGACATGAACAGAAGTTTTTCTAAAGAAGATAGATTCATTTCCAACAAACATATGAAAAAATGCTCAACATCACTAATCATCAGGGAAATGCAAATTAAAACTACAATGATATACCACCATACATACCCCTATCAGAATGGCAATTATTAAAAAGTCAAAAAAAAATAGATGCTGGTGTGGATGCAGAGAGAAAGTAGTGCTTATACACTGCTGGTAGGACTGCAAATTAGTACAATGTCTATGAAAAATAGCATAGAGATTCCTCAAAGAAATAAATGTAGATCTACCTACCATTCAATCCAGCAATCCCACTGCTAGGTATCCACCCAAAGGAAATAAAGTCATTTTATCAAAAAGAAAGCTGCATGCCAATGTTTATTGCAGACCAATTCATAATTGTAAGAATGTGGAATCAACAAAACTGCCCATCAATTCATGAGCAGATAAAGAAAATGTGTTCTTCATAAATTCTTGGCCCAGGTCAATGTCTAGAAGAGTATTTCCAATGTTTCCCTCTAGAATTCTAATAGTTTCACACCTAAGGTTCAAGTCTGTTACCCAGCATGAGCTGATTTTTGTGAGAGGTGAAAGGTGTGGGTCCTGTTTCAGTCTTCTACATGTGGTTATCCAGTTTTCCAAGCACCATTTATTGAATAAGGATTCTTTTCCCCAGTGTATGTCTTTGTCTGCTTTGTTGAAGATTAGTTGGCTATATGAGGATGGTTTTATATCTGGGTTCCCTGTTCTGTTCCACTGGTGAATGTCCCTGTTCTTTGCCAATTACAAGCTGTTTTAATTACTATAGCCTTGTAGTATAGTTTGAAGTCTGGTAAATTGATATCTCCTATTTTGTTTTTATTGCCTAGGATTGATTTTGCTATACAGGGTCTTCTCTGGTTCCATATGAAGTGTAAAATTATTTTTCCTATGTCTGTGAAAAATGATGATGGTATTTTAATAGGGATTGCATTGACTCTGTAGGTCACTTTGGGTAGTATAGACATTTTAGCAATGTTGATTCTGCCAACCCATGAGCATGGTATGTTCTTCCACCTGTTTATATCCTCTGCAATTTCCTTCTTCAGTGTTTCATAGTTCCCCATATAGAGGTCTTTTACCTCCTTAGTTAAATATATTCCTAGATAGTTTATTTTCTTTGTTGCTATTTTGAAGGGAATTGAGTCTTTGATTTGGTTC
>VBSM01000361.1:24624966-24645052 GCA_008086735.1 Cheirogaleus medius
CACCTAAGTGGACATATAGGAATAACATTTATCGGGTGTCAGGCAGGTGGGAGGAGGAAGGAGAGGATGGGTATATACAAACATAATGAGTGAGATGTGCAACATTTGGGGGATGGTCACACCTGAGGCTCTGCCTCGAAGAGGGTGGGGGGGCATGGACAATATAAGTAACCTTAACATTTGTACCCCCATAATATGCTGAAATTAAATAAATAAATAAAAGAAAATGTGGTATACATACACCATGGAGTACTACTCAGCCATAAAAAGGAATGGAATAATGTTGTTTACAGCAACTTGGATGAAACTGGAAGACCATTATCCTAAGTGAAGTATCTCAGGGATGGAAAACCAAATACTATTTGTTCTCACTTGTAATTAGAAGCTAAACAATGGGTACATATGGGCACAAAGTGATATAAAAGACTTGAAAAACCAAGAAAGGGGAAGGGATGGTAAGTGTGGGATAAAAACTTACCTACTGCATACAATGAACACTATTCCAGTGATGGGCACACCAAAAGCCCTGACTTAAGTAGTATTCAAATTATCCATGTAACAAAAACACTTGTACCCCCTTAATTAATATTTTGAAATTGAAAAATAATATCAATCCTCTGCAAAGGTAAGCAGCATATTAAGTTTTATTTTTGTAAAAGGATGCCACTAAGGAAATAGTATAATATTCTAAATATGTAGCTTTTAGATGCCATTAGTGAAATAAATGATTAAAACTTGGCAAAAACTAAACAGCAAATGGTTTTATATTGAGATCTCTGGCAAGGTCCTGAATTGCCAGATATGTTTTCTTATTGATTGAAAGAGATGCATGTGAATTATACTCTGAGCCTGTCCACAGGAAACTTTAGATTTTGTTATCAAAATTAACTAACATGTGTTCTTGCCTTTGTGAAGAGGAAACAGTATCTATAGGTAGGTCCAAAGAATTCCTTAAGAAATAAGTTTGAACCTGTTGGAATTCTTTAAAAAGTATTTGTGAAGATGCCCAGTTTTTTACAAAATAAAGCAAATAAGAAAAATTATAATTTGATATTAAAGTGATACAAATATTATATATATTTACTTTTAAATAATTAAACACAGTGGATGCTTAACTTTTACACTTTCTTACATAATACTAACGTCCCTTCCTAAGAAATTTGATGTTTAATTAGCACAACAAATCAGTCATCAAAATAAACACATGACATAAACTGACCAAATAAATTCTAAAAATGCCTCAAAACAACAAAAATATAATGTTTCTTGATGTCACTATTTTCAGGAATTTAATAATATTAATTAATTCATCCAACAAGGTATTTTCTTATCAGAATTAGTTGCTGAAAGGGATATGCTTTTCATCTAACAAATTCTGTCTATTTAATAATTTTCCCTTTCATATTTGCTCTTGGGACTTCTGTTACAATTTTCTCATGTCAAATAAAATATAATCTTCATAATTGCAATAAGAAAGAAAAGAGAATTCTATGGAGGGAAACTATTCAAGGCAGAAGAATTAAAATTACCAGTCTTAATTAGTTTTGTATTTCTGTTGGGTAAAGAAATTGATGTTTGAGAACTGAGAGTATATGTTCAGCTCCTTGGAGAGCAATTATGTGTTTGGGGAGGAACAAGAGAGGAAACAAAATAAATTATTGATTTTCAGCTTGAATTGCTGTATAGATTACAAGAAAATAAGGAAGGGTAATAAGAACTATTTGCTTACTAATGGTCATGAAATTACATTCAATCACAACTGTATGTAAAACTCACTTGAAAAAAATGTGCAGGAATACTCTTAGACCTGGACACACCATGGAGATCTGTTGCTTCAAATCGCACAAACTGGAGGTGATTTTTGGCCATTGCTTGTTTAATGTATTTCATTCTAGAAGAGAGTTGAGGTGTGGTCAAAATTTGATTGATGTCCCTCGTGCAATCTGTAAAATAAAGAATGGTTCTAAGTCACTAGATCATGATGGACTGAGAAGCAAAAGGAGACTAGAGAATAGTGAATTAGTCACTATGATTACAATAAAAGCATTGTATGTTTTATCACTTCATTGGCTTGGGGTTGAAAATCTTATCTTTCTTACCTTGCCTTTATCATCTCCCCAAGATCATGTTTCTAAAAGTGGACGATTGTTTATCAGTTGGGACTGGGTTAAAGTTAACATTATTTGCATAAGTATATAGCAATACCATATGTAGGTACTTACAAAAATCCCTTTGCTTATGTAAATTAGAACAAATTTGCATAACTGGCACCATGAAAGTCTGTATGTAGATGACAATCATTGAAAAGAGTTTAGGCATCTTGAACTAACTGCTAATTCCTAAATTTAAAGTTTCTTTATGATTGAGGGTAAAATTGTTTGTTTTTATTTTCTGTTGTTTGATTTTGTTTTGGTTTGGGGTTTTTGTGTTTTTTGTTTGTTTTTTGTTTTTGTCAAAAGGGTTTTATATCTTTAAAATGACATCTGAATCTAAGAAGACTGTATCTCTCTATCAAATATAAAATGTAAGTAAGCAAACCAAGTATCTTTTTTAAGAATGAGAGTGTAGGAGATGAAAAATCTGGACTGCATACTCAATTTTAAAATTAGAAACATAAAAAAATGTTAAAGACTTTTAAGATAGTCTGCAAAGTCTAAAACTTCAGTGCTAGAAGATACTTTAGAGACAAATCATCTAATCTAGCCAACTCGTTAGCTTGAGTCCCAGAGTGATACAATGAGGTACTCTAAGTCACACTATCAATTCATTGCCAAAATTCAAAGTAGAATTCAGACTTCTTAACTCCTGATGGGTGGCTTATTACCACAAATTGTATGAATATAGCACATAGAAGGGTCAGGCACATGGTACAAATTACAAATGTTAGTTATTGTCAGAACTTTTAAGAGAGACAGCAGAGTGTAGTGGCTCAGCACAAAACACTGAAGCCCGTCTGCCTCCCTTCAAATTCTCTTTGCCCTGACAGCGATCTTACCCTCTTTGTGCCTTCGCTTCCTCATTGATAAAATATTACCTACTTTATAGGCTTATTATGAGGATTAAACAAGTTATTTAACAGTTACTAGCAGACAGTAAGCACCACATAAGTGCTACTTAAGCACATAAAGTGAGCACAATTATGCTAATCCTCGCAAACGGTACATGTCTACATCCAAACACCCATCAATCTGTCACATTGCTGACATTGAACAGCTATAATTTTAAAGTGATACCTGAGTATCCTTTTTCAAGATATAATTAGGCTTTAAAAAAATAAGTATAAAGATTGACAGTTTAAAAACCTAGATTAAGTAGATTTTAAGTACATGAAGCATGAGGAAAACAAATTACTGGTTCCACCTATGCAAATATATTACAGATAATGTCCTGTCACTGATACATTTGGCTACTCTGAGACTCCTGAGGCTTTATTTATTACTACCTTCCATTTAACACAAACAATTAAGCTGTAGCAATTACAATGTTTCATGCTAAATTAACAGTCGCTGTATTCCCAATCTATTCTGAAATATTGGGTGTTCAGCCCAAGATGAATAATGCTTTTTAAATAAAATGAAATTTGTAGGTATTTTAAAACATGGAAATTTTCAAATAATCAGTATTTTAAACATAATAAGCAATTATATACAAGCTATAAAGAAGGCATCTCCTATAAAAAGGGAAAAGGAAAATTTTATTGGCTCACCAGTAATAGGATGACAGGCAATCTTATTATTAATAGTTCTTTACCTTATCTGTATCTTCTAAATTTTCTACAATAAATATGTATTATTTTAAAATACAAATTATAGTCATCCACTCAAGATAGATTTTTTTTTCATCACCACATGCTATTCACACTAGATGTATATCTAGGAAGCAGCCCTGCCCTCAAAAAGCTTTATATTATTGAGTGAGGTGACTATAGACAATAAACATGCCATCAAATGCAAAGGTAGGATAATTTCATAAGTGCTGGAAAAAATAAATCATAATTACCTAGAGTATTAATTGTACGAGACTTAATCACAACATGGATAGGTCTAACCCTTGATTTACTTTAGGATCTCAAAGTTGTACTGGGACTGGACAGTGAGTACTATATATGTATTAGTTGGCTAGGGCTGCCATTAACAAATATCCCAGACCAGGTGGCTTAAGCAGAAATTTATTTTCTCACAGTTCTGGAGGCTAGAAGTCTAAGATCAAGGGAGTCAGCAGGGTCGTTTCTTCTGAGGCTTCTTTCCTTGGCTTATAGATGGCCATCTTCTTCCTGTATTTTCACACAGTCTTTCCTCTATGCATGTCCATGTCTTTTTATGAACACGTCATCATATTGGATTAGGGTTCACCCTACTGACCTCATGTAACATTAATTACCTCTTTAAAGACCCTATGTCCAAATTCAGTCATATTGTGAGATACTGGGGGTTGGGACTTTGTCATAAGAATTTTGGAGAGACACAATTCAGCCCATAACAGTATGTCATCCTGTTTCCATTTTCTTCAGAGTCCTTATTGCCACCTGCCATATTGTGTACTCACATGTTTCCTGTCTGTCCTTTCCCACTTGCATGTCAGCTCCCTGAGAGCAGAGGCTTAATTTTACTTGTTGCTGTATCCCCAGTCCCTGTAGCAGTACAGGCATACCGTAGGCACTCAATAAATATTGCTTTAATAAGTGAGTGTGTGAGTGAGTGAATGAATGAATGAATTAATTAATTAATACATCCGTTGTGGTTTGACCTTGTCTAATTAATAAGTAAAAATTGGCATCACGTATTTTAGTGGGTATACTAAGTATCAATTTTTCATTTAAAAGTTCAATTCTTTCACCCACTAGGAGAACCCTATCCAATCTAATTTCATTTTCACAGCATCAACTAATCTTGCTGCATCATTGTCTGAATTTCTTTACTTCAAATAAATCATACTTGTTACTTACAATTAAACCTTTTGGTCGGCCTTTGCCAGCTGCACATGATGAATAGCAGGAAGATAATTGCCAGTTCAGGGGCTCATTTGTTTTTCTTACAGTGTGGTTTCTGGGAGGTGTTCTCCTTTCCTACTCTCTCAGAGGACTAATAAATTAAATCAATGTGTTCTTACAGAGGAAGTTTTGCTGCTTTGAATGTTTAGGGAAAAAATAAGATAATATTTTTTTTAAGAAAATAAACCCTCAAAGCTCTATGGCCACTAGAAGGCCTTCGAGAAATATTGTCCGTGTTTAGTGACAATGAGGACATATTTCAGTTATAGAGAACAAGCCATGGTCACTTATAAAAGACAAATTGAATAGACATTGGGCCTTTAGAAATACCAATTCAAAAAAAGGAAAAGGGGCATTTGAGAGAACACTCTGTAACACGATCAGCTCATTGCATGCCCCGATGATCAGCCACACTCCTTTCCAAGGGTCTGCCGTCTTTCATCCACATGGCTACCGTGAGAGCCACCCTGTTAGTGCAAATGTGACTCTACTCTCAGCCCCATCATGTTAGCCCAGACAGTGTTGGAAAACTCAGGTGACAGAATAACCAGGCATGAAGCAGGAACAAAAGCGAAACAAAACGTGGAAAGGAAAGGGTGCTTTTTACCTTCAAAAAAAAATTATTTGGGGGAAAACTCAGGGTAGTTATCACAAAGAAGAAAATATCATATCAAAATTTCTTACACTTATTTTTTTTTTCTTTTTTTATTATCTTACACTTATTTTTGAGGTTAATTTTTAAATTATGTATTAGTGGTTTGGTTGTAGTTGTAATCTTTTTGGTACCTAGGGTCAGTAGAGAACTTAATTTATCCTGGGCCAAAGAGGGAGCTTCTTAGCTAACCAAGTTGAGTCAATATGGTACCCACACTCTGAAGTCACAGTTGATGGTGCCAACCAAGCTCATGACAAAGTTCTTTCTCCATATTTTTGGCTTTAGACTAAGAAATGGTAGAATCCATCTCTCTTGTGGCTAAAACTAGAACATATAAAACAAAGATCACAAACTGAAGGAGCCAACGTGGCCAGATGTTTTCTGATTAGTCTTCCCAGTATTTAGAAACTTTTTTTTTCAGTATATTACGGGGGTACAAATGTTTAGGTTACATATATTGCCTTTGCCCCACCCGAGTCAGAGCTTCAAGCATATCCATCCCCCAGACAGTACACACCGCACCCATTAGGTGTGACTATACCCATCCCCTCCTCCCGCCTCCCACCTGCCCGATACCTAATGAATGTTATTACTATGTGTGCACTTCAGTGTTGATCAGTTAAGTCAGTTAATACCAATTTGATGGTGAGTACATGTGGTGCTTGTTTTTCCATTCTTGGAATACTTCACTTAGTAGAATGGGTTCCAGCTCTATCCAGGATAATACAAGAGGTGCTAGATCATCATTGTTTTTTGTAAGTGAATAGAACTTGAATTAGTTGACAACACTTAACTATTAGAAAATTTTATGTCAAAATCTTGAGTTCACGCTTCTCTTGAAACTAGATTTGGCAACACTGGGTGGATATCTCTCCACAGCAACTGTTGGCTGGAGCTCTGAGGTAGCCTGGATGGGGCATGCACCCTCTAGTTCATGGGGTGGCAAATACTTTCCGTAAAGGACCAGATAGTAAATATTTGCAACTTTGCAGGCCACATGGTATTTGTTGCAACAACTCAACTACACCACTTTAGCACAAAAGCAGCTATAAACAAAACATAAACTTTATTTACAAAAACTGGCCAGCAAGTTGAATGTGGCCCTTGGGCCATACTGTGTTGCCCTCTGCTCTACTATCTCATGCCCAGTACCACTCCCTATTTTCTTACAGCAACCCACATTTGTATTACCTGCCTGACCCCTGTGAACATTTGTGTTGACAGCTCCTGATGTTAAGAGGCTGTCAGTGCTCGTGTTCTTCACTTCATGGAGAAATTTATGATGCCGAACCAGAGATAAATTCAGAGATGAGAGATGGTGTGGTAGGCAAAATGGCCTCCCCAAAAAGATGTTCACCGTCCTCTAATCCCTGTAACCTGTGACTGTGTTAAATTGCGTGGCAAAGGGGACTTTACAGATAAAATTATGGTTATGGATCTTAAAATAGGGAGATTATCTTGGATTATCCAGCTGAGCCCTTAAAAGCAGAGAACTTTCTCCAGCCGAGGACAGAAAAGGAATGTGGAAAAGGGGGAATTCAGAAAGATTCCAACTATGAGAAGGATTTGAGGTATGGTCTCTAAATATTAAACTGAGAGAGGCTTCTGAGAGCTAAGGGCCACCCTAGTTGACAGCCAGCAAGGAAACAGTTCTACAGTGACAAGGAACTGGATTCTCCCAACAATATGAATGAACTTGAAAGTGTATTGCTCCCTAAAGGCTCTAGATAAAAACTAAGATGGCAACACCTTGATTTCAGCCTTGCAAAATCTGAAGCAAGAAAGCTAGATGAGCCAACCCAGACCTCTAACATACAGAACTGCCGATTAATACGTTTGTATTTTTTTTAGACCCAGAATAAGAATTTTTATTTCAACATATTGAGGGAGACATGTGTTGTTTGTTTTTTGGTTTTTTGTATTTTATCTTTTATTTATTTTATTTTTATTTTTATTCCAGCATAGTATGGGGGTACAAATTTTTGGGTGATTTGTTATGGTGGCAATAGAAGACTACACATGTGAGGTCCTGATAGTGATTACCTCCCAGGCTCCAGTTCCTCCTTAGGCTCTGTAGGCATTAACAGTAGAGAATTTAATACTGCCCGAAGAGAGGTCTGGCCTTTGCCCTTGGTCCCTGGGAGGTAATCTCTAAGCCATTGGAATGTCTTGCCTGACAAGAGTGTCTTTGTTTACCTGGGGGCCCTAGGCCATGTCAGAAAGTCTAGCAGTGTCATTTATAGTGGGGACTTTGAGTCATGCAATATCAACTTGATCCCTAGAGGAACCAGAAACTGAAGTGAACCACTTAGCCAGTTAGCCAGGGAGCCCCAACAATGACTCTGGATGTCATGACACAGGTGATCTTTCCTGGCTGACAACACTCCATGCAGATTATCACACATCGTAGCCAAGAGACTAGCACAGTCCCTGACTCCACTGAGAGAGGACAAGTGAACAGTTTGTGCTTAGAACTTGCCTAGACTGCTCCATGGCTGAATTTAATCTGTTTCCTTTCAGTGTAATAAACTATAACCTTGAGTATAACAGCTTTCAGTGTATTCCGTGAGTCTTTCTCTCAAATTATTTAAACTAATGTTAGTCTTGGGAAACTCTAAAATTTAAAATTGGTATTAGAAGTGAGGGTAACATGACAGACACTGTCCCTCTGACTTCACATCCTGGTATATTCCCACCTTTCCAAAGCATATTTGTTTAACCCTTTCATTATAGATTTCCTTTTTTGACTAGTTTCTATCATTTGTATCTAAGAGAGTTTTAACCAACACGCTCATGTACAAAAGTAGTTACATCACTATCCATAAGCCAGAAACTTAAAATAATAGAATTTCCCTTTTAGAAAAGATTGCGGGGGGGGAAAAAAAAAGATTGTGAGATCTTCCGCTGCAACCCCCCTGTTTTCCAGATGAGCAGCCCAGAGGTAAAGAAAACAGCAAAGTACTTCATAAATGATAATTATTTTAAGTGTTCTGACTCACAGGCTAGCAATCCTCAACTAAAATCACATTATCTCTAATTCAAATACAAATTTATTTAGGATTAGTGACTAGAACCACATGCTAATTTGTTCCAGAACTTTAACCAATAAATCCTTACCAGAGTTTGGGTTAGATTCACCACTAGAAGCACTGGCTGATGTCTGGGGGGATGATGGTTTTATCATTACTGTCTGATCCTGGGAGTCCTTGTCATCGTGTGACAGATGAGACTTCGCAGAGTCAGGTCCCACGACTGGTTTGCTTGTATCTCCTAATTTGTGGCACACCATTTGGTTTCTGATCCTCTCTGTAGTAATAAGGAAAAATGTAAGCACATGTTGCCATTGTTTTCAACTGTCTTTTAATATGATGTCATTAATATGATAATGGAGAGGAATACTTTAAAAAGTATTGTATTCCTAGGCAGTGACATACCAAAGGGGAGGCAGTGGGAGGTGTCGCCCTAGTTGCTGGCCATAAGGGAATGCATTGTCTGTAGAGGATTTAAAAACAATAACAAAATCTACAAAAAGTTTGACTGCTTTTTATTGTTACCCTATGCTGTCAATTCCTACTGCTCCTGTTTTGGAAGACCATCATTCCTAGGATTGAGTCTGTTGTTGTTTAACTCCTAGTTTTTGCTGTGTTTCAAATCTGTTGGAGTCCAGTTGGAATTCCAACATGTGGTATAAAAACTTGTTCCATAAACTTTATGGCCTCCCAAATCCTCAATAATGATTTTTTTTTTTTTTGAGTCAGAGTCTTGCTCTGTTGCCCAGGCTAGAGTGCCATGGCGTCAGCCTAGCTCACAGCAACCTCAAACTCCTGGGCTCAAGCAATCTCCTGCCTCAGCCTCCCGAGTAGGTGGGACTACAGGCATGCGCCACCATGCCCAGCTAATTTTTTATATATGTGTTTAGTTGGCCAATTCATTTCTTTCTATTTTTGGTAGAGTCAGGGTCTTGCTCTTGCTCAGGCTGGTTTCGAACTCCTGACCTTGAGCGAACCTCCCAGAGTGCTAGGATTATAGGCATGAACCACCGAGCTCAGCCTGAAATCCTCAATAATGATCTTTGTAGTCATTCTCAGTACAGAAATGTGCTTCTCTTCCTACTCATATGTTGCTCTGTTTTGTCCTTTTTTCTTCTTCTTACTACTATCATCCTATTTCTAACCCTCTTTAAATTCTGAATATTTTGATTGGGTTTTTTTTTTTTACATATTTACATTGTAAGCTTATATTTGCCACCTTTTATGTCACTTATGTAGGAATAAATTTTTCTTTGTCCTTTTGCTTCTCCCAAAGAAAAAATGAAAATATTTTGTGAAAAGGAAGACCAAATAGAGATTGTTATTGACAGAACCATTTTTGAGGGATAATAGTAGTTACATACCACTTGAATTGGATATATCCATGTCTCCCACTTCAGTTGAACAAACATGTGGTTTAGTGACTTTCCTTCTTGTCCTTCTTAATTTATTCATCTTGCTGGCTTCAGTCTCATTGACTTCATCTTTTGCTGTATCCTACAATAATTAAAAAACAAAAAGGCAAATGACAGATCATGCAAACAAATAAACTTCGATGTCAGAAAGGTATGACAATTGAATAGCTAGATTTTAAAAAGAGCATAAGACACTTTTATAATGAGGTAAATTTTGTCACTTCCACAATCACTTAAATAACTCAAAATTAAGAAGCCCAACATTGTGCTGACAGACTGGATTTTCTCTATCTCCTTTTATACGTGGTACAGAAAATACCATTAAAAAAAATTAAGATCTTGTCTGCCTATTCAAGTTTTCTGTTAGGGTATGAGCTAGTGCATGCACATTTTGAGAAAGATTTCTCCAAAGTTTAGGATAGGAAGAAGAAGTGTATTGACTTTTTCCTGGGTGGAAATAAGGCCAGAAAATAGGGCCAGCACAGAGGTGGAGAAAGGAGGAATGTGCTGGCCTCGAAAACCAGCTATTGAGGCTTTTTATTTAGGGAGTGAAGAAGGATTATGGCTGTAGCCAAATTAACAGGCTACTGTGAGACTGCTACACCCACTCCTTTCTTCTTGGTGGCAAGCTGGTAGCAGAAGTGGCCGCAGGATGTCAAAGTCCAAGAGCTGGCTCTCCTGCCTTTCCTTGGAGAAGGGATTGTCACAGGGGATGTGACTCTGCCCTCAAGATACGGCTGAGGCCTGATACTTGCACCCTGCTGTTCACTCAGGAACTCTGTAAAAACAGATCTTCAAAAGCAATTTTAAAGGAGAAAGATTTACGTTTCTTCTGTTCAGCTCTTTCCAGAAGTTGTGCAAAACCGAACTCCTACAGGCTGCCTGTTAGCGAGAGAGCTCATAGGATTGAGTTTTAACTGTTACTAGAAAATTGCAGAATGAGATATTTTCCCGTTAATTTTGCAAGGCCTCCCCTTTCAATTTCTACCTTTATTTTTTTGCTTTGGGAAATTTTATATTATTTATTTCTAAATCATTTTACAAAACCAATTTCAGCTAAAAAGTTTACTTATTATGCTTTCTATGTTTTTTAGGATCTCTAACCTTTTTGACCAAAGGCTTACGCACCTGAAGATTAGATTCTCCTCTCTTTTTCCTTAACTCCATCCTTATTACATCAATATTTATTTTGTTTCAAAAAAGTACTCATACCCATAAAGTGCTATTGATTGTGATTGTGTTTTATATGTGTAAAACAAATGTCATACTCAAACTATTTTATAGTTTTGGAAAATCTAAAGAAATACATTTAAAACAAAACAACCCAACCTTTACAATCTACTTATGATCCTTGACAGGATTCCCAGCAGGAAGTTGAGCAGTGAGGCAGGGGCTGCTGGTGGGGAGCTTGGGTGTCTCAGCACTAACAGTGGACAAAACCATCCCTGTAGTTCTGCGACACAAAATCTGTCACTAAAAAAATATTAAAATTGTTTAAAAAACTGACATTGGTATTTTTAAGACTTTTTGCAAATTTCCTCACTGTGGTTTGAGGGGAAAAGAAAGTGACAGGGTCAGGATCAAAAAAGTATATTCTAAATGTTTTGAGCTTCTTGTCTTTTTGAAGGACAGTCTCTGAGAGGCTCCATATCTGGAGGCAAGTTATATAAATATATGTCCAGAGTGCGTGCTGAGGAACAACTGCACCAATTTATCCATATAAACCAATTCAGCCTCTGAAGGCTTGTTAGAGCCCAAATCCGCAGGACCGCGGGACAGAGAGACAGAGTCGCCGAGGCTGTAATCACCAAAAGGAGTTTTATTATATAGCTAGCTAGGGTCCAAGCCTTAGAGCACCAACACAGTGGCCTCTATTCGGGCAGGGACCCCGAATGGGGTGGGTGTAAGCTTTTTATACTCAGTGCACATAAGCTGTTCACACGCTGATCATGCATCTGCACTTTACAGTGATTTGTTCTATATTCTGATCACGCAGCTGCCCATTACAGTGATTGGTAAGCTCCTTATCTGCCATTGTTTTCAGCCTTTTACTTCACCCTGTCCTTGATTGGTCCTAATCTGTTCCGGGTGGGCTCCGGAATCAGCACTTTCTCCTGCATTTTGTTTCAGCCCAAAATGCCCTGCGGTAAGCCGCGGTCAGCAAGCAAGCAGTAAACAGAAGCTAGAAGACAGCCGTTAGCCTAATAGCCCAGTATTCTATAGGCTAAAAAAGGGAGAAAAAAAAGGATTTTAAGTTTTTGTTGTTTATATATTTATGCTGCATATGTTTATATATTTATGTTGCATATATTTATGATGCATTGTTTTTATTGTCACTATATTAACAAAGATATATTTCATAGAACAAAGTCTTTTCTATGATGCTAAAGTATTCTCTTATTAGAAAATTGTGGCCTCTTTCAATCCAGATAATCTTAAATTTGGATTATATGGTACTTACTATGTGATATAGTAATTTATTTTTTCCTAGTAGTGTAGGATTTTGTTCAAACATTTGCAAAAATTTTCCCAGGATACTTCTGATAGAATATGGCTGTAACATAAAGCCCTATTATATACATTCGCCATTTCTAAAATTGGTTTCCCAGAAATACATCATATAATTTTATTTTTATCAAATGTTTTTATATAGAGATATCTGTGGTCTTTTAAAGAAGTCTTGTTGAGAAAATGAAATATTTGGCCAGGGATATAAAATATAAAAGAAATCTGAGCAGACTAACATTTGTCTTAGCTTGACCCCTTTGAGGTCCCCTCATATATAAATTGAAGGAATCAGATGAGATAAACTTTAAGATTCCTTTCAGCTTCAAACTTTAACCTGCAATTGAATAACAATGTGCTAAAATTAAGCACATTGTCAGGTGCCTTTTCTCAGCACACCCCTTCAGGTAATAAAATCTCTACTTTACAAATGAGAAAAGTTAGACCCAGAGTAACTTGCCCAAGGCCACAATAGTGAATGGAAGATGCAGTTTACAAAGAGGTCTTCTGATTTCCAAAATGCCATTCTGTTTCCTAAAAGCCAAAGACCCAAGCCCAGAGAAAAATTCATTTTAAAAACATTTACCTGCCCTCATATAAACCAGATCAAAGGAAAATTTTTTAAGAAAACAGCAAAGACAATTTACCTACTCACTAACCTGAGAACTTCTCCAGTACAAACCCCCAAACTGTGTTGTAGTACATGCCTCTTACTCTATAAAAATGTTCAAAAATAAAAAGCAAGGGAAAGGGGGAAGGGGGGTTAAAATGAAGAATACATTGCATTCAGTCCTTTTCTTTTATATACTAGGGTGATCAGAGTATAGACATAGCAATAATAGCTTAAATAAATTTATTGGATCCCTGGTTTGTCCCTCATCCAGTAGAATATTTTTTTAATTCTCCATAATCATTAAATTGTCTTTAGGTACAATGTGAATATCTCAGTAAAAAAACCTACCAGCCAAGATGCATGAGGTTTGGATTCTAATTTTGACTTTTCTACTAAGCAGCAAGTCCTTCTGGGGCCTTAGTATCCTTATCATCGCTACGGAAAGGACAGTCTCTTAAATAAATGGTGCTAGAAAAATTAGATATCCATGTACAGAAGGATAAAACTAGACCCTCATATTTCACCCTATACAAAAAGCAACTCAAATGGATCAAAGACCTAAATGAAAGACCCAGAATGATAAAATTAGTAGAAGAAAATATAGAAAAAAAGCTTTAGGACATTGGTTTGAGAAATTTTATGAATAAAACCTCAAAAGCACAAGCAACAAAAGCAAAATTAAACAAATGGGATTATATTAAACCAAAAGGCTTACACTCAGCAAAGGAAACAATCAACAGAGTGCAAAGACAACCTACAGAACCTGTTTCTCCAGGAAATATTTGCAAACTACTCATCCAATAGGGTTTTAATACCCAGAATATACAAGGAACTGAAACATCTCAACAGCAAAAGAACAAACAATCCAATTTAAAAATGAGCAAATGATCTGAACATGCATTTGTCACAAGAACATATAAAAATGACAAACAAATATATGAAAACATGCTCAACATCACTAATCATCAAGAAAATGCAAATCAAAGCCACAATGTCATCACACCCCAGTTAGGATGACTATTATCAAAAAGACAAAAAATAACAAGTGCTGGCAAAAAGTGGAAAAAAGGAAACTCTTATACACTGTTGGTAGAAATGCAAACTAGTATAACCACTATAGAGAACAGTATAGAGGTCCCCCAAAAAACTACAAATAGAGCTATCATATGATCCAACAATCCTACTACTGGGCATTTGTGCAAAGGAAAAGAAATCACCATATTGGAGATATATCTGCACCCCTGTGTTTATTACAGCACTATTCACAATATTCAAGATATGGACTCAACCTAGGTGTCCAACAACAGGTGAATGGATAAAGAAAATGTGATATATATACACACCACGTAATACTATTCAGCCATAAAAAATGCTGAAATCCTATCATTCACAGCAACATGGATAGAAATAGAGGACATTATGTTAAGTGAAATAAGCCAGGAACAGAAAACTAAGCACTGCATGTTCTTACTCACATGGGGAAGCCAAAAAAAGTAGATCTCATAGAAATAAAAAGTAGAACAGAGGACACTAGAGCCTAGGAAGTATAGGAGACAGGGGAGGATGGGAGAGATTTGTTAAAGGTATATTTAGAAAGCAGGAGTAATTTCTAATGTACTATAGCACTATAGGACTATAGGATGACTGTAGATGACAATAATATATAGTTTCAAATAGCTAAAAGGAGGATATTGCATGTTCCCAACACAAAGAAATAATAAATATTTGAGATGATGGATATGCTGATTGCCATGATCTGATTACCATACATTATATGTATCAAAGCATCACTACATACCCCATGAATATGTACCATTATTATTGGTCAATTAAAAAATAAAATTAAACAAATTCAAAACAAATGGGTCAACTTCTCCAATTATATATTCTTTTTCCATTGTATTTTTTATAACTCATAATTCTTTCCTATATAAAGGTTAAACCCATCTTAACTCATGTTACCACCAGCTTAAATTTCATTAGTCCAAACAATGAGTATATAACCTCAAAATCAAAGATACAAAAATAAATAAAACATAAAACATGGTTCACAAAGACTCTTATAATCTCATACAGACAATAATGTGTTGTGATGGCAGTTAAGGACTTCCATGCTGTATCAAAGGAGATATGCTTAAATTATCCTAGTTCCAGGTTAGCAAACTCAAATATCAAGCAGATAACAAAGAGACACAGTGGGCTGGGTGGTGAATGCAAGATTTAATACTCCTTCCCAGGATGGAGCCATCCCTTGGCTTCAGCCAATTGTTGTCATGTCAAATTGTGGCCCCAGTGTTGCCAGTTTTACAAATGTTCAAAGAATGCCAGAAATCTGGATTTTTATTTGAAATTTTATGATTGTTAAATATTGGCCATTAATTTAAAATATAAGGTAGGGAGCAAAGATGAAAAGAAAGTTTCTCAACTATTAACACCATACAACAGGTCTCAAAACAACTGAAGTGCTGTTCAGAATATGCAGCAACCTTAGAGGGCCCCTGGGCACTATTATATCAAAAGTGACCACCTGTCTTTTCCCCAGGAGTGGTATCTAGTGTGGTACCAAACGGTGATGGTCAAAATATTTAGCCATTAGTATAGCTTATAAAAATAACCAACACTTTTATTACACCTACCAAGTGTCAGGTCTCTTCTAGATGCTTTGCATGTATTAAATCATTTAGTCTCAACACAATCCCTTGAAATAAATACATTACCATCCCTGTTTTCAAGATGAAGATAACTGAGTCAAAGACTAATTAACTAGCTCAAGGTCACAGGTGTCATAAATGGTGGAGCTGGAATTTGAACTCAGCCAATTGGCTCCAGAGCACCAAGTACTTAATGTATTTTTAATGATAGAATGCCCCCTCACCATTCCTGGGGTGTCAGGAATTTGGGTCAAGGTCCTAAAGGGCCCTTCAGGGCCAGGTGCTAACTCTTTAACTGTCTAATTGATTGATGGTGTACAGGTCCAAGGGCCCCATGGAAATAGTAGGACAGGTAGAGTTTAGGAGGAAGAGATCATTATAAGGCTCTTATCAGCGGCTGATTGTCAATCAGTTTATAAACACCTCGCCATTTATTAAGCAGTCGGTAATACAGTTCTCCCTGGTTGCACCATTACGTTGACGAGCAATGCCTGATGCATAGTAAGTACTAAACAGATGTTAGCCATGATTATTTAACACCCAGGTACCATGAATTACTGGTGATCTCTGTTGGGAAGACACATGTTTCTAGGTTACCTATGGGCCTTTGACCAGCCTAGAGATGGCTGTCATCAGGTCAAGCTCTAACCCCTTATCTAAGCAACTCTAGATTCTGA
The DNA here is from genome assembly GCA_008086735.1 of Cheirogaleus medius. Classification (NCBI taxonomy): domain Eukaryota; kingdom Metazoa; phylum Chordata; class Mammalia; order Primates; family Cheirogaleidae; genus Cheirogaleus; species Cheirogaleus medius. Next base: position 24,641,502 of record VBSM01000361.1, read on the forward strand.
ACACAATAAACTAGGAGAACCTCTCAGAGTGAGGAGGGCACGTCAAGCAGTCTGAGGTTTCCCAGAGGGGGCAGTGTAACCAAAATACTCTTGGTTGGACAGTACTGCTATTACTAAACAGGCAGAACATCTTCTAATAGAATCTTCAGATGGCCAGCTTAGACAGAAGAGGAAGCATTTGAGCTGACAATAGAGAGGGGATGAGTTGTAATAAAACAAACTGGAAGAACCACGAGCACAGAGATGTAATATCATTTTGATCACATGGCACAAATATACAAATCTCATTCATGCTTAATTTAGACAATCTCAAAATTCTGCTATGAAAGATTGATTCTGATCTCTTTTGACATTTCCTCTAGAGCAGCTTTTCTCAATTCTCAATGTTTCTGGTATCATTCCATCAGATGGCTCTTTATCTCATACACGGGAATGGCCATAGAGAATGTTTCATATTACAAGACATTTTCATAATTTATGTTTTTCTCATCATGGTATTTCTTTCAAAATGGTGATTGTATGGCTTAATATAAGTTTGTCATTTTGCATTTCAATTCAGTGGCTTAGTCAAATTAACTCAAAGAGACTTAACCTAAAGGAATCTTGCCAAGCATTAAATTTAGACCCCAATTTGACTTAATAAGTTTTTTCCAATATAGCAATCAGTGTTATTTAGAGTCTAAATATCACTGATTTTATTCATTTACTTTTAATTTTCTCTAACAGTTACCTTTTTAATGCCAATACTTTAAAAACCTTTATTTTGATCCCTGTATAACAGCCATAGTCTGAAGTGTAATCATTAATGCATTTACCAAACACTCTGATTTTGTGAATGATAGAAGTGAATGAAAAAGAAAGCAAGCAAAAGAAAATCTCATCAAGTTTTAATTTAGAAATAGTGGGAAAAAAAGATCAATGATTATCTAATTTGAAAGAATATCATCGCTTCTCAGCCTTTTGGCTAGAATCAAGTGTAAAAGAATATGTCAAAAAGAAAAGAATGTGCCTTCAGTTTCCTTAAAGTGTGTTCTTCAAAGAAAAAGGAAGGAAAATGTACTTAAAATATTTACAGAACAGATATTTTAAAGAACACATCACAAACTTGTATCAACTAATTTAAAAATATTCATACTTAACCAGTATTCCATACATAACCCAGTATTCCTACTTCTAGCAACTTGGTCTAAGAAAATAATCCAAAATATGTAAAGTCATGTGTGTCCAGTGTTATCTTTGCTATAATAGCGAACACTTGAAAGCAGCACAGAACAAAGTAGAAAGAGTTAAATGCATGTGGTGATTCTTTTCAATGGATTCACCACTTAGAAATAAGTGCTTCCATTTTTCCTCTTTTGTCACCTGGATTACCACAAATTTTTAAAAATATCTTCTGTTTTGAAGTGTCTTTTTAAGATTTTGCCCATTTTTCTAGGGTCATTCATTTTTGCCCTTTTGGGTTTCTTTTCTTTTCTTTTTTTTTTTTTTAAGAAACAGAGTCTTGCTCCGTCACCTGGGCTAAGCTATCTCAAATACCTGGGCTCAAGCAATTGTCCTGGCTCAGTCTCCTGTTGCTAGGACAACAGGCAGGTGCCACCATGCTCAGATCATTTTTTAAAAAATTTTTATAGAGACAGAGTCTCGCTATGTTGCCCAAGCTGTTCTCAAACTCCTGGGCTCAAGTGACCCTCCTATTTGGCCTCCCAAAGTGCTAGGAGTATAGGTGTGAGCCGCTGTGCCTCACTTTCTTGTATTCTTTCTTTTCTTTTTTTAAAGCTGACAGATAAAATTGTATATATGGTTAGCTACATGATGTTTTAAAATATACGTACATTGTAACATGGTTAAATCTAGCTAATTAACAAATGCATTATCTCATTTTTGTGGTGAGAACACGTAACATCCACTCTTGGCATTTTTCAAAAATGCAGTATGTAGTCATTTGCTATAGTCACCATGCTGTATAATAGATCTCTTAAACTTATTCCTCCTATCTCCGATCTTGTATTCTTTGACCAACAATTCCACAATCTTGGAAGGCAGCTATGCTCACCACTATACCACCAACGCTATCAATCTTTATCTAATTGTTCTCTCTGCAGCCAGTGTTACCCTTTTTCTACCCACCCTTTGTACCATTGCCATGTTATTTCTCTAAATCACAATTTTGGCTTTGCTATTTCTTTCCTGAAAATGCCTCTACAATTCCCCATTACCTTCAGGAAACATATAAATTAGTATTCTCGGAGGCCCTGCAATAATCCCTCCTCCCCAATCTCTCCAGCCTTCACAGCTGGCCATTTTCACAAACGAACCCTACCTCCACCTATATATACAAAACTAGTTTTATCATTCCTTGGGCCCGCATTATGTCATTCTTGCCTAGGCTCCTATTGATTATCTAGCCCTGCGGTCCCCAATCCCCAGGCTGCGGATTGGTACCAGTCTGCAGCCTGTTAGGGACCAGGCGCAAATCTCCACCCCATCCATGAAAAAACTGTCTTCCATGAACCTTAAGAAAGAAGGGGCCACACGGCAGTGGGTGAGCCAGCGAAGCTTCACCTGTATTTATAGCTGCTCCCCACTGCTCACATCACCGCCTAAGCTCCGCCACCACTATTCCCGCACCATGAAAAAATTGTCTTCCGTGAAACTGGTCCCTGGTGCCAAAAAGGTTGGAGACTGCTGATGGCCTATCTTAATAAAATAGTTAACTGCTCTTCTGGCCACAACTAAAAATTAAACCCCTGGATGGCTCGATATAGCCACTTGATTCACAAATGAAAAAGGAGACATTAAAACTGATACCACAGAAACACAAAAGATTATCTGAGACTACTATGAACACCTCTATGCACACAAACTAGAAAATCCAGAAGAAATGGATAAATGCCTGGAAACTTACAACTCCTTAAGCTTAAATTGGGAAGAAACAGAAATCCTGAGCAGACTAATAAGGAGTAGTGAGATTCAACCAGCAATGAAAATTCTCCCAACAGAAAGAAAGCCCAAGACCAAAAGGATTCACAGCCCAATTCTACCAGACATTCAAAGAAGAACTGATACCAATCATACTGAAACTGTTCCAAAAGAGCAAGAAGGAGAGAATCCTCCCTAACCTGTTTTATGAAGCCAATATCACCTTGATACCAAAGCCTGAAAAAGACACAACAAAAGTAGAAAACTACAGCCCAACATCCTTGATGAACATAGACACAAAAATCCTCAACAACATACCAACAGACAGAATCCAACAGCACATCCAAAAAATATAATTCATCAGGATCAAGTGGGTTTTATACCAAGTATGCAAGGATGGTTCTGTATCAGATGTGGGGAACCCGTGGCCTTAAGGCCACATGTGGCCTTCTAGGTCCTTAAGTGCAGTCTTTTGACTGAATTCAAATTTTACAGAACAAATCCTTTTATTTTTATTAATACTTTTTTCTCTTTTATTTTATTTTATTTTTAAAATGAGTGTATTTATTTTTTTTTTTTCATTCTTTAAGGAAATTTATTTGTACCTATATAGCAGAAATAGGGAAATGGTA
>VBSM01000361.1:24650305-24674688 GCA_008086735.1 Cheirogaleus medius
AAAAAAAAAAAAAAAAAAAAGCTATTTATTAAAAAAAGAAAGAAAAGAAGAGGGCTAAAATAGAACTGATAAATAACCATATTTAATGAATAACCATAGGAATCCCAAAGAGTAGTCAGAGAAGAAATGCCCAGAAGGTGAAAAGAAAATCCAGGACAGAGTGGTTTCATTGACATCAAGAGATAAAAGCTATACTAAATGAAAAAGTGCCAATGGGCCATGCTGCTGAAATGACAAATAATGTTGGTATTAAGACTCATCCAATGTATTTTGCAACCCAAGTCACTGGAGGCCTTGGTAAGAGCAGTTTCAGTAGAAGCATGTGGGCAGCAGCTAGACACAGTGAGTTGAAAAGGAATGAGAGGCGCTTAGCCCAGGATCTACACACAGCAAGCACTCCAGAAATATTGTCAAATGAAGACAGGACATACAACTCAAAATATGAAGAGAAAAAGAGAGGAAGGATGGTCACTGGAGGAGTACAGAGAGGTGCAAGAAAAGTTTATGTTGCTTTTAGGTAAGAATGATTTACACATATTTAAATGCTTAATAAGAGAAACCAATAAAAAAGATATTGATGAGAGGAGATAAAGAATAAAGTGAAGTCCCCTGAGAGGTCAGGAAGGATGAAAACTGTAGTTGAAATGAAGGGGTGAATTTTAATACATCTGCTGCCAGAGGAAGGAAAAAGGATAGAATGTTAGAAGAAGGAGCAATGGTGTGCCATTTGTATATAATATATATTTATGATAATGGGCTCTAAATATGGTGTGTAAAAAGATCCAAGAACATCACTGAACTATTAGTGAAGCTATCAGCTAATGAGCTGCCGCAGATAAAAATAGGAATAATTTAAATATGATAGGAGAAAGCATTCTATCCTTAAAAAATTATAATGTGCTTATAACTAGAATATTAAAAATAGTTCTAGTCATTGAGCCTTAAGAAAGCCTTAATGGGCTAGAAGTGGATAGCTATGTGTTTATTTATATAAATGTATATAATATATCATTGTTATCATTGGCAAATAAAATTCTATCATGTAAAGGAAAATGTGTGAAACTCTTTATGGCTGTAAAAATGAAAACTTAGGGTAGCTATTAATGGTCAGTATAACACAATTAAGAATATATAATGAATGACTCCTTTTTAATGAGTGCTATGTTCTAAGTACTTAACATGTATTAACTCATTTAATGTCTGTAAAATCTCTTCCTGTCAGCACTGTTAATATCCCAATGAGGCACAGAGAAGTTTTGCCCCATGTCACACAGCTATTAAATAGCAGAGCCAAGATTAAAATACAGGCATTCTGATTTCAGGGAATGTGAGCTTCACCTCTGCATTTGAAACACAAACCTAATGTTTAACATGGAGATTTCTTAAATGGAAGTAGGTAGATTTGAGGTAAATAAAAATAAGTGTAAAATGAACTATAAAACTTGAAATGTGGATGCAAACCTTAGAATCCTAAGAGACAAAACACATTGAAAATATAAAAAGAGGATCAGGAGGTGTCTAGAGTCACACAGACACAAAGCATAAATGGCATAAAGCAGGTACAATAGGGTAAGTTGAAGGAAGTAAATCTCTAGTCCCTGAGGCCAGCCACTAGAAGGTCAGTCAGAGCCTTCCATAGGTCTGCACCTGTGCCCCCAGCGGATTAAGGCTACAGAGCAGGATGAATCTCTGGTCCAACCCCAGATGGTATTCTTTCCTTCTGTGATGTGCAAACGTCAGCCCCTTGTGTCTACCTGTTCCAGTCTTCTCTGTATTGAGTTATAAGTATTTATAGAACGGAGAACAGATCTTACCCAATTCACTTGGCATATCACCCAGCTCAGCACCACATGGAAGGTTCTTGATAAATAGATTTTAATTAGTATTATGCACTGCCATTTCCCTCAATTTCACAACTTTATACACCCAGAGGGTCTACTTTGAGGAAAAAGAATGTGGTTTTGACCTATTTTCTGTTCACCACTGCTAAGAATTTGGCTAAATGCATGACTGTATGGCATTGCTTTGAACAGGAAATCTCAGTAAAATATTCTTTAGGGAAGTACCAAATCTAAGATTAGTAAGTGTTCATTTTACTGAAGATTCTGACAAAGAATTTGTTCAGGTTGGGGAAGTGATCATCCTGGGGGATTTTCTTCGCACGCACAATCTGCCCTTCTAAATCCATCAAACCTTTGTTCAGCTGCCGTATTTTTGCAGTTAACTTCATGCTGCTGTTGCTCACGTTACCAGAGCATCTGGTATGGAACAAAATCATTGTTCTTTTCCAGACATTAGTTAGCTGGAAAAGGAATGTCACATGCCATCTCTCTTCCTCCTCCCATATTCCTTCTCCTGCTGAGAATATGACCCTGAGCAGCAGAGTATGAAGGAGCTTATTCAGTGGAGAGGTGGGTCAAGTGTCCAGCAAAGGGTCACCTTTATTTCATCTATTAAATATAATGTTCTATTCTAGTTATCAAGAAACTTTTTCCCAAAAGACAGAGTATATCTCTTGCTATGAAAATAGTGTACTTTGAAATCACATTGTTGGTTTTTGTTATTCTCCTAAGAGTAAACAATCAACATTTGGTCTGGACTGGGCTTGAAGAGGGTCTGGCTCTTAAGGATTTTCACAGAAGCTGCATCACCTGGAATTCTGGGCTAAAATTGTGGGAACTTGGAAGAAAACACAGTTCTGCCATAAGCTCAGGAGTAATAAGTAAAACCTAGTCCATAAAGAAGTTAAATAGTTAGAATCAAAATACCGAATAGCTAACAATGTGCATACTAGTCACCTTTACTTTCTTTCTCTAAGCCTTCATTTGCAGTTACAAATTTACTTTCAGCTAAATCCATTCTCTTACACAAACATGTCCATCATTTTGTGCTGAAGACAATGACATGACAATACAGGATAAGCCACAACTCCTCCTCATTGAGTCCCTTCTTCACATAACCTTGCCCAGTTCCCCTGTGGAAAATACATTAACTCTTGTCTCCATCCAAAAGCACACTGCTTATATTCATTATATGTAGCAGTGACTCCATTCTTCTTATATTTCAGCTACCTTTCCCACTAGATGGAGGAGTGGGGACCATTTCTATTCTCTATATGCCACTATTTCATACACAAAACACTGGTCTTCCACGCACCCTGCGCATTATAGAGATGCTTCTTGCATTATATTTTCTTAATTTCACCTAAAGAAACCTGTATCTTCCCAGACTTTACCACAGCTTGACTCCAAGTCTACATTTCAGTCTTTCACAATGGTCTGTCAGAAATATAAGAGCAGAAGTTGGATACATACACATAAAGAACTGATGAGAAGTGCTACCTGTTGACATCAATTACTTTAATATATTCTAGACCCAACGAGTGGCTATCACTGTTTAATATGCTGTGCATTCCAAATAAAATTTGAAAACAGGTTTTCAACTTTAGTCATTTAATCTCAAAGCATTTTTACTAGTAAGACCAAAGAGAAAAACAAAGATTGTTCTCTCAATAACAACCAAAACAGGAATAAATAGCATACTCACAGCATACTTAACACTGCTGCAACTCAGTGCCTGATGAAGTTATTTTAAATGATTGCTCAAACTAAGTGAACTTTCCTAGACAAAAATTTTGAATTGTTTAGTTTTTATTACATTTATAAACTCATTGTGTGGTAGAGAACAGAGTTTCTTCACAAACTTCCACAAAGCAGACATATAACAAGTATAGTCATGCTGCCCTTATTCTTACTGGCACTCAAATAGTAGACATAGAAAAATAAAAAGCTTTGCTGTCAGTATTTTGGTAAATAACATTTTAATTACTAGCTTCATACCTCCTGCAGAAGGTCCCCTTCATCATTCATCTCAACACTTTTTATTTAAGTCAGCTTTGGAAACCACAATATCCTCAACAAATGCGTTCACCGTGTATTTATATGCATACCTACAACAAAGACTGCAGATGATGAATTCCATGGAGGCTTTTTCCAGAGGGGTCTGGCAGGTAATAAAAGATAAACATCAGACTCTGATGTGTCATGCCCAAGGCACAGTGTGCTAGAATTGCACTGGAAGAGTCGAATGACAAATGCTCGTTTACGCCTGACTCCCTGCAAACAAAGGACATACAAAGCTTAAAATTGTGTTGATTGACTTTTTTCTCCAACATACTGAATTTTTGTTATATAACAATTGTATTCTAGAAAGAAATCTATTGTCAGAATCAGATGATGAAACATTTATTAGACAACTGTGTTATCAAAGCCCACAGACAAAAACACAAATGGAAAAATACAGCTGTAAGTGACCCAGATTTTTACCAATGGCAAAGATCCACTCATTTGTAATTCCCATTTTTATTCTCTTTTCCGGGTCCCTTCTGGCCTCCAAATTAATTCTGGTCCTTCATTATAAAACTGTAGCTATCTTTCTTTACCTTCCAATTCTCTAAATGTCAGTTTCTGACAAATCCCAGCCCCTCCCAGCTGTCCACAGTGAACATGGAATCATCTATAGGCTGCCCCATAGGGTCCCAGAAACAATCCTAACTCAGAGGAAATATGGAATGATTTCTCTTCACTAGTAAAAGGAGTCTAAAATTTCACTTATGCTGCATCAACTGCAATTTAAAGTAGTTGGAGTGGGAGGATAGGGAGTTTCTTCTGAATTAAACCAGACCCTTGTATTAGTGCGTAGTCTCCATGTCTGATTACTTCTGGCCAGGTCTTCTGGGCCTGAGGAATACCAAGCCAGAACTCCAACCAGTCAATCACGCCTGACTCTCTTGGTCCATTTTAAAAGTCTCATTTCCTAAGAACAGTGATAGCTGTCTCTATTTTCATCACATTGACCCTGGTTCTATGATTGACTATAAAGCTTCTGCTCTGTGCAACCTGACCTATATCCAGATCTTGGATTTAGATCTAGTTCTGATGCTGATTCCCACCTAAAACTGTATCCTCAACATGGCTGTTGTGAACTCTTAGATCTTCCCTGCCCCACCCCAAAAAAGACCATGTCTTCTATCCTTAGTGTTAGACTTGCTCTTAGTGCTTTTCTCCAGATCTCTGGTAGGGTGTTTAATTCCCACAATGCATGATGCCAGAGCCTCACCTGGGTTTTTGCCAATCCTATTCTATTTATATTAAATATGAAATGTCTGACTTGGAATCAAAAGTTTAGTTTATTATATCTCAAACAAGAAGCAGTACAATTACTCAAAGTATGTGCCTAAACTATCAACACAGTTTTGCCATGTTAAAGGTAGCTTGTTTATGCCAGTAGCAAAGAACCCTGGAGAGTGAGTGACTATGAAATCATGAAAGGCATTTTCCACAGCTTGTTGAGAATTGAATATTTTTCCTTGCAAGAAGTGGTCCAAAGCCTGGAAGAAGTGGTAGTCAGTACTAGGTCTGGGGAATACAGTGGATGACAGAAAGTTTCCAAATTCAGCCTGTCTAGTTTGAGCAGCTTTGCTTAATTGCAAGCATCCTCATCATTTCATCCAACTGGTTGCAGAAGACATCTGTTGTCATCAGTTGACCAGGTTTCATGAAGCTGTAGTGGATACCAGTGCTGGACCACCAAAAGACACCATTAGCTTTTTTGGATGAATATTCAGTTTTGGACTAAATTTTGCCATTTCATCTTTATGCAAGAATTGTGCCAAACACTTAAGATTGTCAAAAAGAATCCACTTTTCATTACTCATAACAATATGGTGTAGAAATGGTTCAAGTTTATGTCGTGACAGCAAAGAAAGGCAAGCTTTGAGATGATTTCTCTTTTGATGCTCATTTAATTCATGCAGAACCCATCTATCCATCCAGCTTCTTTGTCCTGCTGATTTGTTTCAAATAGTCCAATATTGTTGGAATAATAATGTCAAACCTTCATGCTATCTCTCCACATCCATGCCAACATTTGTTGTTTGGGGACTTTGTGATAAAAGCCATTCTCACTGGAGTAAAATGATATATCATTGTGGTTTTGATTTGCATTTGCCTGATGATTAAAGATGTAGAGCATTTTTCATATGTTTCTTGTCCATTAGTCTATCTTCTTTTGAAACGTTTTTCTTCATGTCCTTTGCTCACTTTTTATTGGGGTTGTATGATTTTTTTCTTGCTGATTTTCCTGTGTTCTATATAGATTCTAGTTATCAGCCTTTTATGAAATATATAGCATACAAATATTTTCTCCCATTCTGTAAGTTGTCTATTCATTCTAATGATAGTTGCTTGGCTGTACAGAAGCTTTTTAATTTGATTAGGTTCCATTTATTTATTTTTGTTGTTGCTGTGATTGCTTTTGGGGTCTTCTTCATAAATTCTTTGCCTTGACTAATGTCTGTAAGAGTTTTTCCAACATTTTCTTCTAGAATTCTTATGGTTTCATGCCTTAGGTTTAAGTCTGTTATCCATCATAAGTTGATTTTTGTGAGTGGTGAAAAGTGTAGATCCTGTTTCAGTCTTTTACATGTAGCCATCCAATTTTCCCAGCAACATTTATTAAATAGGGATTCTTTTCCCAAATGTATGCTTTTGTCTGCTTTGTCAAAGATCAGATGCCTATATGAGGTTGATTCTATATCTGGGTGCTCAGTCCTGCTCCACTGGTCTACGTCTCTGTTCTTATGCCAATCACATGCTGTTTTGGTTACTATAGCCTTGTAGCATAGCTTGAAGTCTGGTAAACTGATGCCTCCCAATTTGTTCTTTTTGCTTAAGGCTGCTTTGGCTATATGGGGTCCTCTCTGGTTCCATACAAAGTGTAGAATTATTTTTTCTAGATCTGAAAAAATGTTGTTGATATTTTAATAGGGATTGCATTGAATCTGTAGATCACTTTGGGTAATATAGACATTTTAACAATGTTGATTCTGCCAATCCATGATCATGGTATGGTTTTCCATCTGTTTACATCCTCTGCTATTTCCTTCCTCAGTGTTTCATAGTTCTCCCTGTAGAGGTCTTTCGCCCCTTAAATACATTCCTAAGTATTTTATTTTCTTTGTTGCTATTATGGAAGGTATTAAGTCTTTGATTTGGTTCTCAGTTTAGCTGTTGTTGGCATATATGAATGCTACTGATTTGAGTACATTGATTTTGAGACTTTGCTGAATTTATTTATCAATTCCAGTAGTCTCTTGGCAGATTCTTTGGGGTTTTCTAGATATAGGAGCCTATCATCAGCAAAGAGCAATAGTTTGACCTATTCTGTCCCCATTTGGATGTCCTTGATTTCCTTCTCTTGTCTGATTGCTCTTGTCTGATTGCTCTGTCTAGGACATCAGCACTATGTTGAATAGAAGTGGTGATAGAGGGCAACCTTGTCTGGTTCCCATTCTAAGAAGGAATGTTTCCAATTTTTCCCCATTCAGTATGATGTTGGCCTTGGGTTTGTCATATATGGCTTGTATCAGTTTTAAGTAAGTCCCATCTTACCTAAATATGCCTATTTTCTTAAGCATTCTTATCATAAAAGGGTGCTGAATTTTATGAAATGCTATTTCTGCATCTATTTAGAGGACCATATGATCCTTCATTTTTGCTTCTATTTATGTGGTGAATTACATTCATAGATTTGCATACATTGAACCATCCCTGAATCTCTGGGATGAAGCCCCCTTCCTTGTACAGTGCTGGTAGGACTGCAAACTAGTACAACCTCTGTGGAAAGTAATATAGAGATACCTCACAGAGCTACAGGTAGAACTACCCTTTGACCTAGCAATTCCATTCCTGGACATCTACCTAAAGGAAAAAAAAGACATTTGCATGCGAATGTTTATAGCAGCGCAATTCACAATTGCAAAGATGTGGAAACAACCTAGTGCCCATCAATTCATGAGCAGATTAATAAAATGTGGTATATGTACACTATGGAGTACTACTCAGCCATAAAAAATGGTGAATGCCTCTTGTGTTATCCTGGATGAAGTTGGAGCCCATTCTTCTAAGTGAAGTATCACAAAAATAGAATAACCAATACCACATGTGCTCACCATTAAATTGGTACTAATCAATCAAAACTTATGCATACATATGGAAGTAACATTTATCAGGTGTTGGGCAGGTGGGAGGGGGAGGAAGGGATAGGTAAACTCACACCTAATAGCTGCAGTGTATGCTGTCTCAGGGAGAGGCATGCTTGTATCTTTGACTCCAATGGTGCAAAGGCAATTTATGTAATCAAAGCATTTGTACCCCTGTAACACTCTGAAATTTAAAAAAAAATAATAAATTAAAATTTTTTTAAAAAAAAGCCTTGATGCAAATTCAGGCATAGGTTGAGATGGATTTGCTTCCACGTTAGCTTTCAGGTCATCATTATCTACCTTGGTCTCAAGCCACCCACGTGGCTCATTTTCAAGATTAAGATCACCAGAATGCAACTTCTCAAACCATCAATGTACTGTGTGTTCATTAGCCACATACTTCTCAAACACTTTGTTGATATTTTGAGCTGTCTGCACAGCATTGGTTCCATGACAGAACTCATATTTGAAACACACAAATTTTTTACTTATCCATGGTTTCACAAACATTGCTCTAAAAATTTTTTTTGAAAGATAATCACAAGCCAAAATGTGTGTTTGAAAGACTGAGGATGTACCTTCACAATAAAAATAAAACAAAGAGTGTCAAAGGGAAATGTCAGAGATAGCAACTGTCAAACTGAGTACTTAATGAAACAGGACATTTCATACTTAAAAACCTAATAGTTACTTCCACTTTTACAACTCTTTCCAGCTTGTGCTCATCTCCATGCAAAATAGGTGCCATTGTGCTAAGAAAAAGTGTTTTATGGAAAATGTTCATTTCATTCCATTTCTGAAATGCTTCCCTATGTCAAAGAAAAGAACTATCCAAGGTGGGTTACATATTAGGCCACGTTAAAAACAAAATCCTCTCTTTATAGCACTACTTACCCAAATTTTCTCCTGGGAATTTTATCATCTTCTAATATGCAATTTGATTAATTTCATCTTCTTTCCCTTACCTTGTTTTGACAATCCCATCTTCTCAATGTGTACCCATAAGTTTTTTCTAATATCCTTTCCTGGGCCCTTGATTTCATACCAGTTTTTAATACTAACACCTCTTATGCCCATTTTTTGTAAAAATATTTTAAAACTTTGTTGTACATATGGTATTATAACAAAAACTATGATATTAGAATGATATACATTAAAAGTCTTTCTGTTATTTAAAATGAGTTCTTCCAAAGGAGAAACTGTATGTCAGTAAAGGGCTTAAGAGATAGATGGGGAAAATAATAAATTGTCAATAAGTCCATATTCAACATTTTTCATTCACAAGCATCTGTTCAATACCTATTATATTCCAAGAGCTATATCAGTCAAAATGACTGTAGCCATTGAGCCATAAATGTAAAAGATTTAAGCCTTTCCCCTACCACTCTTCTGAGACGACATATGGGAAGACTGTTCAACTCAAGTACTTCTCTTGCCAAAAAGTTATAATCTAATTGAATGGATCTAGAGAAGAGTGACTAAAATGATTAAAGGAATTATGGGATTCATTTTATGAGAACAGATTGCAAAAGCTAAAGTTTACTAAGTACCAACAAGGGGAAACAGTATGTTGTTTATGACTAAGCTACTCCCTACTAATGAATTATGAAACAGGATTCGAGGAGCAAAGGATGCAAATTAAGTAAAGAATTAAACCTATTTTTTTATTGTGGGGGAAAATGCAATCATAATAATTCTGGTTTTGTTTTATGTTTATGTAAGTATATGTTACAATATAGTGTATACAACACAAAGTTTTTGCCACCCCAGCACTAACTGCTAAAGAAATAGGATAAAAACATACCCAATGGAACCAAGGGAATGATTTATGAGAATAATAGATGAGTCCAAGAAGGGAATAGTCTTTCCCACAACCTTCATCAATCACAGAAATGTAGTCTCAGGTGAGCATAAGGCCATAATAACCATGACAGAAGAATACTTCCACTTTAGCTTTCTCCAAACTTGTGATTGTTTTACAAGCCGCATGGATTTATTCTTCCTTTATATGCATCCAATTATGACATAGACAACTGGAAGACTGCAATGACACCTTTTATTAAAGAGAATGTGGTGCAAAAATTGTGAAGAGTAATATTTCAACTGTCCTAGTAGTTCTAGAACGCCTGTTTCGCAAAAGCCCCCAAAAGTCCCCTCCACATGCCCAGCTCCTACCACTTCCTAGTTCTGTTCAGAAACAGCTCATTTTCTAAGAAAATGATAGATCTTTTTACAGGATTGAGATTGAAAACCTGTAATAAAAAAAAAATAACTGGAGTGGGGACAAGTAGAGGATCAGTGAATTCAGGGCTGAGGAGAAACACACATTGGCAGGGAACCTGAAGAACTTTTTTTTGTCCCTTTCATTTGCTCTAGAAAGGTAATTTCCCTCATCATTTTCCCCTTCTTTAAACCTAATTAAGCAATGTGTAGAAAACAATGCAACTCCCTGAAAAAAATACATGATAATTATGTCAAGTTGATACAATAAAGAACTCGTTTAAAATCATTTTAATTCAGTACTTTCAATGATATGCACATATCCTTAAGCATCTATATATTTAGCACAAACTTCATGAAGTTAAATGAAGTCAGTTGTGAATGTGGCAGCATGAAATTCTGAATTCCAAACACATAAGGAGCTTGCAATCACATATAATGAGTTAAAAATTATTCCAAAACAGCCCAAGTTATTTTTAAGAAAAGAAGGAAAGTGTCACAGAATACATTTTTATAGCACTATTAATTTAGCAAATTTGGTAGTTGGTGTTGTCCATGTTTCCTTCTTTTACTAATTGCATTATTCTATTTATTCAGATAGTAACTAAAAATTATTGAGAGCCCCCAAAACCTTTTTTATTCATATTAAATATGGAAATCAATATTTATCATATTTAAAAATATAATATTAATGAACATAGTACATGTTAATATAAATAACATTTTTTAAAATACCTAGATTTTCTGAAACATAAAATAGAAGATTGATGCCATTTTGTATTTTTGCAACTCCCCTTAAAATCATTTTAATCTCTTTAAAATCATTCTCTACTCAAGCAGCCAAGGATAGTATCAAACCTTCCTAGAGACAGAAGGCTCTTTTGCAAAAAGTATAAATGGTTATTGTGCTAGGCAGAATTCTAAAGAGAGATGCCTCAAGATTTCCTTCCTCCAGTTATTTAATCAAACTACACTAGGTACTTCAGCTAAGGGACTCTGCTAATGCCATAAAAATCCCAAATCACTGCTTTTAAAATATGGAGATTATCTGGGTGGGCCTATTCTAATCCCCTGCGCCCTTTAAAAGCAGTCTTCTCTGGCTGGTAGCAGAAGGGAAACTCAGAGAGATCAGAAGCCATCAGGATTCGGTGCACCGTTGCTAGCTGAAGACAGAAGAGGCCACATGACAAGCAGTGAGAACATCCTCTGGAAGCTGAGGACAGCCCCCAGGTGACCATCAGCAAGGAACCAGGGACCTGAGCCCTACAAATGAAAGTCAAATTTGGCCAAAAATTTTAAAAAGTTTGGAATTACATTCTTCCCCATAACCTCCGTGTGAAAGCCCAACTCAAAATAAAAACCTTGATTTTGGTCTTATGAGACCCTGAAAGAAGAGAACTCAGTTGAACCCAGCCTGACTTCTGAGTTGTAGAACTATAAGATAATAAATATAATAAATAGTTGTCAGTTGTCATTTTAAGTCTCCAAATTAATGGCAATTTTGTTACACAGCAGTAGAAAATGAATACAGTTACGAAAGATTAAGAATCAGACAGGCTTGAACTTCTCAACAGCAAAGCTATAATTTAGAAGAAAATGGAATGATGCTTTTGAAATTCCAAGGGAAAGCAATTTCAAAGCTAAAACCATCTATCCAGTCATACCTGCAAGTAAGTGTGAGGGTACACCAAGATATTCCAAAGACACGGTATCCTTCATTATGAAGCCTTTCCTAGGAGGTTGCTAGAATATGTGCTCCACTACAAAGAAAGTAAACCAAAAAAAGAAAAAACACAAAGTTCAGAAAACAGGGGATCCTACTCATGGGAGAGGTGAAGAGAGTTCCCAGAATGGTGGGTATATACAAGGCCTCCAGGGAAGCATAAAGGCCTGGGAGAGATTCTTCAAAATAATGGACATTGTAAGAATACCTGGTGAGTCTGAATGTATTAAGAGGAGATTTAGACAATTGGTTGCAAAGTTTAGGGTCAAATTGATGATTCATATATAGAAAGGTAAGCAAATAAACAAAATAAACTGTTAAGAATAGCAACCAACCTTAAGGAGCTCAAAAAGTTTTAGTAAAGGGAAAATAATCATAGTATGATATTTGGCTAAGCAATGAATAGTATTTATAGTCATAATACTATGATCTGGTTTGGTTATCTGGATATCTGGTTTGAAATTTGATCCCCAGTGTTGGAGGTGGGGCCTAGTGGGAGGTGTTTGGGTCATGGGGGAGCGGATCCCTCAGGAATGACTTGGTCCCTTCCCGTGAAGAGTGAGTTCTCACTATATTGGTTCACATGAGAGCTGGTTGTTTGAAGGAGACTGGTACCTCCTCCTCTTGCATTCTCTCTCTCTCACTGCTTCTCTCACCATGTGACACACCTGCTTCCCCTTCACCTTCCACTTTGATTGGAAGTTCCCTTCTCATCAGAAGCAGATGCTGGCACCATGCTTCTTGTACAGCCTGCAGAACCATGAGCCAAATAAACCTCTGTCTTTATAAACTGCTCAGCCTCAGGCATTCCTTTACAGCAGTGCAAAATGGACTGATAAGTACTATAAATACATACAATACTGTAAACTTACATCATGACTACATTAGAAGCATAGGGGCCTGGAAATGCCCACCACTATCAGTATCTGGTTTAAAGTGCCATGTGTTCATCAGAATCAACCCTGCATAGCACTCACTCACAGGGGGAACGCAACCATCATCTATAAATTCAATTCCATGGGAAAATATATTCCATGTGCTAAGCAAGAAATTTACAAGTGAACTTTTGGGACTGACACCACTATCCCACAAAAATAAATGGATATCCCTTTAAAGAATTATTATATTAGCAATAGAGAGATGAAACCTAGACTCAAAAATATATGCCTTGGGTTAGGGAAATTTTTTCTTTGCTTTTTAACAGATTTTGATAAGGTGGCTTTTTTATTTCTTCATTTTTTACTTTTTTGTAAATTTTAAATTTAATTTTTTTCAACATGTAATCAGTAGTCTTACATCTGTGTCAGCTAAGATTGGGTTAATCTAGGGATAACAGAAAGTCTACAGTAGTAGTAGTTTAAAATAAATAGAATTTTATTTCCCTCCAAAAATAAAATTGAAAGATAGGAAAGTCAGGGCTTATAGTGTCAGGGATCCCTATTCCTTTTATTTTATCACTCCACCAATCACAACCGTCGCTTTTTCCATACGAACCAAGGTATCTGCAGGTAGCAGATATCATGTTCTCATTTCAGCCAGCAGGAAGGATGAAGGGCATAAGTGGTAACACCCCACCCTTTAAGATTATAGCATTGGCCGGGCACAGTGGCTCATACCTGAAATCCTAACACTCTGGGAGGCCGAGGCAGGAGGATTGCTTGAACCCAGGAGTTTCAGATTGCAGTGAGCTAAGGTGACTGCCCTCTAGCCAGAGTGACAGATCAAGACTCTGTCTCAAAAAAAAGAAAGAAGAAAAAAAAAGATATAGCACTAACCTTGTGCTTACATCCCATTGGTCTGCAATTAATCACATGGCCAACATACTGCAAGGGATACTGGCAGGTATTGTCTCTACTGTGGGCAGCAATATGCCCAGCTAGAAATCATAGGTACCATAACTAAGGAAGCATCAAAGAATGGGGCCAACTAACTGTCTTTGGGCCTATATTTTTCACATAAAAATTTTCCCCCAATTAAGGAAAGACCATCCTTTTTATAAACTAAATTTCCAAAACTACTAAATGGTCTGTTTCTGGATTCCATATTCCATTCTGTTGATCTATTTGTTGATACTTACACTAATTCTGCACTGTTTCATTTACCACAAATTTAAAATATGCTTTTGCGATATTGTGATATAATAAGAAATATATATTTGGTCTCTGGCACATAGCTTCTAAAACTCTTGTAATTTCCTAAGCAATAAGGGTGCTAGGTGAATCTTTTGTTCTAAAATTTAGTCTCTGACCCCAGTTCTTGACACAAAGATTCTAATTTCTTGAAATTTCCTGGGTGATCTGAGTGTCTTTTGTTGTAATGAAGTAACTCTTGGTGGACACCTGCCTGGGAGTTGGTCACCAGAAAGATCAAGCTGTGATTAGAAGCCTGGAACCTTAAGGCCACCCACCACTCCATCCTCCTGGCAGAGGAGAGAAGCTGGAGATTGAGTTAATAATCGATCATGCCTATTTGTTGAAGCCTCCATAAAAATCCCTGAACTGTGGGGTTTGGAGCTTCTAGATTGCTGAACCCATAGAGATGCTGGGAGGATGGTGAACCCCAGAGAGGACATGGAAACCTTATACCCCTTGCCCCATACCTTGTCTTATGCATTTGGCTGTTCATCTGTATCCTTTTTAATATTCTTTATAATAAATGGGTAACATAAGTAAAGCACTTTCCTGAGTTCTGCGAACTACTCTAGCAAATGATCAAACTCAAGGAGGTGATCATGGGATCCCCCATTTATAGTCAGTCACTTGAAAGTTTTTGGCTTGCAATTGGCATCTGCACTGGCGGCATTCTTATAAAACTGAGCCCTTAACCTGTGAGATGTGACTCTAGCTCCAGGTAGATAGTATCAGAATTGAATTATAGGATGCCTGGTTGATGTTTGCTGGATAATTGATGTGTATAGGGGTGGAAACCCCCACTATAGTGTCAGAAGTGAGCCATTGAGAGTGAGTGGTATAGACAGTACAGAAAGAAACAGTTTGTGTGGCAAACCTTCATTGTTCCTTTTTGAAAGTTTCTTAGTTTTGTGCCATACTCTCTTACAGATAAACTTTAAAATCAATCTTCTTTAAAACAAAACAAAAAGAACAAACAAACAAACTTCTTTAGTACTTTGAATTCCCATCAACTGAATATTTGGGGGAAATTAATGTATTCACAATTCGGAGTATTAAGATCATGATATGGTTCTCTATTTATTAAGGTCTTCTTTGTGCTCTTTAGTTAAGTGGTAAGGTTTTATTTGTTGTTCAGACATTCAATTTTAAAGCCTATTTTTTTCTGCTTCAGTTTCTTTTCTAATCCATCATTATTCCATCAGTTCATTTCATTCATTCAGTTTTTTTCTAAGATGGCTTTTTCCAGTATGTTATAAAGGCGAGAGGGGTCTCTAAGATAAGGTACTACTTTTCACAGCCAATGTGACACAAGTTTCATGAAATAAAATGAGATCATTGATGCCAAAGTCCTTTGGAAATTTGGAAAGTTACCAGGTAAATATCTATTCTGTTCTTATTTTCAATTAGTCACTAAGCAAAAACGTATAAGCTGAATCTCTCACAATGACTAATGTGTCTGAAGCCTGCTTAAATAAATGGTAACTCATTAAAACATCCAAAATACTTGCTGAGTCATATATGACTCACACAGCAGAGTCCATTAGTCAGGAATGACTTGTAGGGAAATATTCCTAATATTAGAAAAAGGTTAACTGTATGAACAAGAAAATGAGATATAAGACTAAGTCTGCCTCTAGCTCTTGAAAATTTTCTTAAAATTGGAGCAGAAACTTCTTTCTCCAGATAACAAAAAACAAACAAAGCCATTTATTTATAATAGAAGAAAGCATAAATGAATTAGTCATTCGTTATTAGCAAACAGCGGAAGAATACAATCTAACTTAAGGGTGGCATCTCAGGAAACAGGGACCTTGAAAAACAGCAGCCACAAAGGAAAGAACACAGATTATCAGACTGATGCAAAAGATGTGAAAATAAAATGAAGCATTCACAGTGCAGATCTATGAGCTCCTGGTTTGTATAACATTCTAGTGTCTATTTTAGTATTTTAGTTAATGGCTCAACAAATATTTTAGAACATATCATCTCTACAAGGCACTACAGGTATTATAGAAGAGACAAAGATAAACCAAATACCTATCTGGCCTAGAGGAGTCTGCCATTTGGTAGGAGCAAGGAGGCATTTGTCAATTATTATAACCCAAGGTGGAGTGCTAACTACACTAGAAATACAGATTTCTAAAGCAAGATAATAAAGGCTTTCAAAGGGGAAGAGGTTAATTCAAAGCTTTTTGGAGGAGTTGGCATTACAATGCAGCCTTGAAACAACTGGGATTTGTTCTTATAAAGGAGAGGGTAAGGAAAGAGGGGAGAAATCAAAGCACCAACCTCTCTGTGCACAGGACAAACAAGGTGAATACTCAATTAAGCGATGCATTAAGAAAGGTAGAAAGAAACAGGCATGGTTCAGACCTTGATTTTCAAAGACCTTACTTGCATGCCCTAAGAGGCCTCTAAACTGTTGGTTGTCTTGTTTTTCCTGACTTCAGTAAGATATTAAACTTAATCAGAACTGTGCTTTAGAATGATTCATTGAGAAGCAACTTTGTTATGTAAATTGATGGGAATATTAAAGCAGAGAGGAGACTGGGGGCTAACCTAGGAAATGCTTGTAGACAGGCAGATGAGAAGCATGGTTGGCAGAACTCTAAAAAGGCCCCCCAGATTTCCAGGCCTTGGTGTAAACGCACCTTCTCCCAGTTATTCTATCAAACACTAATCTAGATGTTACCGTGAAGGGATTTTGTGATGCAATTAAGGTCCCAATTCAATTAAGGTAGGGAAATATTCCAGAAAAGCCTGACCTGATCACAAGTCCTTTAATCAATGTCTAGAGATCAGTGACAAGAAAATTAGAGAGGCCAGGCCCGGGCGTGGTATCTCACGCCTGTAATCTTAGCACTCTGGGAGGATCGCTGGAGGTCAGGAGTTCAAAACCAGCCTGAGCAAGAGTGAGACCCCGTCTCTACTAAAAAATAGAAACAAATTAATTGGCCAACTAAAAATATATAGAAAAAATTAGCTGGGCATGGTGGCGCATGCCTGTAGTCCCAGCTACTCAGGAGGCCTCATGGTGGTGCATGCCTGTAGTCCCAGCTACTCTGGAGGCTGAGGCAGAAGGATAACTTGAGCCAAGGAGTTTGAGGTTGCTGTGAGCTAGGCTGATGTCATGGCACTCTAGCCAGGGCAACAGAGTGAGACTCAAAAAAAAGAAAAGAAAAGAAAATTAGAGAGATTCAAAGTATGACTGGGATTTGACATGAGGTAAGTTTTCCACTGTTGGCCTTTAAGATGGAAGGGACCACAAAGAAATACATGCTAATGGCTTCTGAAAAGTGGAAGTAGTCCCTGCCCAACAGCCAGCAAGGAAATAGAGACCTCAGACTTAACACAAATTAATGATTTCACAGCTTCTGTAGGTCAGATGTCCTGATGATGTGGTTGAGTTCTATGCTGAGTTATCAAAGGGCTGAAATTGAAGTGTTGGGCAGGCTGAGTTCTTAAATGGAGACTCTGTGGAATAATCCACTTCCAGATTCATTCACTTGGCATCTGGGGACCTGCTTATCCCAGTCAGTCTCATAGAATAAGAATACATTTCAGCCAATTTCAGTTATTAGAGGCCTACCCAAAGATTTAGAGGTGAATGCTTGATTATTTGAATGCACTTTAAAATTCTTCACTAAACAAGCAATAGTTGAAAAATAGCTCATCATGTATTCATATAAATTAATTAAACTAATTCATAAGGAACAGTAAAAGTCAATAAACTTCGAAGTTAAGAGAACTTATAGAGTTGTTTTGGTTGTGTAATATTCAAGTCCCTTGATTTCTTTTAGTCTTACTTTATCTGTAATATGAAAACAATTACTGTACTACTTACTTCATAGGGTTTGTCCTGGGACCAAATTTATTGAAATATACAAAGGACTTTTTAAACAGTAAAAAATCTTACAGATTTTAAATATTACTGGATCTAGTCATAGTTATTTGCCTACAAACCATGAATTATCTCTGTGCATTTAAATTAACCTAAAATATGGTCGTGAAAATTTTAAATTTTTTACTTTATTTCTAGTTTTAATCAATAACATATTGAAAATAGTGCTACATACACATCATAAAACTAACTACAAAGTAAACAGTTCAGAAGATGATTGTAAGTAACTGATTTTTTATCTTAAAAAATAATTTGCTGTTTAATCACTGACATCCAAATACATTTACAGTGCAATGGTCTGAATGTTTGTGTCAGCCCCAAAATTCATATGTTGAAATCCTAACCCCTAAGGTGACAGCAAGAGGTGGGGCCTTTGGGAGGTGATTAAGTTATGAGGGTGGAGCCCTCATGAATGGGATTAGTGTCCTTATGAAAGAGAGCCCAGAAAGATCCCTCAACTCTTCCACCATGTGACCCTCACCAGACCAATTATGCCAGTGCCTTAATCTTGGACTTCCCAGCCTCTAGAACTGTGAGAAATCTATGACATTTATAAGTCGCCCAGTTTATGGTGTTTTGTTATAGCAGACTGAATAGACTAAGACAACAGGGGAAAAAGCAGATATTTGCATTATAAATATCTTGAATTTGAATCTCAAAATAAAATTAACAGCAATTCAGTAATCTTGACCACTTTTAATTATTAATATATTGGAGACTAATATATTTTTTAGATAGAATTTCAATTATATATACTATATAGTCTTTTCAAACCTGAAACTGCTTTATTATTTCAACCATATTAGGAAAAATTTAAGGGAAATTAGGTCACTGCCTCAGGATTTTGCAATGTAAAAGAAAAGAATTTCTTGTAATGATCTCGTAGATATAGTACTTAAGAGTAAGTTAATAAATAAAGAATTTTAAAAGAAGAAGGGGTTGAGAAAAAAATGGTCTTCATGGAAAAAGAAATGCAATTAGAGGAAAAAGTATTGTTACATAAAGTGAAATATACTAGTATATTTCCAGGCAAACAGTAGGTGGCAATATCTACACAGACTTGTTTTTGGAATGATTGTATAACATAAAAACAAAACATCAGCTAATGATTCATGAAATATGGGATTTTCCAAAACTCACATATTAGAAAGGATATTTATACATGCACACATTCTTTGTTTTTATTCTTTCTATTTTAGAATATCAGGCTTATGTCTTATCAGAAGGACTCCACCAAGATCATTAATCTTAAAAATGTTTTATTTGTGAGTCATGTTAGATTGCTCATCTGTTTCTTAAATGAAAGGACATTGGTTGGCCAGATGAAGTAGTTGAATTAGATAAGGATGAGAATTAATGGAACCATGGAAAGAGTTATCTTTTAATTTTATTTATTTATTTATTTATTTAAATTATGAGCTCAGTTACTAAAGTTTGCATAAGTTGCAGAAGGCATATCCAGCAGTCAAAAGAATTAAGGAGCTCCATCAACTCTTTTGAGCACAACACCCTCTATCTGCTTTTCAGTGTAACACTGAAGGCTGAAGACAAACGTGTGATCCTGTATACGGTTCTCACAGACGAACTTTCAAATGTAAGATTACATTTTAGGAAATAAATGGCAAGGTCTCTGTGGCCTTTGAGCTCCCAAAGCATTTTTATTTTCCAGAATGATGAGACTGGTTGTTGAATGTTTCTATTGTTGGCAACCAGGGAGTAGCTACAGAGGCAAGCAGAGGTGCTGCTTTTATGACAGCAGAGGTCACTAATAACAAAGGGGTAGGAAATTGAGCAGTCTGGCCAAAACTTGCCATCCCTTTCTTTGAGTGGCAGAATAAACAGGTAAGAGGCAACATGCAATACACACACACACACACACACACACACACACACACACAAGGGATGATCCTTAGTACCCAACAGGGTCCCCTGTGCAGGCAATGTTTCCATTCCTGGCAACAGTGCCTTCCTAAAAATGCTCAGAGATGCTGAAAACTCTCCCTACCAGAGAAATAGTTCCTACCACACAGTATTTTTTAGGGGACCATAATAGAACACAAAGTGAAAATTTCCACTATACTTTTTTATAATTATTGAAATTTTTTCCTACTTCACTAATAGCTGAACATGGATTTAAGCTTTCAGAAATAAGCAAATTGTAGCAAAGAACAGAATGTTAAAAGACAAAACCAATGACACTTTTCAAAGAAATAGAAAAATATAATCCCAAAATTTTTACAGAACCAAAAAAGAGCCCAAATAGCCAAAGCAATCCTGAGCAAAAAGAACAAAGGTAGAGCCATCACACTACCTGGCTTCAAAATATATTAAGGCTATAGTAACCAAAACAGCATGATATTGGTGTAAAAACAGGAACATAAACCAGTGGAACATAATAGAGACCAAAAAATAAATCCACATATTTAAAACCAACTGATTTTTGACAAATGCTTCAGGAATATACACTGGAGAAAGGATGCCCTCTTCAATAAATGGTGCTGGGAAAACTGGATATCCATATGTGAAAAATGAATCCAGAACTGTATCTCTCACCATATATGAAAATCAACTTGAAATGCGTAAAAAAAACTTAAATATAATGTCTTAGTCTATTTGTGTTGCTATAGGAATACCTGAGGCTGGATAATTTATAAAGAAAAGAGATTTATTTGGTTCATGGTTCTGCAGGCTGTATAAGAAGCATGGTACCAACATCTGCATCTGATGAGGGCCTCAGGAAGCTTCCCCTCATAGCAGAAAGTGAAGTCATTGTGTGACAATCACATGGCAAGAGTGGAAGCAAGAGAAAGAGCAGAGGAGGTGTCAGGCTCTTTTTAACAACCTGTTCTCATGGTAACTAAGAGTGAGAACTTACTCCCACAGGAATGGCACCAACCCATTCATGAGGG
Organism: Cheirogaleus medius; assembly: GCA_008086735.1. Classification (NCBI taxonomy): domain Eukaryota; kingdom Metazoa; phylum Chordata; class Mammalia; order Primates; family Cheirogaleidae; genus Cheirogaleus; species Cheirogaleus medius. Next base: position 24,671,235 of record VBSM01000361.1, read on the forward strand.
ATCTGCCCCCTCAACCCAAACACCTCCCACCAGGCCCCACCAACAACTTGGGGATCAAAATTTAACATGAGACTTGGTGGGGCCAAACAAACAATATCCAAACCACAGCACATAAGACCCAAATCTATAAAATCACTAGAAGAAAACATAGGGGAAACACTCCAGGACATTGGTCTGGGCAAAGACATTATGTCTAAGATCCCAAAAGCACAGGCGAAAAACCCAGAAATAAACAAATGGTACTACATTAAACGAAAAAGCTTTTGCACAGCAAAGGAAACAATCAACAGAGTGAAGAAAAAACCTGTTGAGTGGGAGAAAATATTTGCAAACTATTTATCTGACAAGCAGCTAATATCCAGAATATACAAAAAATTCAAAGAGCAAAAAGATAAACAATCCCATTAAAAAATGTTCAAAGGATCTGAAGAGACATTTCTTAGAAGACATACAAATGGCCAACAAGTATATTAAAAAGTTCTTAACATCACTAATCATCAGGGAAATGTAAATCAAAACCACAATGAGATATCATCTTACCATGGTTAGAAGGTTTATTATCAAAAATGTACAAATACAGATGCTGGTAAGGATGTAAAGAAAAGGAACTCTTACATGCTACTGATGGGAATGTAAATTAGGACAGCCATTATGAAAAACAATATGGAGATTTCTCAAAACCTACAAATAGAACTACCATACAATCCAACAATCTTACTACTGAGTATTTATCCAAAGGAAAGGAAATCAGTATATCAAAGGGATACATGTACCCCCATGTTTATTACAGCACTATTCACAATAGCAAAGATATAGAGTCAACCTAAGTGCCCATCAACAGATTAATAAATAAAATGTAGCATATATACACATTGGAATACCATTCTGCTATGAAAAATTGAAATCATGTCCTTTGCAGCAACATGGATTGAACAGGAGGTCATTATGTTAAGTGAAATAAGCCAGATACAGAAAGACAAATTATCCCATGTTCTCACTCCTATGTGACAGCTAAAAAGTGTTGATCTCATGGAGGTAGAGAGTAGAATAATAATTACAGAGGCTAGGAAGGGTATGGGTTTCGGGGAGTGGAATGAAGAGAGGTTGGTTAATGGATACAAATGCACAGTTAGATAGAAGGAATAAATTCTAGTGTTTGATAGCAGAGTATGGTGACTATAGTTAACAATGTACTATATATTTCAAAATAACTAGAAAAGAGGTCTTAAAATGTTCCCAGCACATAGAAATGATAAATGCTTGAGGTGATGGATATCCTAAATATCCTGACTTGATCATTACACATTCTATGCACGTAACAAAATATCACGTGTACTCCATAAATATGTACAAATATTATGCATCAATTAAAGAAAAGAATGAAAAATAAAATATTTATACCTACATTCTTTTGGCAAATATTTACTGAGGGCCAGGCACTGTTCTAAGTACTTGGGAGTAAAAAAGTAAACAAAATATACCATATCTCTTTCCTCATGGAAATTAACATCTGGTAGGGGCAAGCACAAATTAAACAACAGAAAAAAATATCATTCAGGTAGTATGTTTCCTAGGGCTGCCATAACAAAGTTCCACAAATGGGATAACTTGAAACAGCAGAAATTTATTGTCTTAACAGTTCTGAAAGTTAGTTCAATCAAGTGTCAGCTGGGCCATGTGCTTTCTAAAACCTCTAGGGGAATCTTCCTGGCCTTTTCCTAGCTTCTAGTGGTGTATGGTAATCTTTGGCATTCCTTGGCTGGTAGATGCATTACTCCAACCCTTTGTCTTTACGTGGCATTCTCCCTGTATCTCTTCACATATTCTTCCCTCTTTGCATGTCTATGTCTATGTCCAAATTTTTTTTTATAAGGACACCAGTCATATTGGACTAGGGCCCACTCTAATAACCTCATCTTAACTTGAAGATGTGTCATCTATTTACAAATAAAGTCCTGAGGTACTTAAGGTCCTTAAGGTCCTGAGGGGGTTAGGACTTCAATGTATCATTTTGAGGGGGACACAGTTTAACTCATAACCCACACAACAACAACAACAAAAAAAGAAGCAGAGATAAAAAAAAAAAAATAGAAAGTAACAGTCTAGAGACACGTTTAGATTAAGATAGCCAAGGAAGTGACATTCGAAGGGAGACAGTGAACAAACAACTGGTGAACTGTGCCATGCACGTAACTGAGAGAAGAGATATCTTCTGCAAATACAGGATTTTAAGTGCCAAAATTTTAATATCACCAATTGTCTTCATCCTTTAAAATAACTTTAGGGCTATAAAAGTCCATTAATATCACAACCAGAAATCATTCTTTTTAACTCTGAACAAGTTGATTTTCAGTTAACTTCTCTTTGGCAAGAATAAAGGGGATACTGAGTGATTGTAAATGTAAATGATTATTACTTAGACAAATATTCATTTTGCAGTCACTGTGTGCCAGGCACACTTATAGCTCCTGGAACACAGGAGTGAACAAAAAACATAAAATTCTTTGTCTTCATGGAGTTTACATTTCAATAGGGGGCAACTTTGAATTTGATTTTTCACTGTTTCACCCTGACTGGTTTGGAAAGTGAAGACACCTGCCCAGCAAGAGTAACATGCATCTCACAACAATCAAGAATCATGGTATCCCATAAGGATACATAAAGGTTGTCTGGTCCAAGTACTCATCTGATGGTGAATCTCTTATAATACTTTCCTTAAAATGGCTAACTTGTGCATCAACACCTTTAACAAAAGTTCAAAATCGGCCAGGCGCGGTGGCTCATGCCTGTAATCCTAGCACTCTGAGAGGCCAAGGTGAGAGGATTGCTTGAGCTCAGGAATTGGAAACCAGCCTGAGCAAAAGCAAGACCTGTCTCTACTAAAAATAGAAAAATGAGCTGGTTGTCATCCTGTAGTCCCAGCTACTTGGGAGGCTGATGCAAGAGGATCACTTGAGCCCAAGAGTTTGAGGTTGCTGTGAACTATGATGATGTCATCACTGTACCCAGAGCGACAGAGAGAGACTCTGTCTCAAAAAAAAAACAAAAAAAATTGTTTGAAATCCCTCCAACTTCACCAACTTGACCATCTACAGGAACTTTTCCCACCCTTGCTCCCTCCATTCCCAAAACACAGTTCTACTACTATTCCTAGAAAGCACTAGACTCTGCCCTTGCTGTTCTTCCAGTACCTTTTCAGCTCACTACTTCTTCTCCAAGCTTTTATTAAAATGTCACCTCAGTAATCCTTTCTGGGTAACCCCATTAAAAATTAACCCTCCTACACCATGTTGCCACCTCAACTGTTATTCTCCTCTGCATTGTTTTTCTTCAAAACACCTATTACCCTCTAATTTTTTTTTTATTTTTTTATTTTTTAATTTGGAGAGTAATGTTTTTATTTTTTTATTTTTTTTAATTTCAGCATATTATGGGGGTACAAATATTACAGTTA